>CAMRHE010000223.1:0-600000 GCA_947044405.1 Leptodactylus fallax
TGTATAAACTATTAATGTTGAATGTATTTCTGTGATTCTGTTCCTTTAAGACAGCAGCCATTGTAATTGTGACATGATGCTGGAGTGAGACCCCCCCCCCTTTTATGTCAGCCTGCCTGTTCTGCAGACAGAGTGTGAGCAGAGAAGCAGGAAGTGACGAGACAGAGAGCAGCAGCCATCTTGGCAAGTGTTGTATTGAACTGGTGTGGAGATTTTTCTGTACAGCTAAGCTGTATCTTGGTCCAGAGACAAACAGAGTGTAAAGAGACAACAGGACTAGTGAGTCCACGTGAAAGGAACTGTGCTCAGTGGCTGATCAGTGAGACTGACATTGTGACTGTGTATATGGATACCACAGATAGAGACTCGCAGTGCTGTTGATGTACTGGACGGCACCTGCTAAATCCCGGCTTACATCCCAGCTCAGTGTATGGATTCGGCAGGACTGTCAGTGTGCTGAGTGGAATCTGCTGTTGGATTACATTGCATTCAGTTGGTTTCCCTGTCTGTTAAAGAGGACTTCATTTCCCCCAAGATCCTGAAAACCGGGGGGGGAGGGCGCTTCAATATAAAAAAAAAGGGCGGTTTGGGGGCCCCCGCGCGCCCTTCCTGGGGTGGGTGGGGGGCCCCCCGGGCGGTGGGGGGGAGGGGGGGGGCCCAAATGTGAAGTCGGGGGTTGGGGGGGGGGTTTTGAGTATATAGTTTTTTTTGTGTTTTTTTTTTGGAGGTGGGGAGAGTGAAAAAAGAAAATTTTGTAGAATTTGCCTTGTAATTTTTTGTGTTTTTATTTTATATTTTTTTTTGTTTTTTTTTTTTTTTTTTTTTTTAATTTAAATTTAATTAATTTTAATAAATATTAAATTTTTTTTTTTTTTTTTGTTTTTTGGTGTTTTTTTGTTGTTGTGGTTGCGCTCACTTCCCTCCCTCTCGCTCTTTGCTCGCCTTATATTTGTGAATGAATTTTCAGTTGACAAGACTATGTAAGGGCTTATTTTTTACAACTATGCTGGTGTTTTCATTTTTAGGTAAATATACACAAAGTTTTTAAATCAGCTTTTATCTTTTATTAATTTTATCTTATTTATCTTATCTCACTACATTGGCTGCCTATTCAATACAGAATACAATATAAACTTATCACCCTCATTCACAAGGCTCTCCATAATGCTGCACCTCCCTACATTTCCTCCCTCATCTCTGTCTATCACCCAATCCATTCACTCAATGACCTAAGACTAACATCCTCTATTATCAGAACCTCCCACGCTCGTATACAAGACTTCTCCCGAGTTGCACCACTTCTCTGGAATGCTCTATCCTGGACTAACAGATTAACCCCCAATTTCCACAGCTTCAAGTGTAAACTAAAGACATATCTTTTCAGACAGGCCTATCACAACTCCTAATGTAAACCCTTCCGTAGTTAGAATCCCTAAAACATACCCTCTGTACACGTTTCTGCATTACCCCACAGGATATGATGCCGTATCAGACTAACTTTATATGTCCAGGCACCATCTGCACGTTAAAGGACATGATTGGTGACGGCTCATACAGCTTTATATATGTGTAATGGCAGTAACCTCTATTACAGAATTGTCTGACCATTGTACAAGCAATGCTACCTCCGATGCCGCCCCTGCTACCTCTTGTGTCACCCCCTCTACCTCATAGATTGTAAGCTCTTGCGAGCAGGGCCCTCAGTCCCAGTGTGTGAATTGACTATTTCTTTGTAATGTATCTTTTTTGTCAGTACTTGAACCCTACAAATTGTACAGTGCTGCAGAATATGTTGGTGCTATATAAATAAAATTCATTATTATTTATTATTATTATTTCTGTTTTGGGGGAATGTGGGATCAACAAAAGAAATGCAACTCTGGCACTGTTTTATTTAAAGGCATTTACCACATATGGCATCCAAGTGGAGCACTGCAAAAAGAAATGGTTAAATGCAACTAATTCTTACTCACACCTTAAGTGAATGTGTGCTGTCATTTCTGTTATGTAACTGAATTGCTTTAAGTGGGACATACCATTTTGGCTGAAGTTTAGCAGTGGTACAGTCATCAATATTCTAGTGAGGTAGAGGAGATAATAAGTTCTCTTCCTCCTTAGTCTGGGTATGAGTAAGCAGAGATATCTAACCAGCACCCTGTTAGCTACAAGTCAGCTCAAGTGTCATTTTGCAGTCAGGAAATGCACCATAGCCCTGTTTACTTTATGGACTTATGTGAGTGACAACAACTAGATGACCACCTAGCTATGATCCAATTTATAAGCCACTGCAGAATTGGACATCTTTTTGTGACCTGCTCCCCACAGCCTAGACAGACATTTTTGCTAAATTAACCATGAGCTTTTGCATCATTAAGCATTGTCTATTGTCTCCTAAGTAATCTATCCTGCATTCACCATCAAGGGCATTCTGGCCACCTTCAGGCTTAGGGAGGCTTACTACAGGAAATTCCCCTGAGGGATACTACTAGCATCATCTTCCACACTACAGGTTCTTCTTTACTGCACCAGCCTTGCAAGTGCTGTAGGGTTGGTGGAGTCGATTACAGCCACCATAACCAATCACCCAACCTCCCTGCCTTCCTATACTGGGTTTTTGCACATGTCAATTAGTTTTTGTTTTTGTAGTTGTGGTCATTACAGAAGCGGTGACACCAATTATGTATATTTTTTGCAGTCTGTACTTCCTGACAGTATAGTACATGTAGGACAAATCTTGAGAAGAGGTAGAAGTAAATGTCCACTTTTGACATTACTGCATTTTTTGGTCTAATATTCTGTACTGAATAATTTACTAAAAAATATTTAAGGCAGTGCTGGCTCCAACACCAATTTATAAGAAAAGATGCTCCATAATTGTTATGACATTGACTTTTGCCTCTTTGGTTTTGCCCTCTTCTGGATCAGCATTGCAGGATAATAGGATGAATTGGATGGACTTATGTCTATTTAAGCCTAACAAACTACACTCCTCAACATGGAGGAAATGTCTTGGAATTATGGAAAGCACAGATTCTGTAGACATGTTAGTAATATGCAAATGATAAAAAAATGTGAACAAAATGTTTAGAATTTCTTGATTTTAGTGTATTTTAGTGTATTTTTGGCTACAATGAAGACTAGCGTGGTCCGGCTACTACAATATACCACCCCACATCATAATCCAAGGAGTAGGACTGGTGTGATGTTCCCTTGTGAAGGCTTCATTATGGCATTGCTGACATGGCCTCCAGACCAATGACCAATCTTCAACTATCATTGCATCAGAGACAAATGCAGAACTCATTGTGGAAGAGGATAGACCTCCATTCCAGTCTCAATTGCAGTTGTGCGCCATGATAGTCTTTAAATGCAGTGTAAGGTCAATGGAGCACCTGTAGCTGGACCTCTGGCTCCTAGCCCAATGTCATGCAAACTCCTTCTGGTGGTTTGTGTGAACACTCCTGACCTAGGCTTGGGATGTGAGGTCACTTGCACTACAGAATGGATCTCCTTTCTTCTAATCAGATGATCCATCAGTGCAGTAGTTCACATCTGCAGACCTCTTGCTGTCATTCCAGTTCATTGTTGTTCTCCCAAACACCAGGACATGCAGCGATGAACAGATTTGACATCTCGGCATAGTATAGCGATCTGCTGGAGTGATAAACCAAGCTTTCTCAGTTTAAGGGTTTTGACCCTCTCAGTTTGCAACAAGTAGTGATGTCTACGTTGTCAACAAACAGGAGGCATCGCACAATAGCATGATGTGATTTTTGAGGTTTTCTGTTGCTAAAAAGCATTTCTTTCAATATAGCTTTTATACCCCTCCATGGCACAGATTGGAGCTTTGAGCATGATAATTTGATCATTTGCAGATATTAGCAACACCTGCTACTTCCTCAATTTTCATAACCTTATCCCGCATTCAGCCGTGAAACTTGGTCAAAGTGTTGGTCGGATTTGAGTGTGCCAGGAGAGGGACTCCTAGTAGTATAGTTATCTCTGCTGTAAGAATAATAATAATAATAATAGTCCTTTAATAGTCCCACAATGGGGAAATTCAGTAAGAATGTAAGAGACTTCACGCTCAAAGTGCAGAATTCACATTTTATATTTTATTATTCACCAAATCAGTGTAAATGAAGATAATATATCCAAACAATGCTATTCATACGTCACAAGTGTTGCAAGGTATCACTAAAATACAGACTGTAGAGTAATGTGTAAACGTTTTCAGTCACAAGGACCTTCCTCAGACTCTCAGTAATCCTGGTGTATACTACGATTAAAGTATGGGACAGTATGTTGCTCGGAGGCAGGGACTCCTAGCAGCAGAGATAACTATAATACTTAGAGTCCTTCTCCTGGCATAAGGTGCAGGCTGGTAAATCCGGCCAATACATGTACCGAGTTTTACGGCTGAAACTCAGCCGTATGAATGCGGGGTTACAGCTTGCCCTTCTTGGTGTTGCAATTTCAATGTTGAAAAGTATGTGTTACTACGTATATGAATTATGTTATGTTTGCCTACCTATTTTTATATAGTTTTCATCCTTCTGGTCTATAGTCAGCAGTCATAAACATAGGGCAGGGTAAATACTCAAAGACATGGGCAGATATAGGGTAAAAACTGTTACCTACAAATATACCCCTGCTTAAGTCATCCGTCTCTAGAAGTGGCCATAAATATAATAAATGTCAGGTTGCTTTCTTCTGTAAAATGGTCTAAATAGAACTATTGTAGTGGAGGTGAAATGTCCAGCTCCTCGCCATGCCAATGAATAGAACTACTACAATAGGAAACGGCACTTCTTCACCTTATCTCTTCCTTTTTGGTACAATGAAGAATCTTTTAAACTGAACTATTGGGGTAATTTTACATGTATTTGCTCTCTTTTATATAGTGTCAATGTATTCTGCAAACCTTTATCCAAACTACAGTCACTTACATTATTCTCATTGGGGTCCAAAATCTGATTTCCACCTCTCAGATTCCTGGACACCCACCCCATACACACTGGGACCAATTATCGAGACCCTTACACAGGACCTCAATACTGTGACCATATGGTAAAGACCATGACTATTACCATGTGTGTTCACATACACAGGTTATTAATATCTTTATGTTTTTAAGGCTAGGTTCACATCTGCGTTGGAGTCTCTGTAGGAGACTGCGCTGCAGATTCTGTCTTAAGTCGGCGGAACTTTTCTCTCCGCCATTTTCAGTATAAAACAGGCAGAAACCCCGCGGACCCCATTATAGTCTATGGTGTCCTCGGGTGACTGCTTTTTTAGCAGATGGGCTGTTCGTCCTTCGGGTCCCTGATAGTGTGAAGCTAGCGTAACTCTAAAAATATGTGGTTGAACAGATATTACAGATGTATGCCACCCACGAAAACCCTACATCAGGGATCAGCAACATTCGACACTCCAGCTGCTATGGAACTACAACTCCCAGCATGCTCCATTTACTTCTAAGATGAGTAGAGTTCCAGTATTAGAAAAACAACATACTTTTTTCAAGCAACATTTAGACTTACAGCTCATCTGCACTTAAAGGGGTATTCATATACAGAAGATATTCCATACATTTCTCACAGATATGGGTCCAACCTTTGTGACTCACACGTATCTCCAGAAAAGGGTTCCCTCTGATCCCCGGCTCACTTTGCAGGCGGAGACTGAATAGAAAGGTGGTTGATCATGCGCTTGGTTGTTTATGTAGCTACCATAGACATATACAGTCACTGCTCCATTTATCCTACACCTGGATGTGGCGGCCAAAAGGGGTTGGCAAATCCCCATCTTAGATGTAAATCTCCTGGGAATATGACATAAATATGTAAGATGAGAATATCCCTCAAAGTAGATTTTTCTAGGATTTAACTATTAAAGACCTAACTTTAGGATAGTTTTTCAAAATCTGGTAAGTGGGACACCTGAGACCCAGCAGATCAGCTGATTGAAACAGCAGCAGCACTTCTGCTTCACAGGCCAGTAACATACTGTCCATTCATCATGTTGCCTGTGTGTAGCTCTGTCCCATTCGTGTGTATAGGATTGAGCTGCAGTACCAAGCATGGCTGCTATGTAATGTAAGGGCCTATGCTTGGTCAGCAGTGAAAAGGCCACGGCGCTTGTCTGCATGCTGCAGTCTCTTCAAACTACTTATTGGTAGGGAGCCGGTTGTCAGACCCCACTGATCAAATATTAAGATGCTTGGCCTTAGCTATGTGTGACCCATGTGGGGTGCCAGCAGCCAGGTTGTAAGGAAGGCATCAGCAAGGGCCAACATATGGTCTGATGTCGGTCCCCTTTCTTGAATTTATTTGTATTCTGTCCTCAAATAACATAAATACATATGTGTCCGAAATATAGTAGAACAGGTCGCTAGTCAGTGCAAAGAGACTTACTAGGCACCCAGCACCATGGCTTCTCTGTGGCAGCACAGTGAAGTCATCATACAGGTCAGGGCAAACATTTATGCAGGGGGTCGCTATGAGGGTTTTTTTTTTAAATCAGGAGATTAATGGGGGAAGTGCAACCAGGGGGCACACAGGAGGCATTCTGTATAATCAAGGGTATTTATTTACTTATTTTGCTTACTTATACAGCACCATCATATTCCACAGCATATTCCGCTTTACATTGATATTGTCTTTTCCATAATCAGCAGGCACAGTGTGGACATTTTTTAACTGGGGACACAGTGTAGACATGTTTTGGACTTAAAGAGGACCTTTCATGTCCTCAGGCACATGCGGTTTTATATACCGCTAGAATGTGCACTGTTGGCTTTCCCGTTATGTGCCCCGGGGCTGGAGACATCAATGCCGTTAGTTTCGGCACCAATCTCTGCCCATTGTCAGAAGGGCATTCCTGACAGTCTAGCTGGGCTGTGAGGAACGCCCCCCTGACTGTACTCACCCATAGACTTGTACTGGGGGGGGCCTTCCTCACAGCTCCGCATCATCGCCGGGCAGTAAGGAACGCCCCCTCTGACAGTACAGGGCTATGGACGAGGACAGTCAGGGGGGGCGTTCCTCACAGCCCTGCTAGACTGTCAGGAATTCCCTTCTGATTATGAGGCAGAAAACTAAGCACCAAAATCTCCAGCCCCGGGGCACATAACGGGAAAGCCGGCTTTCTACCGGTATATAAAACCGCATGTGCCTGAGGACATGAAAGGTCCTCTTTAAGTTGATTCTGATACTTTATTTTAGTTATGAGCTCAGTGTGGCTATGATGCAACTTTACCTGTTTTTCTTATGATGGGTGGGGATCATCAAAAGTGTATTCCGCACAGGGCGCTACAGGTCATCAACATCTTAGTTTTGGAAATATCCTTTCAGTGAATGAAGCTGAACTGAATACCAGACATAGCCAAAGAACAGACGTAAAACTAGTTCTAAAAAAAGCGGATCCCTTTTCTAATCTTGGACAACCCCTTTAATTAATTTTTTCCAAGCATAATTGTACACAGCGGTAGAGAAGACAAATGCTACATGGAATAGTTCTGGTATTCAGCTTTCCGTTTTTATCTCCTATTATGACTCAGTCCCATGTTGCCTAGGTTCACTGGAGGTAACGGTTTTTAATTAGGGGTCCAGGTCTTGTAAAAATGTGCAATGTATGGAGCCGGGGTCTCCAGGGACTTAAAGAAGTAGTTAGGCAGCTAGAGAAGGAAGCAACTCAGTGTGATCAACCCAGGAAAGTTTATGCTTTGACACAAGAATGCAGGAATTTGGTATGTTCCCCTCAGCTACCCCTGATGTTTTACAACTTGTGTGAATTATCAGAGGCTCTGAGGTATGTGCATGTGCTTTAGAGGATGGTGGTCACAAGCAGAGAGGTGGAATATAACCCATTGTGTGCTAGAATCGCCTTCTCGATGGCTTCTAATTTCCAGCACTTTTGTGCAGATACCAGAACTTCTCGAACATTCCTGTAAGTTATTAAAAGCGGCATGGTAAAAAGTACATCAGCTTTATAACTTTACAGGTTGTTTTACAAGAAAAACGTATTTGATATGTAAATTATAACTTTTAATGTTGATTTAAATAGGATATTACATAAGTGGAGCTCAGCGGAGCTGTTGCCATATAAAACACAGAGACCAGGATAGAAAAGTATACCGAAATAAGTACCATCATTCATTACTACTATATGTAGTCACAGTATAACGGCTTCTGTCTGCAGTACATGCCAAATGTTCCCTTTCATAAATTCACCTATGCTTCAGAGCAATAAAATAACAGCATATAATGCTAACAGGCATCCAGCTTTCCACATCCCTGAATAACATGTATTTGTGTTGTTATACAGGGTCTGTGAAAATTTGACAACCAGAGCACTGTAAATTGATGTTTGGTACCATAGCAGATAAAGGGCACAAAGAATTTTAAGTCATAAATGGGCTATTTCATAAAGACCACCATTGGCCATATACCCAGGGCATACGGACATCATCGAGTGGATCTCTCATTTAAATTCCCAAGGTTTGAGACAGAGCAGGCAGCCTCTATGTAAGATTCAATGCACATGTGGCAGATTTGTTGCTATCTCTACAACTGAAAATCCATTCTATTCATCTGAATAGGGTTGTTTTAGAAGAAAGCACAGGAATTTCTACAAGCCCTATTCAGATGAATGGGACAGTCACAGACATTTCTGCAATAAATCAACTGTAAATTTAACCTAAAGGCATCTTCTAATTCTGCTAGACTCAGGCTATCCATATAGGACCCACTGTGTCACCAAACATCTAAGGGCAAAGTCTAAATGTCTCCACTGGTATTCACCCTTAACCTCCATAAGGGGATCTGTCTCTCCTTATCACTTAACCGCCATATGAAGATCTGGAATTCGCTGTAGGATAACCACCCCTACCTACTGGAGAAGTCCCAGTGTTGGTGATAGCTGACATGTCGGGCCAGTGACACTGGTGCAGATCACAAGGGGTCAGGAAGTAGAGGTGTCAGTAAATGTGTCTTGGTCAGGGCTCGCAGTGTACATGCAGAGTCAATGGGAAGGTGAATGGTCAGGGCTGGTAGCACAGGATCGAAGGTCAGAGACAGGCTGAGGGCACTAATGGGTGAATAGCAGAGTAGACAGCATGGAGTAACACAACAAGCCAGGGTTCAAGCACAGTAACAACAGAAAATATCAGGAAGACACAAGCAGGCCTGGCATCCTGTGACCAGTGGTGGTGTCTAAATAGGCTAGGATAGGATTGGCTTCAGAAGAATTTGGTTCTTTAAGAAACAACAAGGGAGTGCACCCTATGGGAGACTAAGGCACCAGCAGAGGAGGAAGGAAGGAAGCATGGGTAATGGCAGCACAGAAGGAGTGCAGGTAACCAGGGGGAGAAGTAGTATGCTAGCAGGAACAAATCACTGGCTTTAGAATGGGAAGTTACCAGACTACAATGCAGACTCATAATGTCCGTTTGTCCTCACTAGTTTCATATTCCAATCATACCAGTATCTAATATGAATGCTATGTAATATAGACACTTCTGGATATTCTGCTTCAGTGGGACTTTTCTTTGCTGCAGCTTTCATTACATTATTGCTTGTTAATAATCCTCAACCCCTAACCTAAGCTGAAGATGAGAACCAGAGTGGGAAATGTGCAGTATTTGCAACTGAAGCTCCCACACTGCGACTATATACGTGTCTTATTTCTCTAAACAGTATATTTTCTGTAAATAACATGCAAACCCTAAGACATAAGACATAGCAAATGTTTAGAAATTCCTGGGTATCAGCTGCATTTTGATGCAGATTCTGGAAACTTTCTATTCTGACACGAAGGATGGATTATGTGATATACAAGCACATTCTCTCTTCTCAGTTGATAGGCAACAGCACCGCATCTTTCTTCTAAGGGTGAATTCACATGTCGCAGATTTTGTTGCAGAAATGTTTGCAGCATTTCAGTGAAACTTGCATTCAATTAGAGAGGTATTTTTGATATTGTATTGTATTTCCCCTGCCACGTGCTGTCTTTGCAGTTAAGGTTGGTTATATTTAATATCCTTCCTCTATGTGTTTTGTGACTGTTTTGCTTATTATAATGTTTTTATGGCATGAATTTCAATAAATATAGCTTTGTATCTTTGCTATATATTCCTGGTGTTTTTTCTTTTTTCTTGGTTTATTGTATAGGTGTAGGGAGCTGTTTGTGCATATTGGGTCAAGGTATTGCTATAGGTATTTTTGACATTCTATGATTATGTTACAACAGCCATTGATGCACAAGTGACAAGAGGAAGTGCCACCATATTGTTTCCAAGTTTTTAATTGGCTTTTAGAAACTGATCGTAAAACTGTCATTGGTATTGTCAGCATGTTGTATTTGCATTGATAGAACATTCTGATAAAATGACAGAAAATACAAGAGCATGGCTGCTGCAAGAAAGCAGATAGAATTTGTTCTCCCCACCTTAACCAGTGTCAACCAGCAATGATGATTATACTGATTAGTGTACAGAGCTAGAGGGTGGCTATGACGGGGTGAGAACTGCTGACATCACTAGGTAAGCGACCGAGAAATCAGGTTAAATATACTTATGTGGTTTTCCATGCTAGTTGCATGAGAAAATGATTTTTAATCCATCTCACATCACAATGCCAAGTGCGCACTGGGCGTTACCTAACTGGGAAGTCTCCTGGACTCTCTGCAGTAGAGACATCTCCTCTGCTATTGAGTGATGTCTCGAATGGTCTCCTGAATGGATGGTAGAGATGTCACCCAAACAGAGGGGGGTTGAGGAGTGTTGACCTCGGAGAGTCCGGGACACTTCACTGTTAGGAACACCTAGCAGAGACTTGGCATTGCAGAACAGACAGATTAAGGCTGGTTGAACAAATAAATTTTTGGCATTGATAGCGGCTTTTTTGTAGCAGATATTACAGGTAAGTCAATAGTAATTTATGAATATGTCTACATACAGTACAGGCCAAAGCTTTGGACACACCTTCTCATTCCAAGAGTTTTCTGTATTTTCATGACTATAAAAATTGTAGATTCACACTGAAGGCATCAAAACTATGAATTAACACATGTGGAATTATATACTTAACAAAAAAGTGTGAAACAACTGAAAATATATCTTATATTCTAGGTTCTTCAAAGTAGCCACCTTTTGCTTTGATTACTGCTTTGCACACTCTTGGCATTCTCTTGAGGAGCTTCAAGAGGTAGTCACCTGAAATGGTTTTCACTTCACAGGTGTGCCCTGTCAGGTTTAATAAGTGGGATTTCTTGCCTTATAAATGGGGTTGGGACCATCAGTTGTGTTGTTCAGAAGTCAGGTGGATACACAGCTGATAGTCCTACTGAATGGAGTGTGTGAGTATGTGAACCCAGAGGGCGCTGTTGAGCGACCCAAAGCCAGCCCTGAAAAGGCCCTCAGCCACACCTTTGGGTGGGGGGGGCGTATCTCCAAGGGGAGTGGTTACAGCGGCAGAGCTGCCGTCGAGTTCTGCTGGATGCACTATACAATGTTAATTCACTAAATATATCTCCTATTAGTAACACCGATGTTGGGTCTTCATGAATAGTATTAAAACAGAATTTTCCTATTTTTTTCTTTCTTATTCCTAAAAAATGCACATGATTTTTTAATAACCTATTCTTAGGACAGGCCAAACTGTCCACCAATCGACTTTTCAGGATTGCCGCCAGGCACAGTACTATACAGTATATGGCGCCAGATGGCTTTGGGTATTGTATAGTGGCCAAGACACACTTTTACAGCTCAGCTCACATAGTCTTTAATAGGAGCAGAGCTGCAGTAATGGCAAATGACCACTATACAATGTATGGAGCAATCTGGTTCCGGCTCCATACACTGTATAATAACGACAACCAGAGGTCAGCAAAACAAATCCTGGTAAACCTCTTTAACTGCATACAGAAAATACATGCAGTACTAATGTCTATAAAGCTGCATCTATAAAAAATATATATTTTTTATTTATTAAATTATTTTTATTCCAGTACATGAATATGCCAAAATGATGTGTCCCATAAAAAACTATTGGTATGTCAAATACGATTTTTCTTTTCCTAGCCAAATGCATAGTGCGTGGAATGTGGTGTGAATTGAGCGTAAAAGTTCAGCTGTCCCCCTCCGTGTGAACGTGAAGTGGGTAGACTATTTAGTAAGTAAATAAACTGATTTTATATTTGGACAATACTATATGGTTTATCTCTAAAAGGAGATACTCATATTCATTGCAACCTCGTGAATGTTTAGACAGTGCTGTACATATAGATACAACACAGACTGTCACAAGATCACTTAAACAATGCATTACAAGATGTAAGGAAAATCTCATCATGGAGTAGTATGTCACTGTCAGCTCCGAAAACTCCCAAGGAGTATTCTAGATAGAAAATATCCAACTGAAACCTGAGCCAGTTGGAGAAAGTAGATCCAAGTATAGTAATTCAGGAAAATCACTGACAACATTTAAATGCTATTCAAATTTATGATCCCTTTGTTGCCACTCTTGCTTGGAAGCCAAGATCTCTATATATCAAACATGTTGCTCATTGTATATATAGTGACTCACAATAAAAATATACAAGCGGTACTAGAAGGAATATATCACAGCTAAATTATTAAAGCATGAAGATGTATGTGAGCACAGTGCTCCGCTTATGACATATATTTACTTAGAGTGTTAATAAAAGCACTAAACCATCTTTTAAAATTAAAAGTATGTGCACGGGTATAAATAATACAAGATAGATCGCAAATTGACTCACCAAATTGAGAGAGTGAGTTGGAGATACAGCTTTGGATGTTATCACAACTGCTTATAGACTGGCTGGATAATATATGGAAGAACAAATCTAGAAATGATTGTGGTCATCATCATGGAAGCACAGACACGATGACCAAAGAAAGAATCGACTAAGGCAAACTGGTAAAGTACTTACCGCAGCAATGATTGCTTAGTAAATACTTTTCATGAACATCACTATAGTTACATTTGTGGACAATTAAAAGTGAAACATTTTTGCAACTATGAATAATTAAAAATTTGCAGAGTTTTAAAGATTTTTTCTAACCATCTTAGTGGTGACTGTCTGTTGTCTTGATAGTGGCTATGACCATGAATGCAATAACTTGTTAGAAAAGCAGTCCATATTGTGGCCAGGTTATCTTCTCATGCGTGTTGTGCCTCTGCCTGATAACCTGCCTGAGGGCTGGATTTTTGACAAGTAACAGACCATAGAAAGTTCCTGCATTCATGGTCGTATCCATTGTCAACCGATCAACAGACACCACTAAGATGGCTAGAGAAAATCTTTAAAACGCTGCAAAATGATTCATATTTGCAAAAATGTTTAACTTTTAACCCTATTATCTTTAATTCCATCAGGGTACACAGCAATTAGAGACGGGCGAACCTCACAAGATTTGTTTAGGGTTTGGCGGCTCAGTTCCCTGATTCATTTCAGGTCGAACAAATTCAGTATGAACCACACTTTACATTATCTTAAAATACAGTGTAGAATACTCTCAGGCCTCTTAGGAACCTATCAAATTTCTAGGTTTCTAAAGGCAAATACAGCCAAAGTAAGGTCAATGTGAAAGTGACATTATTATACTCTTCAGACCCCAGAGTATAATAGGTGGAGGCCCAGGGGAGGTGTAAAAAATAAAAAAAACATTCATACTCACCTCCTGATACCTCTTTTGGGTCTCCTCATGGCATTTGGCATTCTTCTGTAATGTCATTGGCCTGGAGGTCATGGCTGAGGCCTGTGATTGGAGCACCAGCGTCACATGAGCACACTGAACGTCATGACATCATGTCGGATGTCACCAGGAAAGTGCCAGACACCACAAGGAGGCACAAAAGAGTTAAGAGGCTTGAAACTCCATTTGTTCAGTTTGTAAGTTTTTTTTCTCTACAAATCTGTGTAATGTAATATAAATTTACTGTGCATATTATTTGATCAGCATTTATATTAGATTTCTAGTAATCATAATAAATAATCTTTCATGGTAAAGGCAAAGTCTATATCTAGTGAGGTACTTCATAGTGTCCTGTTCATCAAACAGTCAAAGCCACCCATCAGCTTGTGAAGAATACAGGAAGTGAGAAGAAGAGATAGCAGGCAAACTGCTAAGAGAGGGAGAAGGGAAAACCCCTTTAAAGTAAGGCCCAGAAAGTTGGACTCCAGTTCTTCCACAGTATCACATAATCCCAAGGAAGGAAACAGTACTCCAGTGTACAGTACAAAATCAATTCACAAAAAATTGGATTTTCTGGAGTTCTGCTTCTTTGAATGCTGGTTGAAAGGGAGTCTGTCATCAGGGTGAAGTATATTAAACCAGGAACAAAGTTAGATAAGTCCGGTTCACCAGAATGTAAAACCTTTTTCCCCATTAAAATACATGTCTCCATTGCAGAGATTTTTATTTTTTTCAGGATATGCAAATGAGCAGTCCGGAGCACCGAGGGCGGCTCCATTGAACCAAACTACTATGCCCCAAACTGGTCTAATATGCCCCCCTTCTTTTAGTGACAGGACCAGGGACCTAAACTAAAATGAAAGAGGTTAGGGGAAAAGCATATTAGAGTAGTTTGGAGAGTAGCCTGACCTATCTATCTGTGTAACCATCTTAACATGCTTCACCCTGGTGACAGATTACCTCTAAAGGGAACCTGTCACATGGAAATCACTGTTCAATATGCAGGCAGCATGTTATAGAGTAAGAGGAGCTGAGTAGATTGATATACTGAATCATTTCCCACAAAATGATATGACTTTTCATTTATCCATTGAAATCCATTGAGAAGTCAGGGAGGTGGTCCTATCAGTGATTGACAGCCTCACCTCTATGACTGTGCATACAGAGATAGCTGTCAGTCACTGATAGACTTGCCTCCTTGATTTCTCACATAGAAAGAGCAAAATGCAATGGATACAGGATAAGTTATACTGAATATTTTCCCACAATCTGCTTATCTATGTCTGCCCTATAACATGCTGTCTACCAATTGAACACCAGTTTTCATGTGACGGGGACCTTAAAAAACATAGGTGCGTGGTCTTCATACAAACAAGAAGTAACTACATATGAGCTGTAGGAAATGGAAACAACTGAATGAGCACATCTACAAGGCGGCATGGAAACACCTAAGAGAGAATGTCCTTCTTGTATAGAAGTATGTCCCTTAAAATTACTGCACAAGTCAAGATAAACTAGATTTCAATTCCATTGTATTTTAGAAAATTTCCTTGCATTTTGTTAGAACAAGTAACATTTTATTTAGCAGGCTTTATATTTAATGGTCTCAGGTACAGCTGGAATAAATAGTGCAAACCTAACAATGCAATATCTGTATCCTGCTCCACAGCATCTGGAGGTGAAATAAACCTCAAGGTGAAGTCTGCACCCGACTAATAAACATGACTTTTTATGAGGTGCTAAATGGCCTAGATGCGCTGTCCTCCCACTGCTCTCATTTGCATTTCTGATGGTTTCTTTGTAGATGAATGTTTGGTTTAAGCTAATAGATAGTTACTGCTTATTAGGTTATCCTTCATGAAACGTTCTACATAGCTAGAAGGTGCAAGTTAATATTCACGGCCTTACTTTTACCGTACAGAAAGTAGACAGGTAGATGCCACAGACATCAAGTACATTTAAAGCAAAAATAAATTTATAAATAAAAATTTACATTTTTATTTATTCTATTTTTCATAAATCAATAATGCAGGTGAAGGGAAAAAAAAATTCACAATATACTCCACTAAAGAAAAGTCTCTGTGTCTTTTCTTAAAGTATTTCCTTCTGTCTTTACATCTTATCTAACTGTTTTTGTTTGTACTCCATACATAAGCAGTGTCAGTTTACAATAAAGTCTATGGAGATAGGAGGGGGGAGAAGTAGAGAGAAAGAAATATGAGGGTGTCATTAAAAGAGTCATTTCAGTGAGGAGGAAGTTGAATAGTATTTCCTGATAAACCAGCTGTGTTGTAAAAGAAAACTGTTTCTCTATAATACAGATGTCTCTCTGCTTTGAGGAGTTCTCCTCTTCCTCCCCTCCTTCCTTCTCCATAAACTTCTATTGTACAGATTTGAACATTGACAAAAGAAGGCCAATAAGTGAAGAAACATAGTTTTATTACCTTTAACTGCATTATGGATTCATGAAAAAAAATAAAAAGTTTAATTACACTTTAATAGGCCATATTATTAGTAGCCTCGTAAGGGCTTTTAGACTGAATCTCAATGCAAATTGCAAAGTACAATAATTGACAGAATTATTAAACTGACAACTAGGTTTACTGCTACACCAGGTAAGAACAGAAAGATAATCGTACAAGACAAATAGTTTATTATCTATGTCATAAATTAGAGCAAAGGGTAGGTATATGGAGAGATTTCCAGAAAACAGGTGCTAAAGGCATTAAAGGGGTTTTCTAGGGGGCAAAATTAGAAGGGATTTTAAAAAATTCTGGAAAAGAAATTGTAGAAATGCTCCCATTCTGCCACTTCCTGTGCTTTTTTTTTCTAACTGAGCTTGAGCCATATATACAGGTGCATCTCAATAAATTAGAATATCTTTGAAACGTTCATTCATTTCAGTAATTCAGTAATACAATCCATAATCAGCGTCTTCCATGATTGTGTGTCCTACTGAACCAGACTGAGGGACCATTTAAAGGCTTAGAAAACCTTGGCAGGTGACACACTGAATTTACAATACTGAACTTTTTTACAATATTCTAACTTTCTTAGATTTTGGTTTTCATTACCTGTAATCCATAATCAACATTTACAGAAATAAAACACTTGAAATAGAAGACTCTGTGTGTAAAGAATCTAGAAAATATAGGAGGTCACTTTATTAATTTAATTACTGAAATAAATAAAGGTTTCAAGAAAATTCTAATTTATTGAGATGCACCTGTAAAAGCATTTTCACCCCTTTAATTTGACCACTGAAACATATTTGAAATACTTTAGAAGCTTATGTGCACGGATATATTAAGATATATTCACAAGCCACAGATTTTTTGCAGTAACATATATCCTAGTTAGTGGCTAAATTGTAATTGTGATCATAATAGCAGGACTGCTATGCTATCCTGCTTATACAGGGCAACCGGCTGTCTATGATGTTGACATCTAAGGGTAAGCAAGCCACGATCATAGAGCTTGAAGCTTTTTACATTACACATAGATTACCAATAAAATGAGTAACACATAAAAGTAATACATTGCTCCAGACGACAACAGTGAACAGCTCTGTTCAGTTCAGGTATAATATCACTGAACTGGGAAGAGAATTTGAAAAGGCCAAACCAAGGTAAGCATCTGCTTAAAGCTCCTATGTGCTGAAGGATCAGAAAGACAAATATCTTGGAGTCTACAGTATTTGTGATTTGTGTTTTTTATTTGTCTATATGATCTAAAGGAGAAGCTCCATGTCTGCATATGGCTTTAATCAGGTTCTATATGTTAAAGACCAAGGGATTTCAATTAATGTGATCTAATGGCACAAACATCATATGCTGTTATTAATAGGGCTAAATATTATGATGTTGCATGAAAATGTTAATTTTGGTACCTAGTAGCAGATGATTAAAATTTTGTAACAACCCATCCAGATCCCTCTCTATTACACCGGGTTCATCCAAAAGTATGAAAAATCATCCATGGACGATTTGTCAGACGCATGAATGGCCTTATGTCCATGGAAGGGACAGACTTAGGGACAGATGCGTAACTTGAAGATCCAGGACCCCAGTACAAAATCTGTAATGGGGCCCCTACCTACCATTTAGAATAGTGATATATTTTATGTGGCAGAGGGACCTTTAGGGCCGTTAGGCTCCAGGGCCTAGTAACAACTGCTACCTCTGCACCCCCTATAGCAATGCCACTCCTTGGGGAGCATTGTATGGTCTCCAGTTATATGTTCTCTGCGTCACTGTCAGAAATGGTGCAGACTGCCCAGAATGACCTAGCCCCTTCCCAGTGTAGGCTCACAATCCAATCAATAACCAATAAAACAGGTAAGAAACTAAATAAAAACCAGGACACTGCTTGTGTGGTTGAAAAGTGGGGGTCGGCCACAGCTTCATTGATATATGGAGAATTGTCCACTAAAAACCAATTTATTAATCTAGCATATATATACTGGACTCCTAATCCCACAATGAGCAGGAATTGAAATAAATAGTTGACATGTTATACTGAATCTTTTTTAGATAAATTACAATTGTCATGTTGAAATATTCTGGGTATAGTCTGAGTATTACCTGTGGATTATTGCTAAAAACACTTTATTTAGTATTGTCCCACTTTATGTTCTGCACAATCCTTCTTTGTATGATGTCACTGTCTAATATGGCTACTTGTCATACAATCCAGTGGCTGAATACCTTCACCCGTCAGTAAGACTCATGTAAAGTTATTCTGCATATAAATGACATTATCTGAAAATACAATAATGGTAAGATAATATACTATAGTGACATGAGCAAGCGGTATCTCTATTATAGTCTTATTGACAATTAAGTGGTGTTGCCTTATTATATGGATGATAAAAGGCACCAGGAGATTTGATAACCTCATAAAGACACAAGGCCGTTGACTGAATGGTTTTACAAGTCCAAAGTGACTTCTTATGTCTACTATAATTTACTATTGCAGTGTTATTCTTTCTAGGAGCCGAAGACATTCCAGTAATAGAGGAAAGCAACAGCAGACAAATCCCAGAATACAGGCACCATATAAAGGGAGCTGATCAGCCAATCACAGCGGGGATAATGCAGCTAATAGAATAATAAAGTGTCTCTCCTTAAAATTGTGAACCAGATAATTTACTAGTTTATTTTGTATATTTTTTGTAAATATTTTATGTTGTATTTTGCTATATAATTTATCATGTTATTTTTATGTCCAATATTTTGTGCTGATGTAATTGCGTTAATAGTCAGAGAACCCTTTTTCTGATGCAGAGGTCCAAATTCCCTGTATAGACATAATTTTAAAGGGAAAGTATCACCTAGATTTGTTTTATTTATTATGACTAATTAGTGAAATAATAATAATACATTTTATTTATATAGCACCAACATATTCCGCAGCACTGTACAATTTGTAGGGTTCAAATACAGATAAAAAAGATACATTACAAAGAAATAGTAGTCAATTCACACAATGGCACTGAGGGCCCTGCTCGCAAGAGCTTACAATCTATGAGATATTCCTTTTTCCTGATCTGTTTTTTACTTTCTGGTTGTTAATCTCTTTTATTCTATTTTCCGTATATATCTTTGGTGTGGTCATTGTCCCCATGGACCATAACTACAGTTATCTGGACAAGTTCATTGAAGTCTATGGGAGACTGTTCTAGAGATGCCCTTTGAGTAGATAAGCTATCACCTTTTCTGAATGGTGGTACCTTTGTTATCTATATAGAGATGGTGCATGTTATTGTAATCCTACCTGTAATGAGGTGACTGCCACAAAGTAATCTCCTGCAGAACAAGATGTTTCAGCCTATTATTAGGCTTAGTGGTTAGAGGGAAAACTGCAGGAGTATAAAATTATAGATACTGACATGAAAAATGAAAAAAAGAATTTACCAGAATTAAAAAAACAATATGTTTAGTTTAAAAACTTTAAAAAAATATGTAATTTTCTGATCACATGTTCCCTTTAAGATATTTTGCCTGTCTCTAGATTCCCGTAGATGGAGCTTACTACAGGCTGTCTTATTATGGAGTTCAATGTATTAATAGGAGTCAATATATCCTGCTAATTATGCTAGTTTCATGGCATGCAGTATAAACTGTACTTTTTGTGCACACCATTTTTTATCTAAAATTTGTGTCTTTGTCATTTTTCTACTGTACATGCCACTTTGTTTTACAAGAAAACTTGGCATAAATAATAGCTGAAATGTACTCCAGCTTCCAGGTGAAATAGATTTTAGGCCCTGGCCCACGTGATGTAAACGCCACGGTTTGGCCGCAGCGGAAATGCCGCAGAAAAAAACGTGGCGTTTTGCAGTTTAGCAAATCCCATCCACACACTGCAGAAAAATACATGCAGCAGAGATGCTTTCATTTCCAAAACCATTGTGGTTTTGGAAATCACATCATGTCAATTATACCTACTGAAACGCCAGCGGTTTCCCTATAGGTATAATAGAAGCAGAAAGTTCACAGAGGAAACCTCTGTGGAATTTCTGTAATAAGCGCTGTGATGTGCTTTTTTGCTGGGGCTGGCTACGTGGGACCTTAGCCTTAAAGTCTGGAGCACAGACATCCCTAATTGTGATAAAATGATTAAGGATTATTAATAATACTGAATAATATATATGTCTGCACTGCTGCAGATGACTAGGAGGCCATACCATAGGTCAATAGTAATATATTTGCCCTAGTATGCAATAAGCTCCCTCTAGTGGTGACTACTGACAGCTAGAGTCTTATGCTTCAAATCTACGTCTGTGCAGATTTAGAGTTCTGTATAAAAAAACAAAGCTCTACTATGTATCTGCTATAAATATACATCAACTACAAAGATATATTGAGAAATTTAGCTATTTGGTTGGAAAAACAAAACTATGTTCAGGGTAGACATTAACTTCAAGGATTAAACAAATGTAGTTTTGACTCTAGAAGAAAAAAGCTGAAGTTTTACAAATGCAAGTTTCAAAGTTTTGCTGGAAACCTACGTGTATGGAAACAAAGAGGATGATTTCAGCACTGAAGACAAACCCGTTGTGAGGGGAAATGAGCAGAAGCCTAAGAATGACTGATAACTTGCTTGGGATACATGAAAAGCCTTGCTGCAGCATGCATACAGATGCTTCAAGTTGCCAAGGTAAAATTCACCTATGGTTTTTCCTTTGGAAAGTATGCACCAGTTAGAATCACTGAAATCCACGGAGACTCTATCTGTCTTCTGCGCGTCTGACTTTGAATCGAGTTCATGTTGGAGGAGCAGGAGAAAAGTAACTCGCATATCATTATGGAATGTTCCAAATTCTACACTTGGGACCCACACAAATGTCTGCGTCTCTCGTATCTGACTTTGCCAAGCTGGACTCTCTGTAGTTTCCTGATTAATGCATAGAGTCAACTATAAGAAATCAGACTGACAAGCTTGTTACCTTTGGTACAAATTGGAAGCAAATTACAGATCACAGAACTCCGTGAATTATGGAGAATAATGTTGAACTTGTTCTGCCCTGGGCCATTTTGATAGAACATACAGAAAATGAGTGATTGTGCGGCAGGTATATTATTCCAGCACACTCTGCCCCTACTCTCTGGGATGTTCAAAGGCAATCTGAAAATCTATGAACAAAAAATAGCAAACCAATCATTTCCTAAACCAGTGGTCTCTACCCTGTGGCCTTACAGCTGCTGAAAAACTACAACTCCCAGGATACCCATACAGACTATGGGATATTTTAATATATACAGTAGCAAAACAGCAGAAAAAAGACAATGCAAACTATGAAAGTAGGATAGTAGCAAAAACAGGAGAGGTCTTTCAATCTTATGTGTATGGGGCCTCTCATTTTTCACCTAGTGGCTATTGTTGGGTGAAAGAGGGCCAGGCATGTTGCTGCTTATTTCTCTCTCCCCAGATGCTATAACTTTTTCATTCTTATATATATATATATATATATATATATATATATATATATATATATATTGTGACAATTTGGGGAATTAATCTCAAATGGCGGCAGGCTCCTGGTCTGGACAGCAGTGGTTCGTGGTACTGGGCGCCGGAAAGATAGCGTTCAGACGGTCCAAGTGTAAAATAAAAGTGGCTTTATTCAGCTTAACTGCAACATAGCAAAACAACAAAAAACCTATGCCACAGTTAGGGCCCTAACTCACTCCTTGAGCCCCTAACTGTCCTGACTATTGCTCAGCTCCAGCAACAGTCCCCTGTGGACCCCAGTCCTTCTGGGACAGAGCCTCTCTCTCTGTCCTTAGCTGGTCCACCATCTCCTGCTCCCTGTAGGATACTCCAGCCCTTCTGGAGTTACGCACCACAACCAAAGGTGTGGCTGAGGGCCTTTTCAGGGCTGGCCTGGGTCGCTCCCTAGCGCCCTCTAGGTTCACATACTCACAATATATATATATATATATATATATATATATATATATATATATATATTTTCTGCAGGAAAAGTCATATTTTCTAATTGCCACCATTTAATTTTCCATATAATATATTGAGAAACTTAAAATTATATGTAGTGTGAAATTGGAAATAGAATGCAATTTTGGAATTGTTTTATGGGTTTTATTTTTACGGGATTTGCATTACTTGTTACCTTTTATTTTATTCTGCAAATCAGTCTGATTACAGTGATACCAAAATAATAGAGTTTTTATGCTTTATTACTTTAAAAAATATAAAAACTTTGAAAAACGTTTGCAATGTATTACATTTCCGTCCACCGAGCTGTGTGAGGGCTATTTTTTTGTAGGGTGAGTGGTAGTTTTTATTAGTACTATTATATAATTTTTTTGAATAATCTCTTTTTAACCTTTTTTGTTTTGGGAGGGGGCTGTGATCCAGGCGGTGTAATTTTTTTCCCCTTTAATTTTCATCATACAGGATAAATACTTCTTTGAAGTTTTAATCATTTTGGTATTTTTGCATGTGGTGATCTACTATGTTAATTTAACTTTTTTTTGTTTATTTTTATATATAAATTGGGGGAAGGGAGTGATCCTTCCTCTTTTTTCTATTTTCAAAAATATTAAAGGGTCCTGCAATCTTATCATGGGGGAAACTTTTTGGGGTCAGAGGGAGCTCCCCAACTGACCTCTCAGACGCTGTGGTTGCTCCTGAGCTGGCTCCATATTTAAACACTCAACATTTTCCGTGCATGTACAGTGGAGGTTGAGAAGACGTTAAACATACCTTGGTTGATGGTGATGCTGCTTGCATTCACTATAAGTGGTCACAGTGGTCACATGCCATATTAGTGGCATTAAGAATCACATCACTGAGCCAGTAAGACAGTACATGGCCAATCATTGACTACAGTGGTCACATGCTGCCTGCTTGTGATCAGAGGCCGGGAGGACCCGTGGAGAGCCATGGCTGGATTGCCAACACAATGGAGAGGTGAGTAATGATTCTTTTTTATTTTATGGCATTTGCAGCTTCTTTGATATTTTTAATAGGTTGTATAAACCTTTAGTAATGCATTTGTAATAGTGTCTGTAACCCATGGTGCAATATTACTCCTCAGGATTGAGAGCCCAAATTTCTTTGACTTTCCCATTTATACATGAGTACAAATATTCATATATATATATATATATATATATATATATATATATTTATTTACTTACTTGTATAGCGCCATCATATTCCGCAGCGCTTAACAGACATTGTGGTCACTGTCCCATATAGGGCTCACAATCTATATTCCCTATCAATAGGTCTTTGGAGTGTGGGAGGAAACCGGAGCACCCGGAGGAAACCCACACAAACACGGGAAAGGTGTTGTTTGTCACAATAATTGGAATGTTTGTACCGTATTCCCTAAACATTTACTTTACTTAAGTTTAGTTTTAGATGTATCAGTCAACTTTTCACTGAGTTTATGATTCATTCATTGACATTTCCCTTGTCAGTGAAATTCACCTTCTATTTTTGGATAATGCTAAGCTTTCTATTATTTTATTTTTCTACCTTTTTAATTACTTTCTATATTTCCTCAGGACTTACGTTGTGCAATGTTGTTGGAATTAATGTGAATTGTTTTGAAATTTTTACATAATAAAAACCCTAAATAAAAAGTTACTACAAAGACAAGGAAAACATGTATTTAGCAAGAAAGAACACTGTATAATTCATACCAAATTGTCCATAAAAGCCACATTATCGTCATATAATGTTTATATGGACATCAAATGTTTGTGTTCTCGATCCCTGCAGTGTGTAACTTGGCATTTTCTTGTACAAGTAATGGCTTTGCTGTGTATTTTGTTTATTGCAGAGGATGAAATCACAATGAATGCTGAGTGTCTATCTGGCATTCTTTGTTTTCATGCGGCTTCTAAAATAACTTTTCATAAGCAATTGCAATTTTAGAATGTTAAACCTGCATGCAATTCACCGATGATGAGTTGTAATTCCATACAGTGTCAACAAACAGCAACAACAATAAAGATAAAAATAAAATTAAAAAGCTGTGTTACATGACATGTTCCACTGGGGAAGCATTGCATACAGTCAGTAAGTGGGGAAAAAATACCTTCAGGCAATGTCACTGCAAATGGTAATAAGAGGCTCAGTAGCAGTGTTACCAGGTAATCGGATGACCTGAGGCTGAGCCATGTAATAATGTCATTCTCTCTCTTTGCTGTTAATTGGAATGAACATGCTGTCTCTGCTTTTATATCTAGCATTGGCTACAATATATCTGCATCAACTCTGCATAATGCTGGTAACAGACAGTACATAATATCTGTTATTTATATATTGCTAACACATAGAATATTTTTTCCTACATTACTTTCCTTAATGGAACACACAATGGAATTCTCTAGTTTCATGCAGGTTAGCATTGGCTTTGGTCAATTTAGTAGAAAATATGGTATAAAACAAAATATGGTTTTGCAGTGTCAAAGAGAACCAATACAGTTTGGGAAGGCGGACATCATGCAAATTTCTTATAGGTTTTGGGAGTTTTATTTCTTCTTGTAAGGATCACCAGCTGGCTTAGAGATGCAACAACGATGTACAGTAAATATAAGATATACACAGATATTAAATATCTAAATTTTGATCCACGTTTAAACAAATGTGAGACTTCTAGCGCAATATTTGATGAAATTTGAGAGTTGATCTGCCAGCAATAAGGCAGTTTCATCCAGATGGGCCCATAATGCCTTATGCACACGGCTATGCTGTTTTTCACGGACCTAATATCCATTATAAAACGGCCGTGTGTGTCCCTGCAAGTGCACAGACAGCCCTTATTCACATAGTGGTAAATAATGGCCATGCAGCAGCCATTTTTAATATGGTTATCGCATGACCATTATACAACTCATGAAATTCAATGATGCACATGGCCCTATCTATGTCTGTTTTCACCGTTATAAACGTCCTGTTAAAAAGACAGATATGTGAATAGACACAGTGGCCTAGATTTATTTATTTATTATGCTTACTTATATAGCGCCATCATATTCCGCAGCGCTTTACAGACATTGTCAGTCACTGTCCCATATAGGGCTCACAATCCACATTCCCTATCAATAGGTCTTTGGAGTGTGGGAGGAAACCCACGCAAACACGGGGAGAACATACAAACTCCTTGCAGATGTTGTCCTTGGCAGGATTCGAACCCAGGACTCCAGCGCTGCAAGACTGCAGTGCTAACCGCTGAGCCAGATTTACTGTTAGACGAATGCAAATTTAGACAGACAGTCTGAAAATACACCAGATTTATCACAGTGACTAATACTGGATGATAAATCTGGTATATCTTTAAAGAGGACCTTTCATGTCCTCATGTATATGCAGTTTTACATACCGCTAGAAAGCCGACAGCGCGCTGAATTCAGCGCACTGCCGGCTTTCCCGGTATGTGCCCCGGGGCTGGAGATATTGGCGGTCTTAGTTTCACGGTTTACTGTTAGAAGGGCGTTCCTGACAGTCTAGCAGCACTGTGAGGAACGCCCTCCCTGACAGTTCTCGTTCATAGACTTGTACTGGGGGGCAGTAAGGAACGCCCCCTCTGACAGTACAGCGCAATGGGCGAGTACAGAGAGAGGGGGCGTTCCTTACAGCCTAGCGATGACGCTGAGCTGTGAGGAACGCCCCCCCAGTACAAGTCTATGAACGAGAACTGTCGGGGAGGACGTTCCTCACAGCGCAGCTAGACTGTCAGGAACGCCCTTCTGACAGTAAACCGTGAAACTAACACTGCCGATATCTCCAGCCCCGGGGCACATACCAGTAAAGCCGACAGTGCGCTGAATTCAGCGCACTGTCGGCTTTCTAGCGGTATGTAAAACAGCATATACCTAAGGACATGAAAGGTCCTCTTTAAGCTGACTAGGCTGTATTTATACCACATTTTAGTTAGCTTAATCTTTTCCAGAATTTTTCAACAATATTTTGGTGCATTTTTGGCACATTTAAGCCACGCCCTATTTTTTATGGTATTCCACGTCTACATGTTGAGTATGTCGGAAATTATAGTCTAACCTAGATACTCCACATTGTGCCAGAGATGCACCATGTTAATGCCAGTGTCTAGTCTAAATAACAATAGTAAATCAGGGCCATTGATTTCAATGTGTCTAAAAAAAAATGATATGCTCAATCTTTGTCTGTTTCACAGACACACAGAGCCAAAAACATGAAACGGATTGACGTCCATGTTCAGTCTGCCAAAAATGGATTACTGGGTTGGGTCAAAAAAAAGAAAGACCAATGAAATTCATCCATTTTTTCACTGACAGTTAAAAACTGATGCAAAACGGATGTCACTCAGCCATCAAAAGCGGACTTGTAGGTGGACCAAAAATCACTATAGTGTAACCCTAGATTCACATGACCAAGTTTCACCCATAAAACTTGGTCTTTGTGTTCGCTGGATTTACTGGCTAAACATCATGCCGGGAGTGGGACTTCTAGCATAAGTTACCTATAATGCTAGGAGTCCCTGCCTCCCAGCGACATACTGTCCTGTAGTGAATTCAGTATGGGACAGTATGTCGCTGGGAGGCAGAGACACCTAGAAGCATAGATAACTATAATGCTAGGAGCCCCTCTCCCGACAGGATGACATTTACAAGCCGGTAAATCTGGCAAACACACGGACTGAGTTTCATAGGTGAAACTCGGTCGTGTGAATCTTGGCTAAGAATTTGCAAACTAGATTCAGTAAAATGTTATACAAAATATATGTTATGTAGGTAAGATTTTTGCTACATTTACATATATGATGATGTTCAAAATCTTGCAGGTAACAAAAAAGCAATCTCTATTCCAGCACTTAAAGGGTTAAAGGTAAACACCAAGGGCACCTATGCTTCTGGTATCTCTACCATGTCTTTCACCTTCCTGCAAAAGGAAGGTGAAATTGAGAATTCTGTGTGTTGAAGTGCTGCTAATTAATCTTCATGGGCCTTAATTAGCCGAGACGCGTTATTTATCATCTGGAGTTGTCACATTGTGAGCTATAGAGTCTAGAGAAATAATTATCCCAAACTTTCATGTAGTAGGAAGATGTCTTGTGCTGGTAGGATGCACTGCTTTTCCAGGTAAGAACGAGCAGCTGTAGAGTAGTAACATTATTAGTGTATTCTAATTTCTAAATGAATTTAATTATAGATATAGTACATAGCTGTGCAGCGGGGGTAATGTGCTATGTAGGAGAGAGAACACATGATACAGCCAACGCCACATTCACCACCGCGTATGACTACCATTAGTGGCCAATGCCCATACATTGTTGCAGCCATGGGTAGAGCTCCAGCGTTGGTGCAGTTGTACATCTGGTAGTATCATGCAACCTCAGCCGTAGCCTCATCCATGTGAGGTTAGTGTTTTCTACAGACACATTGATTTCTATATGTCATTTCAGACTTTCATTTTTTTCACAGACCTGGTTTTGTAGAAGCCCATCCTATTTTTCTCCTTTTTTGGACAAAAACATGCCCATGCAAGTCAATCGTGATGATTTATTATTCTTTTGTGTCACTTTTGTGCCAAAAATTGTTGCAAGTGGTGTTTTTAGACCACCTTTACAACTTTCTGAACAGGGGACAAGGCGGGGGGTGTTGTGGACAGGGCCATCGCTAGATTAATCATCACTTATGCCAGTTTATAAGCTGGTGTAGATTTTTTGTAGGTGAGTGGCCCACCAGAGGACGTATCTGATTTATGACAAGAGCTATGCTTTGTCATGAATCAGACAAATTCCTTGTCGGGACAGGAGATATGAAAACTGAGATTGAAAACATCTTTTTTTATGATGAACAGCACACGAATGGGTCAATGCCGTCAGTGTGCTGTTCATTTTTTATGGACTATTGCTAGGAGGTGATCTGAGAATAGCATTTGTGCAGTCATGTGACATTTTTCAGAGGGTTAGGCTTCCTTCTGTTTTTTAAAAAGATATGAAAACAGATGACAAATGGATGGACAATCACAAAGACACGTACAGAAAACTGATTCCTTAGACAAAAAACTGACACAGAAGTGTGAATAAGGCCTGAGGGCGGCCATATACATTAAATTTTGTCCAGCCATCCAATCAATGATGAGATTGTTCATAACAGCGATCCCACTATCAACATAAACCGATCAGGGGGGCAGTTTACTTGTTTAAAAAAAAAAAAAAAAACAATGTGCATTGAGTCTGCCCAAGTTGGCTGATGATCAGCCAAAATCGACCAAACATTGTTATCTTTGGCCGACAGCTGTCGGAAAATATCTAGCATGACCAATGTGCTTTTGGCAGATTAAAGTCTACTGTAGGCTGGCCACAAATGAACGTTTGTCACATTCACATACCCAATCATTGGCCGAAATGGCCAAGATTAAGCCTGCAAAAGTCTAATGTGTGGCCAGCTTTATGTCTTATTTCTGTCTATGTGTTATCAGTGATCTCCACAAGAGAAAAGAAAGAGAAAAAATAGAAGAAAGGATGGAGGAAGGATGAAGAAAGGATGGAGGAAGAATAGAGGAAGGATGGAGGAAGGATGGAGGAAGGATGATCACTATTGTATTATTTATTTATTTGTTTGGTTTTCATTTTTTTCCGATTTCTTATGTAACAAATCCTATAGCACTGTATGCAGAATGCGAACCACCCATATATCTTCTTATACTGTATTACCCATTTGAAGTGTTCCTACAAAATAGCATTCAGGTAGCGTGTCATATTCATGAACTATTAGTCTTACAAACAATATGAGAACTCATATGAATGATAACAACAACTCTTACTATAAGCTTTGCTGTTACACGTCCTTGTACAATAAGTTTGGTGGCTCTTTAACTTAATACCTCTTTTTCTGGTGACATATTACTATATCATAGAAGTAAAACTTTGCAAACTCTAGTTACATAACTGCCCGGCATCAGGGGCGCACCGCTAATGAGGCGAGGTGAGGCGGCCGCCTCGGGCGGCACTGTCCAGGGGGCGGCATTTTACTATTTAATGTAAACCAGCCCAGGACAGGCCGCTTTAAAAAAAAAAAAAACAAAAAAAAAACCAGAGCTGAGCGCGGCCTGTCCTGGGCTGGTTTACAAGACGTCGCATCTCAGCGCAGGCGGCGATACAATGATGTCATCACGCCGCCTACGCTGAGACACAGACGTCGTGGACAAGAGGAGGAGGCGGCAGCTGCATCAAGGCATCGCAGGTGAGTATAGCTTTTTTTTATCTATATAAATAGGCCGTGACCTGCTGTAGCATCCCCGGCAGGTCAGGGCCTATTTATTTACCTACCCGCGTCTGCTCGTGGCCGCCCCCGCTTCCCCTTCTGCTATGGGCCGCAGAAAGGGAAGCGGATGCCGCTGTGAGCGTCCGCGGGCATCGGTAAGTTAGGCCGCGGGCCGCAAATACTACTATTATTATACTCCGGGGTCTATTCAGACCCCGGAGTATAATAATCGGAGGCCTAGGGTTGGTGAGGGAACATAAAAAACAGTGTTACTCACCTCCTGCGATCCGATGTAACTCCGAGCAGGCTTGAGGCCTGTGGTGACGTCATCAGGTCGCGTCGCCGGCCTGATCACGTGACGTGTGTGCGCAATTAAACAGGGCCGAAAGCTGCAAGGAGTGCACCGGTGTCCAGGATAGGTAAGTAACTCTGATTTTTATGTTTGTATTCTCCCCTGGGTCTCCAATCATTATACTCTGGGGTCTGAAAAGACCCCAGAGTATAATAATAGTTCATGGGTCGGCCACTATGGGGCATAATACCCTGTGCAGGGACCACCGTAGAGCATAATACCCTGTGCAGGGGCCACTCTGGAGTATAATACCCTGTGCAGGGGCCACTATAGAGCATAATACCCTGTGCAGGGGCCACTATAGAGCATAATACCGAGTGCAGGGGCCACTATGGAGCATAATACCAGTGCAAGGGCCACTATGGAGGATAATACCAGTGCAGGGGCCACTATGGAGCATAATACCCTGTGCAGGGGCCACTCTGGAGCATAATACCAGTGCAGGGGCCACTATGGAGCATAATACCGTGTGCTGGGGCCACTATAGAGCATAATACAAGTGCAGGGGTCACTATGGAGCATAATACCAGTGCAGGGGCCAATATGGGGCATAAAACTGTGTGCAGGAGTTGCTGCAGAACATAATACCGTGTGCAGTGGCCAATGCGGGGCATAATACCGTGAGCAGGGGCCACTATGAAGCATAATACCGTGTGCAGGGGCCGCTGAGAGGCATAATACAGTGTGCAGGGGCCGCTGCGGGCCATAACACTGTGTAATACTGTGTGCAGGGGCTGCTGTGGAACTTTATAGTGTGTGTAAATGGGGCGCTATAAACATGGGCTATGGCAATTGTTTATATTATACGCTGTCTGTTTATAGTGACCGTGTGATGTAATTGTAGCCTTGTCACATACTGTAGACATGTACAGGACGAGGCTGTAGTTACATTACATGGCCGCTATGAGATGAAATACACTATGTAAACAGAGAAGCAGTCACGGCGCTTACACAGGTACCATTCAAACAGCTGATCAGTGGGGGTCCTGGGTTTTTGAACCCCACTGATTAGTTTATTAATGACCTGGAAAACCTTTTAATTAGTTAACACCTGGGGTATTATTAATAAGGGGTACTATTTATACAAGGTACACATGGACATTATTAATATAAAGATGCACTTGGGAGTATTATTCATTATGGGGGGTTATATCATATATTTTATAATTGGGGGTAGCAGCAGGATGGGGGCTTTGTGTAGGTGAGGACAATGTGGGTTGGATGCCTGGAAAAGTGAGGAGCCAAAGATGTCTGTGCTGCAAACTTTACAGAGACAAGTCACAGCTGGAAGAAATGGTCATGGCGGTCCAGAGGGAAGAGAAGGGAAATGTGACCGATTAGTCAGAGACGTCACCTGTAAGTCACAGAATGTTACTGCCCTGTATTCACCTAAATGATAGAGGATAAATACCTGAGTGATGGGGGTCTGTCTGCTGAGACCCCCACTGAGCCTGAGAATTGGGTTTTTTTCCCCCACTAGGTGGGAATCCAGCCTGGCTGCAGCCATATATATAGGTGTCACTTGGTGGATGGACGAACCCGCGTGGCTCTCATTCACTTCAATGGGAGTGCCAAAGATACCCGTAGTCCAGTACTCAGCTATCTGCGGGGCTCCTATTATTGAGAATGGGGGCCACGTGGGCTCGTCCATCCACCAAGCAGAAGATGTGGGAAGTTACTTTCATTGTTAATGCCGTGTTGTTGATCTGATACTGAAGTAATATAGGAAGAAGAATTCTTATAAACTGTTTTATAACTTTGTGTATTGTGTATATTGTGCGACGATAACAGTGTGTTAAACTAGTAGCATGGAAACTCAGTTTTTTGTTTTTTTTTTTTGGGGGGGGGGGCGTCTTTCTATAGTCCGCCTCAGGCAGCAAAGAGGCTAGGTTCACCACTGCCCGGCATGCCCTTTTCCCAACAAGCGTTCCACCTCTGTTCAGCTTCAGACACACATGTAACAAATACAAGAACAGACACATAACCACTACCAGCAGACCATTGAAGTTCTCTTTCAACTTGGAGTGATTTCTCTTTTCCTTTGTATTTATTGCTTTTCTTCTATCTGTTCCAGCTGACATTCTGAGCCCCGGCTTTGCTTCTATGACCCTGAAAGCTTTTACGCTTACATAATTTGTCCAGTTTCATAAGCCATGACACTGTGTCACTGTGGTAAGTAAAGCCGCAGTATTCATTGCGATTGTCTTCCTCCATTAGGATGGTTTCCAAGAACACTCTCCTTTGCCGCTCTTGTGTTTAGGTTACATGGTCTGTTTTGTAGAAATGTTACTGATATTAATGCTGGAATGAACAGGAAATTAAAAATCTCTACAGATATTCCTGATGATTGACAAATCACATGGATGTTCCTGGAAATGTCAGTTCTTTCTTAGGTATGAAATCTTCTATTTTGACAATTTTACAGTGTAAATCCTTTGTATAGTGTCATCCTTGTATAGTAAGTTTTGGCCGACAATTTGGCCAATCCATTTGTTTCTCTCTGCTTGTACCATTGACTATAATGGAGAGTAACCACATACATTGTCACCTCCTTTTTGGAAATGGTGTAATAGACATTCCCATTATCAAATCTTTTGGGCCTCAGCAATATGACCACATTATGGCTGCACCTCAAACACACTTTTGCAGCAATACATGAATGCAGTCTAAACTCAGGATAAGGGTTTAGTGTCACATCACTGGGATCCAACCACTGGGTCCCCCTGCTATCAGGTGAAAGGGGTCTGAAATTCACCCTGCATTCTCCCAGTGAACGAAGTGTCAGTGCGCATGTGTTATCAAAGCTCCATTTGCTTCTATGGGGCTGCCATAGATTACAGTCCCAGCAGCCCAATAGCAGGGAATGAAGTGTCAATCACACAAGTGCACTGGCACTTCATTTACAGGGAGAATCCAAGGGAACTTTTAGTCCCCGGTTCTTCTAATCACTAGAGGATCCAGTGGTGGGACCCCCCAGGATTGTGACACTTATGCCCTATCCTGTGATCCCCTGATAGGTGATAAGTGTCTGTAATGGGACAACCCCTTTAATAAGTTCTTTCCTATGTCTTTTGACAAGAAACCTGAAGAGTTCAACTTCTCAAAGTCTTCCCTGCTCTAATAATCCCACCATGGCGAGTCTGACAACAAAAACCAAACTGATGAAAGAAAACAGTTACATTTCCAATGTATTAGGCTTTGCTTCCTTAAAATATCACCATAACTCCATAATAGATGCAGCTTGCAGACGGTTGGCTTTGAGAAGTCCCTTGACCTGCTAAAGTACTTGTATCTCTTATCCAGGAAGATTTAGACACTTGGCAGTGTTGGTACATGCTTACTTTACTGCAGCATATTCATTAGTGAACCATGAGGACCCTGCACAAATTAAATCATTTGCAGATCACATATTGGCAGATCTGTCTCAATCCGTTTTGGACTTAAACACTAAATCTTTCACCACTGTAATCTTTTGTCATTGGATTGTAGAAAATGTCGGGAGCAAATGCGACAGATAAAGAAAACCTTTTCTCCCTCAGTTGCATTTACAACAGCTCATAGAGAATACGGCTGTTTCGATTTTCTACAATGTCAATGATATTAAAGTGGAACTAAACTCCAAAATGAAAACTCCATTTATTCTTATATGCGAGGGTGATATATTGAGATTTTATACAGACTCATAACCATTCTATAATCTCGGCTTTTTGCTGACTGGGAACTATAATAATGAAAATGCATTTCAGCTTTTCCATTTGTTAAAGAATGATAGGTAAACAGTTAAAGATTTTGGTTGTAGCGCACATTGCTGCTAATAGGGCAATATATATTATGATCAAAACCAGTGATTTGGATGTACAGTACTATGGATTTGTACATAAATATAGCAGTGAGAGGCTTCTTAATATATTTCTGAAGAGCCAGAAGAGTCGAGTAAACCACAGCAGAATAGTTTATTATATAGAACAATGTTTTAGACTTCTAATGTGATCACAGTATATTTGGCATGTGTACATAGAAGTGCCATATTTATGAAGCCCTCACACCACTTTTTTGGAGACATCTGAATGTGCAGAAAGTGAGTAGATCTTCAGTGTGTAGAAAAAATTTTAAATTAGAAAAGTGGCAGAAAATAACTCCAGATGTTTGTGGTTCACACTAGACAGAGGCATTGTACGAGTACTACTTGTACAATTGGCATGGATTAATAAATCGCCCCTCACTATGTTTGTGCTCACAAGAAAGCTAGAGGAGGTATTTTTGGACAACCTGATTTTGCGGGAAGATCCTTCTTGGACACTTAATTCAGTTTTATCTAAATAGTCTTTGCAGCATTATTACTGGTAGCGTGAAACATCTCAGGGCATGAATCGAAGTCTACAGTTGTTCATTGGAGACCAACAGTCAGGATGGTTATACACATTAGATCAATGTTAGAATGGGCTGACCACCAATTGTATATGGAGTCGTCTCCAATTTTTACAATGGTAGACGTTGGAAGAAAGAAGGATGAGGCTGTTGGAGTTTAACATAATTGACCCTTTTGTTGTTAGAGGAGATACATTGGGCTTACTCCCCTCTCCCTATTCAACCCATAATGCATGTTCAATTTAGATAAGTGTTCATATACAGTATATATATGAAGGGTAGGTAGGAATAGCTGTTGGCTGATCAAGTGTATATGGTCAGCTTTGGGGCTGGATTATTGGTAGGGCACACACAGAGGACATATCATAGGGATTCCATCACCTTAAGGATCTAGGGAGCTTTCACCACCCATGTTCCCTGCCAGGGTCAGCTTTCCTGATGTGTCCCACCACACACTGTCTAGTTACACCCCTAGGAGTAACTATTTTTAAAAATAGCCTATACAATACTCACCTCTGAGACTTTACCCCTTGGTGAAATAGGTTCCCTTGTGACTGTTTGGCTTCTATCCATGTGAGAAGAGGTGATGCATATTTGTGGTTCTCATTTATGAAGTCTGAAGCTGGTCATACACATAATATGTGTTTCTGCCTAACCATATGAATACCAGCTAACCATCTAATGTGAATGGGGTCTTCCTGACTCTCCCACATCTGCCAGATTAAGCTGTTAGTTTTCACCTGCTCAATCCTTGTTCTTGGGAAGCCACTGCCAGATTAGCAGGGCAGTGGCTTTCTCCCATCTTCCAGTTCAGTTTTTATGCAGGGACCTCACCAACTCAATCAAGCCCAGTCTACATCTTTGTTTGTTGTTGGAAACAGTCAGCAATCTTGTTGCCACACACCCCTAACAGCATTGCCTACTGTATATCAGATTATTTTACACTGCCTAATGCAAAAAGGACACTTCCAAGAATGAAAGTCACTAGCGCATGCACTGTGGAGTCACTACGATGCAAGCTGCGAAGCCTGAAGACTTGTGAATGCAGCTCTGTGTTATATTACAGACTGTAACACAAGATTAATATATGATAATAATATAATACATTTGCTAAATTACTGAAATGACTTGAGTGATGGGTGTCAGCATGAGCTCTCTGACCATTGTCATGCATAGCCTTTGCTATTGCTGGCTGAAGATTCTCTCTAATACTATTGCATTTCGGAGTGTAAGCTACCAGAAAATCCTCATTCCATGGGATTGCATATTTGTAGCTGCCAATGGAAATGACAGCTAACCAAATTTACACATTTTCCTTCTTCACCAACTTCCATTCTTATTTTATGCTTTAGTTTCTTGGAAGTCCAAAGACACCCCTTTATGTTTCACTACAAATGTTCAATTTGAGTTATATTACAGAATGAATGGCAGTAATTTCCTGTTAATATCATAACCAATATATAAAAGTATAACTCAAACATTGCTACAAAAATACTTTTATTGGAGAACAAACTTGAATTGGAAATTGGCTGACAATGACCACATTCTGAAAGAATAGTTCCAGCAATATATGGCAACCTTTCAGACATTCTTCTAGAAATGAAAATCACCTGTTTTACATTGGAGGAGAGATTTTCTATTATTTATATTTAATCTTCAGCATTTTCTATGTTTTTCTTTCATTTTTCCCAGTCCCCTGAGTGCTCCACATCCTTCATATTCATATATTTCTGCTTTCACTGCTGAGGAAAATGTCAATCAGATTCTCGACTGTCTCAACATCCAATTTAGGTCAGTAATTAGAAACATTGCCATGATTATAATAAGGCCATTGTTGTTCTATGGCTCTACAACCCAGGAATCTGGATAAACATACTAAACGGTGCATATATTGTATCTGCCACATGGCACACCAGCAATATGCATGGTGTGCCATCAATGTTATATGTCCACTCTGGGAAGGCATAAGGGGATACAACATATAGTACTATATGTGTATAGTGCAAGCATATTAGACAGGTATGGAAAAATTTTTGCAAAGTAAGAATGCTTTCAAGAAAATTAACAAAATTAAGTTGATTTGGACCAACAAACTGAAGAAACTCGCCTGATGAAGGTGAAGGCTCTCCTATTTATAATTAACCCTTTCTTCATTCTGGGATTGCGAGTCCAATGTGTCGTTTCCTCCAGTGATTGATAGTTATCTATGTATGTACACTCATAAAGGGAAGGATGTCAGTCACTGAGAAGGACCACCCATTGAACTTCTGAGGACTGAAAGTGCAATGAATGACAACATATACTGGAACCTTTATAACAAAACCATATATCAATCTGCTCTGCTCCTCCTGCTCTATAACATACTGCTACAGATTGGACTACATTTTCAATGTGACAGGTTTCCTTTAAGGTATACCATTGAAAGTTATAATTTATAGTTTAAAATATGGGGTTTTGGTCAATGATCAAAACTGAAAAGGAATTTATACATATATTGACCACAGGATATTTTTTTCCTATGCAAAAGGTGGGACAAGATTGTATAAGAACAGCTATAGGCAGGGTCGTTTTAACCATAGGGCCAACGGTGCACTTGTATCAGGCCCTATGGTAGTTAGGGCCCCCTTGGGACAGCAGGTCCTCCATTTGGCGTCCCGCTGTTCCAGGCAGTGAGTCTGGGCTACCCCAACTCCAACTCTTTCGCGGGGAAAGGCATGTATTACATTTTTTTTTTTCCTTTCTTTAATATATACAGTGGGGGCAATTGAAGAGGGACATGAAATTGTGTGGGCAGCCTGGGTGAACATGAAACTGTTGGGGCGACATGAAACTGTTGAGGAAATCAGGAGGGGTACTTGAAACTGTGGGTGCAACCAGGAGGGGGACTTGAAAATGTGGTGGCAACTTGGAGGGGTTAAATTAATCTTTGGGGGCAACCTGGAGAGGAGACATGAAAGTATGGGCGAAATAATGATTTGTGCAGGTCAGGTATTTCTAAGTGGTGGTGATGGGGGGGACCAACTTATGAGACCTTTGCACTGGGCCCACCAATGTGATAAAACGGGCCTGGCTATAGGCTACATTCAGTGGTTGTGAAGACCCAAATGTGGATTCAACCTTCCATAGGTAAGCACTGTATATTCTAAAGTGCCATTTTTTGATTGAAAGTTGGCAAGTTCTCATGAAGATATTAGACAATTGAGACAGTCAAAGACTTAATAAAAGCGAGAAGTGTTGGGAGGCTTCATCTGGACAATGAAGACATGAGCTTAACACGTTCACATCAAACTAATACCTCAGACGAGAACTTATTATATATTTTATTGTGTGTCATTTGACAGTTCTTTAGTATTCTCCCCTCCTTCTCTGTTTTTTGCTCTCTTTGTCTTTTGTTGTGTCTCTTAATCCAGCCTCGCTCTGGTCTAGCTCCCATTTTTTCCTTCAACCTTAGCAGGTCTCAATTCACCAACCATTCTCTGGCAGGCCAAAATAAACATCTTAGAATAGCGAGTCAGGTTTTAATTAAGGGTTTGATTCATTTTTGATGAACTTTTGATTCTGAAAAGACGCCTGCTGCTTTCTGGTGAAGAGCGAGCTGATTAAATGTGACTGCGCTCCGCATTCTGCGCTGCTGCTTTTGTCATTTCAGGGCTTTTCATAAATGGCCAAGATTTCTGGCCCTCGTTAAAAAAGAAGAAGAAAGGGATCAGGAGCCCGGCAAAGAAACAGAGACAGATTTTATGGTCCTGTCACAAGAGCAGGAATGCAAACCAATATGTAGCATTGTTTTCCTTAACCCATTATGGGATTTAGTGGTCAGTTTGAAGATCGTACACCGTTCCTTTAATTTATGTACAATATTGTATCATTTATTTTTTATTTCAGGGATTTTTTTGTTTTTGGATATAATATGAGGCTGTGGTGCCATTTAGGGGGTAGTTTCATTGAAATGTTATAACACAAAATGTCAACAATAAGGCTACATACACTTAAAAGGGTCAGTGAGAAAAGAGCACAGACAGTAAATGGATGGTATCCATGTGCAATCTGTGTCCTCCATGCAGCAATACATTTCAATTATGCCTCATGCATGTGTGGCAGCTGCAGGAGAATGCGCTGCTAGGATGCATGTGCCCGGTAAGTAAAACAAAGGGGAAGTCTTATTATTTTCTCCAGGTAGGTGTGCCTAATATATAACCTGTGCACACTGTTCCAGCACTCCTTGATGAAGCAGTTACTAAAGGCATGTTGGGGTCCTGGACAGTGTGGAAGGCAGGTGCAAAATACTTATTTTGCTTACTTATATAGCTCCATCATATTCCGCAGCACTTTACAGACATTGTGGTCACTGTCCCATATAGGGCTCACAATCTATATTCCCTATCAGTATGTCTTTTAGAGTGTGGGAGGAAACTGGAGTACCCGGAGGAAACCCACACAAACACGGGGAGAACATACAAACTCTTTGCAGATGTTGTCCTCGGCAGGATTCGAACCCAGGACTCCAGTGCTAACCACTGAGCCACCATGCCGCCCAATGGCTATGAGTGGGTCATTGGATATTTTGATGAGTTGCCAGTCTTATTTTGACTAAGGAGTCAACATGTGGACCTTTTTGTAGGTTTATTTAATGTATACAAGTAAGAATATAGTTATTTGTTATGCATTGAATCCTACCTTCCCTGCCCTATCTAGCACTGTCCTTTGTTTATGCCTTGTTTATTAAGGGATTTTTAATGGGTTTTAATCATGTTGTGTGCAAATGGGTTCTGAAATAAAATTCTTCTATTGTTCTGGACTTTTTTGTGATAATATTTATTAATTGGATGAATTATCATTATTATAAGTTTTGCAAGTTATATATTTCAATTAATGAGCAAAATGGACAGGAAGAGAAACTGTCCTGAGTTTGCTTCCAGGCCCCCAGGCCCCCAGCCCCCCACTATGAACCTGTGATAATACTCAGTCATGTATATGAAGTCATAAGTAAAGAATGGGTCAGTGTGCTATCTGTTAAAGCATAAGTAAACCTTCGAAAAACATTTAAATTTTCTGACAGTATTTGTGTCATTAATAAATTTAGTAATATACTTTATTAACAAATTTTGCTTCCTTTTTGTGAAACCTTGCATTTCTTTGCCTTGTTTCTCTATTGACTTCAGCAGTTATAGCACGAGATTATAAAACATTGAAACTTGTTTATGGTGTCATATGAAAGAGGAGATTCTCTTCTTCCATATGAAGTTTTACCTATATTATTTCCAGAGATATCACTGGTTGAAAACATAGTCAGGATTGGGAGCAGTTGCAGCTGCACATAAATATCTCAGTCCCAAGTGTATTTTCAACCAGTGATATCTATGGGAATAATAAAGGTATAACTGCAACATTAGTGCCATATGTAACATGACTTTTTTACACAACACCAAAAGTATGTTTAAAGTGATCCCCCTAGCCTTGTGCTCCCTGCATTACACATAAGCCCGTACACAGTGATAAACGGGGTACACCTTCCAATTTCACAGGAAGGAGCCAAAATTTGTTAATAGAGTACATCACAAAATTTATCAATGACAAATGCTGGAAGAAAATCAAAAGTGTTTAAAAGGCTTAGTTGCGCATTAAAAACACAGATATCACATGGCCATGTGCATGTAACCTTACATATAGCACTTAAGTAACATAACAGCTGTTCTCTGGATACCCAAGAAGAAGCTGTCAGGGAAAACCCAAGAATGGGTACTTGTGAGATTTGTTGCTATATATGTGATTTTACCTGATAAGTGCTTTTTTATCTACTTTTGCTAGTATATACAGTGCCTTGCGAAAGTATTCGGCCCCCTTGAACTTTTCAACCTTTTGCCACATTTCAGGCTTCAAACATAAGGATATAAAATTTTAATTTTTTGGTGAAGAATCAACAACAAGTGGGACACAATTCTGAAGTGGAACGAAATTTATTGGTTATTTAAAACTTTGGTAAAAAATAAAAAACTGAAAAGTGGGGTGTGCCAAATTATTCGGCCCCCTTAAGTTAATACTTTGCAGCGCCACCTTTTGCTGCGATTACAGCTGCAAGTCGCTTGGGGTATGTCTCTATCAGTTTTGCACATCGAGAGACTGAAATTCTTGCCCATTCTTCCTTGGAAAACAGCTCGAGCTCAGTGAGGTTGGATGGAGAGCGTTTGTGAACAGCAGTTTTCAGCTCTTTCCACAGATTCTCGATTGGATTCAGGTCTGGACTTTGACTTGGCCATTCTAACACCTGGATACGTTTATTTGTGAACCATTCCATTGTAGATTTTGCCTTATGTTTGGGATCATTGTCTTGTTGGAAGATAAATCTCCATCCCAGTCTCAGGTCTTTTGCAGACTCCAACAGGTTTTCTTCCAGAATGGTCCTGTATTTGGCTCCATCCATCTTCCCATCAATTTTAACCATCTTCCCTGTCCCTGCTGAAGAAAAGCAGGCCCAAACCATGATACTGCCACCACCATGTTTGACAGTGGGGATGGTGTGTTCAGGGTGATGAGCTGTGTTGCCTTTACACCAAACATACTGTTTTGCATTGTGGCCAAAAAGTTCGATTTTGGTTTCATCTGACCAGAGCACCTTCTTCCACATGTTTGGTGTTTCTCCCAGGTGGCTTGTGGCAAACTTTAAACAAGACTTTTTATGGATATCTTTGAGAAATGGCTTTCTTCTTGCCACTCTTCCATAAAGGCCAGATTTGTGCAGTGTATGACTGATTGTTGTCCTATGGACAGACTCTCCCACCTCAGCTGTAGATCTCTGCAGTTCATCCAGAGTGATTATGGGCCTCTTGGCTGCATCTCTGATCAGTCTTCTCCTTGTATGAGATGAAAGTTTAGAGGGACGGCCGGGTCTTGATAGATTTGCAGTGGTCTGATACTCCTTCCATTTCAATATGATCGCTTGCACAGTGCTCCTTGGGATGTTTAAAGTTTGGGAAATCTTTTTGTATCCAAATCCGGCTTTAAACTTCTCCACAACAGTATCATGGACCTGTCTAGTGTGTTCCTTGGTCTTCATGATGCTCTCTGTGCTTTAAACAGAACCCTGAGACTATCACAGAGCAGGTGCATTTATACGGAGACTTGATTACACACAGGTGGATTATATTTATCATCATCAGTCATTTAGGACAACATTGGATCATTCAGAGATCCTCACTGAACTTCTGGAGTGAGTTTGCTGCACTGAAAGTAAAAGGGCCGAATAATATTGCACGCCCCACTTTTCAGTTTTTTATTTTTTACAAAAGTTTAAAATAACCAATAAATTTCGTTCCACTTCACAATTGTGTCCCACTAGTTGTTGATTCTTCATCAAAAAATTTAAATTTTATATCCTTATGTTTGAAGCCTGAAATGTGTCAAAAGGTTGAAAAGTTCAAGGGGGCCGAATACTTTCGCAAGGCACTGTAGAAGGAAATTGCTTTTACTTATATTGGAGGTGCAGTATTACACTATGTTTGGCAGTTTTTGTTGATCCATCGTACAGAACTTTTCCTCACATGGAGGCTACACTTCTGATATAACGATAACCTGGCATGGTGGATGTGCAATGGAATAAAAAACAGTCCATGGACATCTAAACATTTGATGTGATATTTTACTTTTGTGATGCTTTTTTGGAAACATAGAAACACTGTACTTCTATTCAGAGAATGCGGAAGATATTACATTTATGAAATTCGTATTATTTTAAGGTTTCATCAGCAGAACACCTATTTTATTTGTTGTGTTTTACAGACATTTTTTGGACCAATGTTTTGGGTGTTGCGCTCCATTTTATCCGTTGTTTTCTTTATTCACTGACTGATACAAATAAATTTAGTTTATGTTAGTAAACAAAATGTGACTAAAAGGCTAAATGGACATGACTGTGAATATGGGGATTGTTAAAATGGAATGGATGGCATTCAGATGGCATCCCTGTGCCGTCTGTGCTTTCCACAAACCATACAAGGATGTGAACCATGTGCTAACCGTGCTTTCCACAGACCCATACATTTTAATGAATGAGCCTGGGCCACAATATGGGACCATAGAAAAGAATTGGTCAGTGTGAAATCCTTTAAAAAAAAAAAAAGGATAGCACACTGAATAAAAATACAGTCGTGTGCACGAGGTCTAAAATTTTTATACAACAGATGTCCCCACTTACCAAGTCTTCATGGATCTCTGCTTCCTGGCCCCATCTTAACACATAGAAAATTCCAGGAAATAACCACAAAACCCATCACTGACTGATATAGGTCACCACTACAGACCATGATTGGCCGAGCAGATGTTTCCTGTGTGTCAAGACAATATGACCAGCAAAGACCTGGTAAAAAACTGGAGCAGTGGGGGATCCGTAAATTGAGTTCAATCTGAACCTCCTTAAAAAAGTTTTCCCCCAGACAAGCAACCACTTTAAATGTATAAATGAAGCCTTTCTATAAAGGAAAAATTGATAACATTACAATCTCCACCCCTTGGACTGTCATTCTATATACCCTTGATTCCTTTTTTCACAAAATCTTCTTATTTTATTACAACATTGGTACAAATGAGAGACAAATACTATATGGATAAAATAAAAATATTCCATTCCAGATTGATGGATTCCAAAGTAAAAATAATCGTGACTTATTGTACTTTTAAAAAAATGTTCACTTTTAATGAAAAATGTCGCATATCAGCCGATGAGATTGATCCATTTTTAAAACTGGAATAAAAAAATGTAAATTGCCATTGAATTGGTTGTCATAGGCAACACTTAAGGGTGTATTTCTTTCAAACACTATTTTATATAATGCCATAAACCATTTATAACATATTTCTTGGACTGACAATGGTAAATACATAAAATTAAAGTTTGGAACATTCTACATTAATTTTGTTCACTGTAGAATTTGTAAGATTGATATGTTCTTTTCTGAATGTCTTTTGGAAATCAGGCTACAAAAGTGTTTACTGAGAAGGACATTTTAATGTGCCATATGGCGCACAATATTCCAGAAAGCCTAAGAGCTTTGACCTTTAGACAGTCCATGGATTTATTGGCACAGCATTGACCAATGATCAAGGAATGGTGATTCTGTAAGGTGAGGGGTGGTCTGCAGTGGGACCCTTTCTGTCTTGTGCTGTTGAATTTATACCAAGTCAAGTTTACGTGTCTCCTGTGAAGTTGAATGAAGAAGATTCATTTTAAGAACACGGACATTCCAAATCTGGACAGATTTACTGATAGACTCACATAGTAGATAGCCCCATGTTGACTGAGCAAAGTCAAAGCAATCTCAACTATACTGTTTCTTACACCATTTTTGCAAACACGATGGACTACGATCACACAGAGAACAATCTTTATGAAGATTACATTTTTACTAGAATTAAAGTCAAGACTCACTGTGGCCGCAATGCACTACAACCACCATGGTATTTTATAGGAGTGGTCTCAAAGAAGACAGTCAAGATGCATAGTACATAGTATAACAGACTGTATATAAGGGAATTTAAAATCTCAAAGTCACATGACAATGTGGTTCAAAAATGATCTTTTGTATCTTTATTACTCAATAAGATACATTACTAAATAAGTACAACCTTAAATTACTTAATCTGAACTATTAATGATTTGCAACCTGCATTATAGTCTAGAGCTGCACTCACTGCCCCACAGGCTTCAGAACTGAAATCCCCCAGCATTCATTGCTGACTCATTATATGCATTGAATGTGGTCTGGGGACTGTAGTCTTTATGCCAGGTATATTACAATAATTTATGCAGCTCAGGCTATCTGACCCCTCTAAGTTATAGTAGCTCAGCTACAAACTGTCTTACTGGTTCAGGAACAGTAGTAAGTGGGATTGTGACCGCAGCTCTGTTGACAGACTGTACCTAGGGATATATGTAAGGTACGAGAAGCAATGTATTTGCAGACACCCATGGTTTTTTATGTAGCGTATTTAAGTTCAGGCTTTATACAGATCAGAGACTAAATAGTATGCAAAAATGCCCTTTGTCCCCATGTCACTGAGTTCACACAGGTCATTTATTTTGCACATACTGTTCATATTTCTATGAAGACCAGTCTTGAGTCACTGGAAATAGCCTGTTATGTCTTCTGTTGTTCATAAGAAACTCAGGCTTGAATGCCCAGTACTCAGTTGGCAGAGATTTATGGGGTAGAATTAGAATGCACATTCTTGGTGTCATTCCCATGACAGTTCATTTTAACCTTTTGTCCTTCCCTAAACAACCTCTTAAACTAATGGCAAAGAACTATAAGAGGGCTATACATGGACTTGCTCTCATGCTATGCAACTTTCCACTTATGCAAATAATAAAATGTTGTTGTGTATAAATACTTGGATATGTTACTAGGCTGAGGCTAAGCTGCAGTACCAGACATGGAGCAAATGGATGAGCATTGCATGGACTTACTATATCATTCTACTGATCAATGAGGGTCCTGAGGTTCCCACACTTCCAAACATTAATGGCCCACCTTTTAAAGTCCTATAAAACTCATTTAGGCTGAGGCCATACATTGCGGTAAGGCTAAGGCCCCACATAGTGAGCCGCAGCCAAAAAACACTGCGGAAAAGACCACGGTGGAAACGTGTCACGTTTTTTTCTGCAGTATTTTTCACAGAAAGTCCACAGACTTTCCTCTGCAGACTTTTTGCTTTTATTATACCTATACGGAAAACGCCAGCATTTCTGTAAGTATAATTGACATGCTATTTGCAAAAATGCATTTCCACTGCAGATTTTTTTCTGCAATGTGTGGATGGGATTACTCAGAATCCCATCCACTTTGCAGGTACTGTAAAATGCAGCGTTTTTTGCAATGGTGTTTCTGCCCTGGCCATAAAGCTGCGTTTTCACAACGTGGGACCCTGGTCTCAAGCAGTGTTTTTCTTGCAGATTTTGCTACAGTTTTTTTTTAAGCAAATCCAGTAGTGGATTTTAGCAGAAGAAAGACATAGAAATGCTTCTTTTGGCCGTATGCACATCGGACGAGTTTTCTAATCCAAACCTAGTCAGTGGTCTATGATGCTGGGAGTCTCTGCCGTCTTGTGGTGACAATAGATCACTATGTAGCAAGGAGTCTCTTCTCCTAACTAGGTTCAGGACCAGGAAATCCAACCAATGTAGAGACCAGATTTTCTGGTCCACATTTCCCCATGTGCTTGGAGCCTTATATTTCCCATTCCACTGAAGTCTGCAACAAAAAGCACAGCTTTTCTGCAACTTGTGGCCTCAGCTATAGAATATTATAATAATGAGTTAATGAGCTGAAATACATAGATCTGACTGGTTGTACAAAGGAAATATTTATCTGTTCATACACAAGGTAGGAAGCTATGTAACCACACCACAGCACTACAAAATTTATCAGATATGGCAGGAGGTCCATCAACCTGATTAAATTTTAGGAGAAATTGAAGAAAAATATGAAAATAATTCCTTCCTTGATGGAAAAAGAAAAGATGCTCTAGTTCCACGCTTTGGAAGGTAGCTCCCTGTAGTCAATGCCTGGTTTTCCAGATACCTAGTTGCATGATCTGCGGTTAAAGCCAGAATATCTCCTCCAAAAGGAAGAGAGAACCATCCATAACATCCACACATCAGTGTGAAGCAAGATAATGGCTGCCTAGATGAGAGGTCATAGACGTGGGGCAGAAGGGTTATTATGTCTCATTAAGGAGACTAACTTTTCAGGCCATCTTTCAAGGTGCAGGAGAAATTTCACAGAAAGGACATTCAACATCAACACAGATTCCTGCTTCTAAGCCAGAGCCCCAGGGCTACAAGCCAATAGTCTAAAGCACTGAGCCATCCATATATAAATTCCTAAACAATTTCTAGACAAGTAAGATGCCATTACAAAACCAAATATCTGGAATATCAATCTTTGCTGGAGCCTTTCTTGAATTTGTAGTGATACAAACCCAACACTCTGAATTATAGTGAAGAAAATGTGACTAATTCTTAGCAATCCACAGAGAATACGTAAAGTGTCGGTCACACCATGAACCATGAAACAATCAACAACTGCATTGGAAGAGGGTAGATATGTAACAAACACTATATAACACGCATGTAAACACTGTAACACGCATGTAACAAACACTATGTGTTGCAGCAGCTATTGCTTACGAGAGATACTACATAAGTGAGATGGTGACAGGCTGTATTCTACCATTTTTGACATAATTAATTTGTGTTAAAGGTCCATGGTGTGACTGATATGTTACATATTCTCTGTGGTTTGCTGTCAACCGATCACATTTTTGACCATAATTCAGCCTGTGCCAGATTCTCTTCTATTATTGATTCACAGAGTAAGATCTTAACCGAGCCCCAAGATTCCCAGGAGTGCCATCTTCTCTATACAAAATGATTTCTTGAGAAAGGTTATGAGATTGGTCAAGATGGTGCTTACACAGGACCAACTATCACTTTTAGTTTCACCTATCATGAAACCTAAAGAGAATTCCCTTAAAGCTGGAACTCTTGGCTGCCATCCCATTATTGTGCCTATTATATTACATTAAAACCCCAATGTACCTGCAGGACCAGATGAGAGCTGAATCATTACATTCCTGCTCACTCGGAGGACCACAGCCTATAAAACATGAGTTAATACATTTCACTCTCTTCCTCACTGCTCAAGGACCTTCACCTGATACTTTGGTCAACTTTTGTTTTGTTTTCTTTTTAGCTATAAAATCTATTATGAGATCGTTTTGATGCCAAAATATTTAGACTGTTAAATTCCATATTTGGGGTATATGCACACAGCAGAGTCATATGCACTGAGCCAGTAGGCCATAGGCACTATATGTCATGACATATGTTGTTTCCATATGGCACCTTTATACAGAGGATTCTAACCCAGAAGTAATTATTCTAGGGGAAAATATTTGTGTAATGCAGCATCCACTGGATTATACAGTACTGTGCAAAAATTTTAGGCAAATATGAGCAAGAATGCTTTCAAAAATAGAAGTGTTAATATTTTATTTGTGGAATTAACTAAATTCAAAGTGAATGAGCAAAAGAGAAATCTAAATCACATAAATATTTGGCATAACCACCCTTTGGAGGAGGAGTCCTGGAAGAGATGATACAGCCCCCACAGAGCCCTGATCTCAACATCATCCAGTCTGTCTGGGAATACATAAGTAGACAGAAGGATTGGAGTAAGTCTACATCCACAGAAGATCTGTGCTTAGTTCTCCAAGATGTTTGGAACAAGCTCCCTGCCGAATCCCTGTCTGCAAGTGTACCTAGAAGAATAAAAGGAGGGTAAAGGGCGGTCACACCAAATATTGATGGGATTTAGATTTTTCTTTTGTTCATTCACTTAATTTTATTAATTGACTCAAAACTATTAGGCAGAAGCCAAATGCTGCATTTTACATCACCTGCAAAGCGGATGGGATTCTGGCTAATCCTATTCACACATTGCAGAAAAAAATCTGCAGCGGAAAAGCTGCAAATTCAAAAACTCTTGTGTTTCTGAAAATCACAGCCTGTCAATTATACCTGCGGAAACACTGGCGTTTTTCGTATAGGAATAACAGGGGCAGAAAGTCTGCAGAGTAAAACCCTGCGGACTTTTTGTGAAAAACTCTGCGGAAATAAAACCCAATGCGTTTCTGCCGCGTTTTTTTCCGCAGCATTTTTAGTTGCGTTTCACTATGTTGGATCTTAGCCTTAAAGAGAGCCTGTCAGGTTGATTTGGGACACTAAACCCTCAACAGGTCCTTATGGACTCGATGATGTTGAGATCGGGGTTCTGTGGGGGCCATATCAACACTTCCAGGATTCCTCCTCCAAAGAGTGGTCACACTAAATATTTATGTGATTTAGATTTCTCTTTTTACCTGGCATTTTGTTAATTCCAAAAATAAACTATTAATACTTCTATTTTGAAAGCATTCTTGCTCACACTCACCTAAAACTTTTGCACAGCACTATAAAATCCATTGGTTTTATGTAAATATTTTCCCCTAGAATAATTATTTCTGAAGTAAAATCCCTCTGTGCATAAATCATAAGCAATAGCCTTTATACTATACTTACATCTAACTATTATATGTGCAGTGGGCTCAAGTTGTTGCATTTTTCTCGCAACTACTACCGCAATGCATCTATTTTCAAAGGGTTAAACCAAGTCAAATGTGCATGCTGGAAATTCCAGGAATTAAAAGCCAAATATTTCTTATAGTGACAAAGACATTTTTCTGCTGCAGCAAGACCATGTTGGCTCCCCCCACATAGACTTGTGAATTTATAGCATACTGCTATAGATTTACCCCCACTTGTAATTAGCTCAGAATTATACTCTGATCTCAATTTTCAGTGCTCGCTGTGCTCCAGTTTCTCTCCTCTCTCTCTCTAACCGTCAGCTATAAATTTCACTCACCCAGATGCCATTATGAACTGACAATGATTTTTTTTTTTCCTAAACTGGAGCGGTGTAAAATGTGAAAGGCCATGACAGTAACAAAAAGAACGCCATCTTTTGGGGGAGGGAGATTCTTGGCAAGAACCCAACTTAATTCACCCAATATTTTTAAGTCAGAAATGTGGAAAAATGGCACGGGTAAATATATCCTAATAGCTGCAGTACCCTGGAGATTCACAAAGTTGTTACCATTTTCACTACCATAGAAGTCTAAATTATATTTGAAATCCATTTTTCTATGATCTACTAGGAAATTCTGAGTTAATAGAGGAGGGGGTCTTCTAGTAAGAAATCTTATTCATTAACCATAATGTATCTTCCATGCCTCTAGGCTATTGGCTGGTGTAGATTGCAGCCATTATTTGTGCCCCTTTTCTAGCACAATTCATTTTAAATCTGCTGGGTTGTAAAGCCCTGACCAAGAGGTGTGCAACACAAAAAGAGTAAAACTCGCACTTTTTGGTTCAAATATGGCTGTGCTCCAAAAATTGGTGCAAAATGTATAATAAATCTCCCCCTTATTGCTTGGTTTCCCCTTGGATTACAGCTGATTGCTTGAGATCCCAACAGGGTGATACTTTGTAATAGACTTATTGTCAAGGGACACCTTTAGGATAAGGCCCCACGTAGTGGGCTGCAGCGAAAAAGCGCTGCGCGAAAAATCGCACCAGAAATGCATTGTGGTTTTTCCTGCTGCGCTTTTCACAGAAAGTCCACAGTGATTTCCTCTGCGGACTTTCTGCTTCCATTATACCTATAAGGAAACCACCAGCGCTTTCATAGGTATCTTTGACATGCTGCAGTTTCCAAAACCGCAATGGTTTTGGAAATCGCATTTCTGCTGTGCATATTTTTCTGCACTGTGTGGATGGGATTCACTTTGTAGTGACTGTAAAACGCCGTGGTTTTTGCAGCGTTGTTTGGCTGTTGCAGAAATGTAATTTCAAAAATCCTGCGTTTCATAGTTCCAGCAAAGTGAATGAGATTTTCTATAGTCTCATACACACTGTGCTGGGAGAAGATGCTTCAGAAAGGCTATGTCTTCAAAAATGTTTGCGTTTTTGAAAAGTGCAGTGTGTTAATTTTGCCTGCAAAAACATAGAACATTTACCATAGACCTATAAGGGGAAGGTAAAAATGAAAAACACGATTGCATTTATCACTGCTTTTGCAGTTATGTTTTTTCTGCAATGTGTTTTTTGACTGTTTCCGCAGAGTGTGGCCTTAGCCTCAATTTGATTTTTTTTTTTTTTTTACATATATTCAATACTCCCTACTGCAAATCTAATGCCATGGCAGTTTTCAAGTTGATTATACCCTACTAATATATGGTATCATAAATATATATGGTACCATACTTAATATATGGATATGTCATGTGTACCTAACTTTTAAACAAACTTTGCATAAATCAAGTAGTACTACACTTTTGATCATTATTTAGCAGTTTAGCAGTTTTCCCTTTGCTCCCTGAGCTGGTCGGCGTAGACTAGCTGCCTTACACTGCACACAGTAACTAGAGGATCATTTACTCCATTAGGCTGAAGCCCCACATTGCAGCTTTTTTTGTTGCAGATTTTGTAGTGTTTTTTTGAGTCAAAGCCAAGAGTGGATTGAGCAGAATTGAGAAGTATAACAACTTTATATATATTCCCCATTCCTTTTGGCTTTGGCTCAAAAAAAAAAAAATAAAGCAAAATCTGCAAAAGTCTGTCTCTCTTACACAGGGTATATGCATACAGCATAGTCATATGCACTGAGCCAGAAGGTTGTAGTCATATATGTCCTCTTCTGGCAAGTTTGGGTCAGTCAGCAACTATGCCATACATTCAACTAAACAAGACCATTTGCCATGCTAATACTCAAGACTGTATTTTCCATTAGGCACAAAAGGCCTTATAACATGTACTGTACTGTAAGTTTCTACCTGTATTATATATACACTTTACAGCTCTCTATTCTACATATATTGTATTGCTCTCTACCTGTACTATGTACACACAATACAACTATCTACCTATACTGCATGTTCTGCACCTGTACTACGTGTACAGTACAGCTTTCTACGAATACTGCATGTTCTGTACCTGTATTAGGGTGGGTTCACACTTGTGCCCCGCCCTGGTGAGAGGAGTCCGTCGGAATAGCTGTCCATTAAAAAAAATCCACCGAACACTCAATACATGAGTACAGACAGGACATCGTTGTCGACCTAAATGTCGGTAAAAACAGGATAGGGAATAGGATTGCCGGAAAGCAGAAGTTGTCTGTGATGGCGAACCTATGGCACGCAGAGCCCTCTCAGTTGGCACGCGCGCCGTCGCCATGATCGCTCACTAATGGGGAATCCTGTACAGGGGTGAGTATCAGTGTTTTATTATGTTAAACTGGTGACAGATGAAGGGGGGACATCAAACTGAGAGCAGATGAAGGGAGGATATCAATCTGGTGGCAGATGAAGGGGGACATTAAACTGGGGGGGCAGATGAAGGAAGTCATTAAAATGGGGGCAGATGGTGAGGGGCATTAAACTGGGTGCAGATGAAGGGGGGCATTAAACTGGGGGCAGCCAGAGAGGGACATTAAACTGGGGGCAAGTTATAAGGGGGCATTAAACTGGGGGGACAACTGGAAGAGGACATTAAACCGTGGGGGTAGCTGGAGGGGGACATGTCTGCCTCTAGTTGCCCCCAGTTTAATGTCCCCATCCAAGTAACCCCATGGTTTAATGTCCCCCTCCAGCTGCCCCAGTTTAATGTCCCTCTCTAGTTGACCCAGGTTAATGTCCCCCTCCAGCTACCCCTGTTTAATGTCCCCCTCTAGTTTCCCCCAGTTTAAACTGGGGCCCCAGGAGAGGAGACTTCATACTGTGGGGAAATTGGAGGGTAACATTATAAAATGGATGAGAATGGGCGGAGTCAACATATAAGTGGGTGGAGCTAAATGTGTTGCGGTGTGCATAGCCTAATCACAGTGGTATTTTATGTAATACCCCTCTGAACATAACATAACCAGGAAGTTATTGGCGCTGTGACCCAGACATTTACCATCGTTTAGGTTGCAGCACCGAAAGAGTTTCACCAAACACCTACACAACACATACACAAATTCATCAATAAAGTTTATATTTGACCCTGTCCCTGGCCTGTTCATACCTTTATAGAGTAAAATACTCTGACCGCCTTTCTAGCGACATTCATTACACGCTAAAATAATAGCAATAACAATTATTACTAGAGATGAACGTATAAAACATTTCTGACAGGCGGAAAAGTTCCATCAGTCAGATAACACATTGTCACCCATTGAATGTCACCATATAAAATCCCAGTTTTTGGCAGCTTTCAGATGGGTATAATAGTGGGTGTTGATGGGGGGGGGACTTATGAAACCTTTGCACTGGGCCCACCATTGTGTTAAAACGGCTCTGGCTATATGCGCAAATGCGGACCGCGGCTTACACTGACTGCAGAGTGTAACCTCTGCCCCGATGCAAGTCATCAGCGCCTGTGATCAGAAGAAGAAGGAGGACGCTCTTCGTGGGACTGCAGCCATACTGGGTAAGTAGCATAAACTACTGTGTGGGGGCCCACTGTGGAGCATATAATACTGTGGGGGGGGTACCAAAGTGGATCATATAATACTGTGTGGGGGGCCTACTGTAGAGCATATACTACTGTGTGGGGGCCCACTGTGGAGCATATAATACTGTGTGGGGGCCCACTGTGGAGTGTATAATAATGTGCAGGAGCCACTGTGGGCATATAATACTGTATGGGGGTCACTCTGGAGCATATAATACTGCCTGGGGGCCACTGTGGGGCGCATTGTACTGTGTGGGGGCCCTTTACTATTTATATCACACAGTATCTGTTTTATAGCAGACATGTGATATTATTACAGGCTGTAATAACATCGCACAGTCACTACAGAAGTATTCTGACGACTCTGCAATAGTGGGTCTCATCACAGATGATGATGACAGGGAGTACAGAGAACTGAACCAGGATTTTGTGGACTGGTGCCACCAGAACCACCTGAAGATTAACGCGGGGAAGACCAAGGAGATGGTGGTGGACTTCCGCAAAGGCAGAAGCCCTCCTAAACCAGTGGACATCCTGGGGACGGGCATCGAGATTGTGAACACCTATAAGTACCTGGGTTTGCTCCTTAATAATAAGCTGGACTGGGCAGATCATATGGAGGCCCTGTACAGGAAGGGCCACAGCAGGCTCTACCTGCTTAGGAAGCTGAGAGCCTTTGGAATCTGGGGGGCACTTCTTAGAACTTTCTTCAACTCGGTAGTGGCATCAGCCATCTTCTTTGGAGTGGCCTGCTGGGGGAGCAGTATATCAACCAGGGACAGAAATAAACTTGACAAGCTGATTAGAAGGGCCAGCTCTGTCCTGGGGAGCCCACTGGACCCAGTGCAGGTGGTGGGTGACAGAAGGATACTGTCCGTGGTGAGCTCCATGCAGAAGAAGAAGTCCCATCCCATGCATGAGACTGTGATCGCGCTGAGCAGTACTGTCAGTGACCGACTGCTCCACCCTAGGTGTGAGAAGGAGCGCTATCGGAAGTCTTTCCTCCCCACCGCGGTTAGGCTGTACAACCAACACCGACCTAAGCGGAGATCATTACACACAGAGAACTGAAATATCTCTCTGCCTGTTAAATCCCCCCCCCCCCCCCCGCACTACTTCCTATCTGTCTGTCGGCTATCAAAGTAATGCCTCTTACCTTGGAACATTCCTGTACATGTTGTATTTGTATTTGTATCTGCTTATCTTTGCTGCTGTAACACACTGAATTTCCCCATTGTGGGACTATTAAAGGACTATTTATTATTATTATTATTATTATTATTATTATTATTATTATTAAAACAGATCCTGGTTAATTCAAGGTTAAATTGCCGTGTTGGCCCTTTGCGATAATTTAGTGGGTTTTGGGTTGCAGTTTGGGCACTCGGTCTCTAAAAGGTTCGCCATCACTGGTATATGTGATACAAGTAACTGCACAATTCAGTGATGGATGGGAAAATATTTATCCAAGTAAGGAACCGATCAGGTTTGATGGATCCAGTCTTTTTGATCCTATATACAGAGCAATTATCTATATAATATGATATTCTTTATTAGGTTGGAGCAATAATCACTGTTTTCAGCCACAGCTTCCATTATATAGCAATGACTGCTATATCTTCAGGGAAAGAGAATAGCACATAGGTTTATTGCATTTGCCCTTTGTCAACAACCTCTTTATCTTTTATCTTTCCCTTGATTCAACAACCAGATTTATTACAATTGCTGCTCCTACATAAAGACATATATTTAAGTACATTGGAATTATAATAGAAGAAGTCATATTGTCTGTAAATAATAATCAATTCTAATCTACTTCACGGCACATTTACTGAGAACAACCTCCATATATAAATAGGATATGTTATTTCCATGAAGGTTCTATATCCTAATTTTATTCATGATCACTATTTTGTGTCAAGTACTTTGTAGGTAACAACTTTGTGCAGTTTTACATTTAGTAATCTTAATCTGAATGTAATTATGTAAATAGTCGCAGTAATATACATGAATCACTGCTAGTGCCTGCCGAGATCTTGATGGTAGGGAATTGATTCTGAATCGAAAGTAAATCTTTCTTATAATAATTTTATGAGATACATAAAATATTAGTTGGAGGGTGACAAAAACAGACCAAAGTTGTATTACAAGAGTGCAACTGGGCTTGGAAAAACACAGGTTTGGCATCTGGAATAAGCAAACATGGACATTGGGTTGGGGGGGACCCATGTACTATAGATCTGAGTAAACATGCTGTACTTTTGTCAAGTCCAGGGAAGGGTAGACGAGTGGGCCATTGTGACTTGGTTACACAAGGGACCACATGCACCTAAGGTAATGTCATTTGGGCAATGTTACCCTTACTCACTGGTCAGAACTAATGGCCTAGTATCATTGGGTTCAGTCTCGGACACTCACATCATTGACTAAGGAATAGAAGTTTCAGCACATTTCCTTTGTCAGCCTCCTTCAGCTCCTCTCTTATATTATATTCAGATCCTCTCTTATTTTATATTCAGCTTCCCTGTCCTTCAAAGTGTGGTCCAAGGCGGAAAGGGTTTTGCAGTCATAATACTGACCATATAATACAGGTGTATTAGAGCCATCTGAATATGGCCTTAAAGGGATTATCCACCTTAGTAAAATTGAGGAGATAGGCCATCAATATTAGATCTGAGGGGTTCCAACAGCCAGGACTTCCAACAGCCATAGACTTCAATGGGGCAGAGCTTCAGTATTAAAGCCACCACTACTCTTTGTGCAGTGAGTGAGCAGCGCAGCTCACAGCATATTAACATTACTGGGAGCCACGGTGTCCTCGAACACCTGATCTGCAGTGGTCCTGGCTGTCAGTCCCTTGCAGATCTAATATTGATGGTCTTTCCTAAGGCTAGGCCATCATTATTATAAAGGTTGATAACCCCTTTAAACCTAATATGTGCCACCTGTTATATCTTAATGTTGCTCTCACGCTCACATATTTTTGGTATGTCATCCCCATGGAGGAATGAATATTCATTTTGTTGACAGATTTAATTTTTTTATACATTGTAGCTGTTTGTGCTGTGTTAATCTGTTCTATTTCTACCTTTGGCTTTGTTTCATGCACATGGCTCTTATTGTTTATAGAGGATGACAGGGTATCTTGATTATTGATTTCCTTTCCTAAACGTAGTAACTCTTCGATTTAACCTTTATTTGACCACTTGACCTTAATGAACAGGACGTCTTACACATGGTGTGTGGGCTTCTGGTCTGACATCGATCTGGGCGGCTCTTGTTTGTATCACAAACATAATCCTTTAAAAGACAGGACCGCGGATCTCTCAGTTATCATCTCCCTGTTTATAAAGCAGGTGGCGGATTGTTTTATTGTTCTGTTGGATCTAATATATTACTATTTTATAGTGACACTCACAGATCCTAACATGTATTGTTCCTATATTACTATATTTATTATAATGGAGTTATATATTAGAAACACATTGATTGTTCTTCAAGTGGAAAATACATAAAAAATGCAGAATTAGTTAAGCACATATTGTGAACATTTATTATCATGTGCTTCTTCAGGGTTAAGTGTCTGGACGGCACTTTGGGAGGAGAAGACCAGATAAAGCAGTGCGTTAGATGTGGAGGTGTTCGGTGCCAACCATACTGCCACCATCTTGGCACTGGAGATGGTCTCAGACCACATGTTCTGATTTCTGCAGTGATTCTTTTGTGGAAAATCAGACAGGACACTGCTTTCCATTGAAAACACTAGGAGACAGATTAGGACCAGTTTTTTGAGAGTAAAAATGCCCAAAGACATGGATGGCGCACGCTAACAAATAAGCAACTACTGTTTTGTGCAATAAGGAGTCATTCACATGTCCACGTCCACTGATGTGTGAAGTCAGTGCTATTCATGGACAGCAACCCACCCTGCTCATTTATGGGCGGTGTTTTGTCCGTGGTTGATCTGCTTTTGTGAAAAGCAGATCAACTTTGTTTGTTTGTTTTTTTCATTTTCTATATTTTGTAAGTCTCTGGGTCTGTGAACATGAAGGCACATGTCATCCATTTTTTTTTTCACTGACCCATAGACTTTCATTGGTGCTATGCACCAGTATATCAGAATCAGTGGAACAAAATGCAGACGCCACTTGTACGTGGTATGCGGACCTGTAAATAAGGCCTAAGCTGGTTGCAACAAATGTAGAAGTGAACTGCAGTGTAATGGCTAGAATGGTGCAACCCTCTCTGAGACTTACAATCCACAGCAGAAGTATAGTGCTTTCTTCCCACACCTGATACAGAACATGAGATGATGACGGCTTATAATGACAGATTCTAGGTGTCACACACCCTGAGTGCTGAGTGCAAGAATGTCGGGGGAGAAATGCAGCACTTAGCCGGGCCACTCGGTAATCACCAAGAGTCTCTTAACTGTAAATCTTCTGACATCATCCATATAACCATCTCATTGCCTCTGCAGCAGCACCTGTTTTCATGTGTTCTGTATCTCTAAGGCTTTTAACTCTTAAAATGCTGTATCACCATTGCTAGCATTCTACAGAAAAGATAACGATAAAGAAAAGACGGTAAAATACAACAACCCCTAAGCCTGCCCATCAGTCTATAAACTACAAGGCGAGCCACAGTGTGCGTCATGATGCTCATAAGTCACTTCTGATAAATATTAGACATTTTATGCTACTGTCCCTACATTGCTTTTCTTCTATTTGCTGCTAGGAGTTAATTCTACTTAAGCCCACCACTAATATGGTCCAAAGTGGAAAAACAAGCTCAGGCTAAGGCCCCACATTGTGGGAAAGCTTTTTTTTTGTTGCAGATTTTGCTGTTTTTTTTAGGTAAAGCCAAGAGTTGATTTAACAGAAGGGAAAAGGATGAATGCTTCCTTTATATTTCCCATTCCTTTTCAAGCCATTCTTGACTTTGGCTCAAAAAACTGCAGCAAAATCTACAACAAAAAAAGCAGCTCACTGACTTCTTTCCATTGCACAACCAAGCCCCAGCTCTCCATCATCGCTGGCCTCCTCTGCATCCTCCCAGCACTGTGGAGACAACAGGCTAGTCCTCCTAACCTCTGAATCCTCCTGTTGATGAGTCTCCTGATCAGGTCCCCAAGTACTCTTATGCCCAGTAGTCCCAGATTTCAGGCCAGAAAGAGGGGCCCCTTCTACACACAGTGTACAAACAGGAATGCTGATGATTTGAGCAACTATGCTGCCCCTGTATCGCAACAGGCTCCTTCTCCATCCCTCAGCCTTGCAAAGCAGCAATCTAAGTGGGTCATAAATCTTGATTTTACCCCTAGCAACCAGGCAGTCACACCCCAGAGGCCAGAAGCCATTGCTGCTATACTACAGTTAATTCCTGCAAAACAACACAAGCATCTCAAGCATTCAGAATGCATGTACAGCCAAAACATCTCACCCACCTTAGGTGGAAAAACTCTTGGCCCAAACAAAAACCAACTGATATCCTGTGAACAAAAAAAAAAAAAAAAAAAAAGAACGCATTGTCTTAGGTTAGGTGGGGTTGGCCAGAGCTTTATTATTTTAACCATTTTAACAAAAACTGCCCATGCCCTTTATAACCTTCAATAATGGCTCAAGATGCTCATTCTCCCATCCAAATGCCCCCCGCTATTGGGAAAGGACATGTCACTTAAACACTTGACAAGAAATGGGCTACTGTCCAATGGTTGTCACCCAGACTGTCCTGATCACTCAAGTGTATAGTACAAAACTTCCTCAGAACTTGGAGGTGGGCAGGCGGGTGTTCTCCACCAGATATGAAGAGATATGACTGTTAGTCAGTGATTCTCTGTAGCTATTTTATCTCCTCCCCTTTAACCGTTAGAACCTTGTTTTCCCCTTATAGCTCCTCCTCTTCCAACATTCCTTTTCTTCCTGCAGTCAGTAGCCATCTGGTTATTCACTTCATGGATTTTCAAGATGGACACTTGTGTTGGCTTCTGATATTAGACCTGTTACTATTCCTCTATTGAGCTTCCTATACTCTACTGACTAAGAAACTGACCCTATGTCAGGTGGAGCAGGAGCATTCATGTGGATACCACTGTCCATCCTCATTTTCCATTTACAGTGGGTACGGAAAATATTCAGACCCCTTTAAATGTTTCACTTTTTATTTCATTGCAGCCATTTGCTAAAAGCAAAAAAGTTCATTTTATTTCTCATTAATGTACACTCAGCACACCATCTTGACAGAAAAAAAAACAGAAATGTAGATATTTTTGCAAATTTATTAAAAAAAGAAAAACTGAAATATCACATGGTCATAAGTATTCAGACCCTTTGCTCAGTATTGAGTAGAAGCCCCTTCCTTTTGAGCTAGTACAGCCATGAGTCTTCTTGGGAATGATGCAACAAGTTTTTCACATCTGGATTTGGGGATCCTCTGCCATTCTTCCTTGCAGATCCTCTCCAGTTCTGTCAGGTTGGGTGGTGAATATTGGTGGACAGCCATTTTCACGTCTCTCCAGAGATGCTGAATTGGGTTGAGGTCAGGACTCTGGCTGGGCCAGTCAAGAATGGTCACAGAGCTGTTCTGAAGCCACTCCTTTGTTATTTTAGCTGTGTGCTTAGGGTCATTGTCTTGTTGGAAGGTGAACCTTCGGCCCAGTCTGAGGTCCAGAGCACTCTGAAAGAGGTTTTCTTCCAGGATATCTCTGTACTTGGCCGCATTCATCTTTCCTTCAATTGCAACCAGTCGTCCTGTCCCTGCAGCTGAAAAACATCCCCATAGCATGATGCTGCCACCACCATGTTTCACTGTTGGGATTGTATTGGGCAGGTGATGAGCAGTTCCTGGTTTTCTCCACACATACCTCTTAGAATTAACGCCAAAAAGTTAAATCTTCGTCTTCGTAAACTAACAAAGGAGTGGCTTCGGAACAACTCTGTGACCATTCTTGACTGGCCCAGCCAGAGCCCTGACCTCAACCCAATTCAGCATCTCTGGAGAGACCTGAAAATGGCTGTCCACCAATATTCACCATCCAACCTGACGGAACTGGAGAGGATCTGCAAGGAAGAATGGCAGAGGATCCCCAAATCCAGATGTGAAAAACTTGTTGCATCATTCCCAAGAAGACTCATGGCTGTACTAGCTCAAAAGGAAGGGGCTTCTACTCAATACTGAGCAAAGGGTCTGAATACTTATGACCATGTGATATTTCAGATTTTCTTTTTTAATAAATTTGCAAAAATATCCACATTTCTGTTTTTTTTTCTGTCAAGATGGGGTGCTGAGTGTACATTAATGAGAAATAAAATGAACTTTTTTGCTTTTAGCAAATGGCTGCAATGAAACAAAGAGTGAAAAATTTAAAGGGGTCTGAATACTTTCCGTACCCACTGTATCATGACCAAAGTCTTATATGTGGTCCACATCACAATAAATATTGGCCCCTTAGTCTATTTTAAATTTATTAGTTTAATATTCCTTGTAGTGATGCACCTTGTAGAGTACTACTTAAAGTGAATCTGTTACATGAGCAATACTGTCCATTCTGTAGGCAATATGTTGTAGGGGAGCAGGAGCAGACTGATATATAGGGTCATGGGAAAAAGTTCAGTATAACCTGTCATTTATCCTTTGAAATCTCTCTTTTTCTATTTTGAGAAGTTAATGTGAGGTCCTATCAGTGATGTCTGTATATAATATTTGCAGTTTCTGACTGGGGGAATAAAAACTCTTCAAAATGTACAGTAACTTTAAAATGGCTGCCTATGGTTTCATTGCTTAGCCAAGTTATATAAGGAAGAGCAGCTCTGATGCACAAACTTCTGTTCCAAGAAGTGAAACACTTTGCAGCCTAAGAGAAGATGAACATTCACAAGTACATACTGCACTATAATAGTAGATGTGTGATAGCTTTGTATTGTGCGAACAAGAGCTACCAAGGTATCTAAAGCACGTAGGTTAAAATGGTCATAGTAAATCTAAATCTGAAATGTACAATTGCTGCTATATATTGGCAGTATATTGCATGCTTGCTATATACCTCTGCTATCTGTGGTTTGTAGGACTGCACTGCACTGTAAATGATAAAGAAATTGGGTGTCATCTTCACAAAGAAGCTTTCGAAATGCATGAAAACCAAATGGAAATTCCATACTTATACATCACTCAGCATACATAATGATTCCCCTGCCCAGAGATTGCCTACTTTATCATTTTGACAGAGTATGACGTTCAGGATGACATTTTCAGCTTCCCACTAGTGATTCTATGTGTGAACATTGCTCAAGAGAAGCTCAATCACAGTCTGCAGTGTTTATACCGCCTGTCTGTGAGAGTGACAGAGATACAAAGCAGTAATGCATAACCATCCCCAACATATAAATGTATAGGTAAATCCATTGTATGGCTAAGACTCCACGTTGCAGAAACGTTATCAGTATCAGCAAAGTAAATGAGATTTTGGTTAATCTCATCCACACATGGATGTGGAAAAAAAAAAGCTGCGGAAAAACGCATGATGTTGATTTTAGCTGCAGAATCGGAAGTGTTTCCCTATATATTTAATAGTGGAAGGAAAAAAGAACATTGGAAAAAAAGAATTTTTTTCTGCAGAGTTTTCTAGCTGTGTTTCGCTAAGTGGGGCCTTAGTCGTAAAGTGAAAATTTAGGACTTCCGGGTTGTGGGGTCAGAGGGCACCTTATTCTATGGCTTTGTTCCATGGCCACTGTTGGCTAGAACATGCCAATGGCTATATAACTAACACAACTGCAAAACAGTTATAACCAGGGGCGTAGCTATAGTGGGGAACAGAAGTAGCAGTCACTACCAAGCCCTGGACCCTGAGTGAGCCTCAAAGGTCCCCCCGCCACATAAAATATACTACTATTCTAAATGGCACAAGGAAGGTAGGGGCCACATTACAGATTCTGCCGTGGGGCCCAGGAGCTTTAAGTTATACCTCTGGTTATAACATCACACTGTGCAGAGAAAGGAAGTGGAGCATTGCTTAGTACTCTGGAGCAGATCTCACAAACTGCTATGCCATAGCCAATGTGTATTACATCTACTGGGCAGTGCAGTGAACACAGACTGCTATGTCATGAAACAAAATGCTACATGTGTCTTATTTCATGCCACAAAGATCAAGATCTGACAGCTCTACTGTTGGCATACAAATATCAGTCATACCACCTGCAGTCTATTGTAATAGTAGAACACAGGTTCACGTACATGGTGGACAACCGTATAATCAGAAAATGTGTTATTTCCTGAAATATACCAAGTTAGGACTTATTCATCGCTGGTTGATCTGTTATTCACATCTGTGAATAACAGATCGACTTTTTTTTTTACATGTCCTATACTTTACATGGTGTATCTTTAGACTTTCTAGTTTACTACTAGTATTCCACTTTTAGGCTAAGGCCTCACGTAGCAGGCCGCAGCAAAAAGCGCTGTGGGAAAAACCACGGCAGCAACGCATCACGTTTTTTTCCTTAGCACTCTTCACAGAAAGAAACGTACTGCTTCCATTATGCCTATAGGGAAACCGCCAGCATTTCCATAGGTAAAATTGACATGCTGTGATGTCCAAAACTGCAACAGTTTTGGAAATCTCAGCATTTCTGCTGTCCATATTTTTCTGCAATGTGTGGATGGGATTCGCTAGATAACTTACAGTGACTGTAAAACTGCAGTGTTTACGCCACGTGGGGCCCCGGCCTTAAAGACCTTTCACGTCCTCATGCACATGTGGTTTTATATACCGCTAGAAAGCCAACAGTGCACTGAATTCCGTTATGTGCCCTGGGACTGGAAATATCGGTGCCGTTAGTTTTGGCATCGATCTCTGTCCACTGTCAGAAGGGTGTTCCTGACAGTCTAGCTGAGCAGTGAGGATTGCCGCCCCTGACAGTACTCGTCCATAGACTTCTACTGGGGGGGTGTTCCTCACAGCTCAGCGTCATCGCTGGGCAGTAAGGAACGCCCCCTCTGACAGAGCTATGGATGAGTACTGTCGGGGGGCGTTCCTCATAGCCCAGCTAGACTGTCAGGAACACCCTTCTGACTGTTTCTTTCTAGTGGTATATAAAACCGCATGTGCATGTGGACGTGAAAGTTCCTCTTTAAGTTGGCTTACTTTAGGCCAGAATTCTGCAACACTATATTGGTGCATTTCTGGCGCATCATGTTACATTTAATTCATGCCCCTTTTTCTAAAATTCCACACCCACATGTCTAGTTTGTTGAAAAATTTTAACCCAAATTTGATGCACCAAGATGCGCCACATTGCGTGATGTGTATTCCAATCTCTAGTCATAGCCACAATAGTAAATCTGGGCCATAGACTGTATAAAGAAGAAAGTGTCTTCCTACTACCTTGCCATGTGTTATTTATTCAGTTTTTATACTATATGAAATAGAACTGTAAGAAAAGCTGAGATCAGACCATTCCTGAGTTCTGCACCTGAAGACTGCAGCAATGAATTCTGCTGGAGGCTGGCTTCCGTTAATAAGTAAACCTGAATCCAGTGGGTGCTGTAGACTGATGGTTACAAATTAAAAAGCAAAATACCAGCTTGTTCCCATCCACCGCCACTCGCTGGAGCCAAGCTTAATTAAACAACAGAAGCGTCCATAAATCTACCATTTCTGGGCTGAATTAAACAGAGGTTGGTAATTTAAGGCCCAATTATTTACTTCATGATTGCTCTTTGTTTTCTCCCCCCCCAAAAAAACTTTTTCATTTAGCAGTTAGTACAGTTTTTAGCAAGAAGTGACAGCCCCTGTTATAAACCACAGCGTGTCCAAACAGTGGTCACCTATGGTGTGGACACCACAATACTATAATCTTAATTTGTACTTATTAATGTGTAGCGTCAATTTTTGGGTTTATCATTAGGTTTGTAGAATAAGACAGAATAAAAAATATAGTTCTAACATATTGTAAAGCCAACAAAAAAATTAGTTTTTTTTTTTTTTTTTTTTTTTGCAAAAAAAAAAAAAAAATACAGTTCAATGTTCTCCAAGAATGAATAAGGCTTTTTGTACACCAAGGTTTTTAGAGTTTCAAAGTTTTTGCTATTTTTTCAGCCAAAAGAGAACCGCAGTTGGTACAAGTTAGTTAATAGTAATTTATGTAATGCCCTATATACATTGCATTTTTGGCATCTTTTTCTTATTTCAGTATTTTTTGTTTTCAGGGATTTTTTTCAAAGCGTACCATGCTCTGGTTCTGACTTTTATCAGATATGTTCCTATATTCTTTGTAGGGAAAAATCCAGAAAAATACCAGTGAAACTATGTAAAAATGGCAAAACAAAAACATAAAAACATAGCAACACTGGCATTTTTATGGTGTTTTTAAAGGGGTTATCTAGGGAGTTATGAAGCTTACCAGTGCATTCTCTGCCCTGGTTAAATGTTATTACTAATGTACACCCTGGTCCCCCAGAGCCCCATTTATTAGCTTTGCAGAGGGTAGCTGGGGAGGCTGGACCTCTTGTTCCTCTGTCTCCACTACAGTGGCTCCGACCCTCACTGATGCACTGACACCTTTCTACTCAGCCGCAGACCCGCTAAGAAGAGTGATCTCGTGATCGAGAGTTAAAGTGTCAATGGCAAAGGCAGAGGAACCAGAGTTTCCTCCTTCCCAGCTCAGTGGGACCAGGGTGTAAATTAGTGAAGTAATGCAGTTTAAGGCTAAGGCCCCAAGTAATGGGCCGCAGCAAAAAAGCGTTGCGGGAAAAACCACGGCGGCAACGCAGAGGTTTCTGCTTTCATTATACCGATAGGGAAACAGCCAGCGCTTCTGTAGGTGTAACTGACATGATGTAACTTCCAAAACTACAACGGTTTTGGAAATCGCAGTGTTGCCGCTGCACGTATTTTTCTGCAATGTGTGGATGGGATTCACTTTGCAGGGACTGCAAAACACTTCTGCCAAACCGCAGCGTTTACGCCACTTGGGGCACCTAGGTCACTCTCTGGGATTCCCCCTTTTGCAATAAAAAACGCTGAGTTTAACAGTCCCAGCAAAGTGAACATTTTATTAAATTTCATCACCACATTGTGGGAAAAATGCTGCAGTATTCATGACCTGCGACTCAGACCAAGCTTTCTGACACTGGGCAGCACATTTCTCTATAGAATCCCTTGATAGTCTTGAGATTTCATTGTACCCTGCACAGATTCAAGACACCCTGTGCCAGATGCAGCAAAGCAGCCCCAGAACATAACAGAGTTTCACAGTAGGGACAGTGTTCTTTTCAAGATATGCTTCATTTTTCCGTTTGTGAACATAGAGCTCATGTGCCTTGCCAAAAATTTCGATTTTTGCCTCATCTGTCCATAGGACAATCTCCCAGAAGCTTTGTGGCTTGTCAACATGTAGTTTGGCAAATTACTTTTGTCAGATTCAAGTTATTTCTGCGACCATTGTGGGATTTTCTTTCATTAAACGAGGGGTACCAACAATTTTGTCCACATGTGTATACACAGTGTATGATTTTATATATATATATATATATATATATATATCTTCTTATCTAAATCACTACATATACAAACTATATAAGAAAACAGTCAAAAATTTAAGTTTTTTATGTAAAGTTGTTTTCCTTTCGTAGCACTGATACTTTGCATGTGCATGTTCCCAAGTTCTGAATTGTCAATTCCCAAGTCATAACATAACATATGGTATACGGTATTTGAGACAGATACTAGCCATGCAGTGGTGATGTCAAGTGGAGGACACCACTGCAGTCAATCATTACTCTCAGCTATAAACTGCAGCAGTCCTGTTGATGTGACGTCATAATATTCCAATGACAACAAAATAAATATTCTACATATGTCATCTATTTGGCAGTATATAATGAGAACATCTTTTAGAAATGGTTCCACTTATATGTTCTGAACCTAATGCATTATCCTGATCCGTGTCATCCTCCGTGTCATCGTAACAGAATGGATCGTAAGCCCCCATAGAGGTCAGTGCATCACAGAATAAACACAGATGACACTCAGATGTCACGCCAAGTGTCATCCAAGTGCATTCCGCTGCAAAACTCAGACCCACATCAGACAGCAAACTCAGTCATGTGCATGGGGATTTATCCCAACAGCGCCAGTTTTAAATATGCCTTGAAAATGAATTTCTTCATAGAGGCTTATTTCTACCATAGTCAATGGTCCACCCACAACCTGTTAAACCCAAGTAGTCCTCAACTAACTACCCTTATCTATCATTACTTTATATTGGTGCAGGCTTGAATATTGACTCTTAGGCAGGGTTATGAAATTTTCATTATGTATGGACTGTTATGTTCATATACATATTTCTCAACTTACAGGAAGTGGTCACAAAACCAGGACTACCAACTACTATGGTAAAAACTGCTACCAAAGATACTGCACACCTAAGCTGATACCAAAACCATCCTCCGGACGTCTTCACCAGAGCCCCTAGTGGTGGAGTTGGACTTTGCAGGTTCCTTCAGCGTTAGTAACAACTAAACAGTGTGCCGCAAGTTGGCGCACCACAGATAGCAGCAGACCCAGAATCTCAGGCTACTCACCGTAGGAATGTAGGACCTGACACATGATAGGAGGATTACCCTATTCAGATGTCCAGAGTTTTCCTAGCAGATGAGGACAAGATGACTTCCGTTGCTGCAGAGCAGCTATGAAAGCTGCTAGGCTCGATGGTGGTGAGATACAAACAGGAGTAGCAATGGAGCGGTCGTCTATCCGGTCGGCAGCAAGATGGCAACGAGGTACAGAGCATAAGGCAAAGGCAGGTCCAGGAGCATAGCAATGGTCAGAACCAAACAAATACATGAGAGCCCAGCCAGAAGACAGGAACAAAATCCAACAGCAAAACCAGGGGTCAGAAACACAACAGCCAGGTGCAAAAAACAAACTAACAGAACAAAAACTAAATAGCCAGCAACCAGGTCAAACAGGAGTGGCCTTTTAAAGGCCCAGAAACCAACAGGTGATCAAGTCTTAGGGGGAACACACACCAAGTAGGAAAGATATTAAAGGGTAGTTGGTACACTCATAGCAGCAACCACTGAGGTTTCAGCGTTACTCCTAACATGGACAGTAGAGTAATGGACATTTGAAGCTTAGGTGGTACCCAAATAAAAATGCCATCTGTCTTCTGTTTTCACATGTCCATTGGCCACCATGAAGTGCTTAGAAGATTATGGCCTTCAGGATATACATCCATAGCTGACATACATGTAGTTGTGGCGGGTGTACCTTACCTGGAATATGCATGGTTTTATAAGTAAGAATCACTAGACTTTGTAGGGTTTCACCTCATAGGCCTCCTACTATTTAGTATTACTAAATAGATATAAATAAGATAGTACAAAATCTGTAGAACTTTTGGACATTTTCCCTTTCTTAACCGAAGGACATTCTTCATTTTCCTTAAATTGCTCACCCAACCTCATGAATCCTCCAAGCCTGGAATAGGACACGTTCCAGTGACTAACATTAGTGTAATTAAGTACATTTTCGGTTAATAAAAATGTGTTTAAATACTATGTCTATATTACTGCAATTTCCATGCCCGGATCATCTTTATTACAAGGGTAGACATTTTTCATTCCAACTTATATACTCATTATGGTTTTCCAGAAAACAGAAGATAAACCGGGCAGCTAAAACATTATGGTTACTAGAATATAAAGTTATAAAGCAACAAATATGGGAAATATGAAAATGACCTCACTCCAAACCCTTGAGAAATATTAAACGATTAATGGAGATCTCCATGTAAAATGTATTCCGTAACTTTGTCTGTATATATACAGTATTAGGGGCAGTTAATGCCCAAATGATGAAATGTTGGGTCCTAGCCCCTTATGTAGTGATAACCCTATGTTTGCTATATAATAGCACCCATAGTAAATTTCTTTCTTAAAGGCACAGAGACTGCTGCCTCATAAATTACATATGGACATCATTTTACTGTTTGTACCTAAATATAAGCTTCATATTAATAAAGTACAAAGCTCTGTGTTGCTTATGTATGGTGTAGTTGGTAGGTGACAGATGAAATCTTCTAAGGGGGTATTCTGGAACCCAGGGGCATAGCTATCGAGGTTGTAGAGGTAGCAATCACTACTGGGCCCAGGAGCCAAAGGAGGCCCAGAGGCCTCTCTACAATATAAGAAGATACCAGTATAGATAGCATGTGGTGACTGGTGGCCCTATTACAGCTTTTGCATTGGGGCCCAGGAGCTTCAAGTTACACCTCTGCTGGAACCTAAAACCCAAACACGTATTACCTTATTGTGCAATTAAAACAGCCAAGAAATATAGTTATATTAGTGAAAATCAATCATTAGATACATGAATACTACCCAGTACATCCCAATACGTCACGTATTCCTGCTCTCCTGAACCTTTTCAGCTCAGTAAACTCCATCCACCAAATGGTCACCATCATAGATCTGCAGTAAGGCCCACCCATAGACTCATACTTGTTGAGGATGGAGATGTATGCTGTGCTGGAAAGGCTTATGTGACATAAGTGGAAGTTAACCGGATAAACTCAGGTATTGGCAGTAGGCTACATTTTCGTTAATATAACTTTATTACTAAGTTGTTTTGATTGCCCAGTAGGCTAATATGATTTTGCGTTTTAGGGGCTATAGCCCGCGATGCTCTATATTTATTAAGAGGCCAAAACAGGTCCTTTTTAAATCGTTGGGTCCACAAAATAAAAAGGTCATGTAGTGTATACAGCTTAATACGTAACACTACACATAGAAAACAGTTATTGTTATATTTGGCTATACACATGGAAAATTAAAGGGGTCGTCCAACAGGACACCCTCCTCTTGAAAAGAAGCTGGTATGTGATGAACTAATGACCTTCATAACAGAAAGAGGGGGGCATAAGGGGTACCTTTTTATGACTTCATAGTGTCTAATAGGGCATGTGCACAGAGCAGGGACGGATTTGGCATTTTTGGGGCCCCAAGCAAAATTTTGTCTGAGGGGCCCCAAATTCTGTTACCTTAATGCCTCCAAAGACAATATAATGTCCAAAGTATACTGCCCCCTCAGCGATCCCCACACTTGCCTGTCACATCAGTCTTCCTCCTCCATTCTGCTGCTGCTACTCCTGTTCTAAGGCGTAACTTGAAGTTCCTGGGACCCAATGCAAAAAATATAATGGGGTCCCATTTACCATGTGTCATCTATAATACTGGAGTCATCTTATGTTGTAGAGAGGCCTTTGGATTCAGAAGCTGCTGCATCCAGACACTGACAACGTCAGAACATCATGAGTGGAGAACGTTGGTTAGCACTGCAGCCTTGCAGTGCTGGAGTCCTGGGTTCAAATCCTGCCAAGGACAACATCTGCAAGGAGTTTGTATATTCTCCCCGTATTTGCATGGGTTTCCTCCCACACTCCAAAGACATACTGATAGGGAATGTAGATTGTGAGCCCTATATGGGACAGTGACTGTAAATCTCTGCGGAATATGATGGCGCTATATAAGTAAGTATAATAAATTAATATCAGAGAGACAGAACATGTAGAAATATCTAAAGCACAAAAAATATTACTATTTTGAATATTACCAATATACTATATATATTATATTATATTTATAGTACATTTTGATAGTATATGCAGATATGTATATTGAGATAATGATAATGAAAATGTCTATACTAATATTTAGAAGCACGACATGGCTGATCATTGTGCCTAGATTCTCCATGCAGATCTATACCCTGCTACATGCTTCAAGCATATACTTTTGTGTACTATGAATACCCAGTTATCGGCTGATGAAACATTGCATTATAAAGTGTTGCGACTGCCAGATTAGCGATCCAAAGAAAGGGTCACTACGCCTCAGGAATCCCAGTACACAGTGAATGAGCGGCCAACATAGATCACTCGGTCATGCTGAATTAACCCATAACCCCATATCTACACTGCAATAAGGGAAAGCTCATAGTCCTGACTGATATATGTCTCACAGGTCTTTTCATCAAGCTCTAAAATTGCTTCTGGGTGTTATAAAGACTTTAAGAAAGTCATTGTGATCATATAACTCAACAGTACTTTGCACCTACTATATCTTCTGTACTCACTTTGTGTAATTTATAAAGAGAATGTGGGAACATTTAGCTAAGAATTAGGAGAAATATGGTGTAATGCTTTGGGGGAAATGGGTTGTTTTTCTATGAAGTGAATTTCTGCTTTATCAAAGTGCTCATGTTATGTCTGTGAATGCTTCATATACAGCAAATGTATATACCATGTCTAAAAACCATTGCATATCAAAGTATGTTTTCATTGTGTGTTAAAGAGGACCTGCCAACTCTTCTGACATGTCTGTTATAGCCAATACTTGTATTTCCCATGAAATACAAATTCTGGAACACCTTTTCTCATAACTTGTGCTGTTCCTCTGTTATTCCTTTGAAATTTATGAAACAATGGAAATCTGGGTGTTACTACTCCCTTTGTCAAAGGGATGTGTCCATAGACTGCCAGAACCGATTGGACAATGACTATGTGTGCAAGGATATGAACCCAACTGGTAACACAAATTTTTGAACGTATTCATAATTTTTTTAAAGAGCAGTACAACATAGGGTTAATTTTAAAGAAGCTCCAGAATTATTATATTATGCAGAATTCAGTTATTTCCTAAAATAGACATGTCAGTAGAGGTGACAGGGCCTCTTACAGATATATCAATATTCCTATGAATATTGATACATATAGATTAACAAAAAGTGGTCCCTCCCATTACACTGACGTCCAGATACAATATTCTCAGCATACAGTGATATTGTCTGGACCATTGTAACCTACTCAATACAATACTTGGCTGTAGGTTTAAACAAATCATCACAGTTATTTCATTGGTAAATTCCTGTGTTAAGAAATTGCATTTACTGACTGGCTGACTAGTAGCACCTCTCTACAGTGTAGTGTAGTACACCATGTTCTGTATTTCTTGTTACCTGGGCCAGGATGAGTTGCTCCTTTGGCCACCAGGTGAGGGCAGTTCCATGTTATTTTTCAGGACCCTATCACAATCACAGAAAGTGAGTTACAACTTTCAGCATATTTTTATGACTTTTATGTGTAAGAATTTACTATATTTATATTTGTTATCTAAAGATTTTTCTATAGTTTTTATTTTTTCATATTTTTTACGACATCTTTTGGGGTTATTCAGAACCAATTACTAGTTTTCCATAAACAGGAAGGACCAAATCTGACCCACAGCCTGGGTCAGAAAGAAAGGAACCGCGCTTCACCCAGGATTGGCAAAATCCAGAAACTTTATTAACCAACACCACACGTTTCGGGGTTTGTACCCCTTTATCAAGTGTACAGGAAAATAACTGGGTGAAGCGCGGTTCCTTTCCTTCTGACCCGGGCTGTGGGTCAGATTTGGTCCTTCCTGTATATTTCCTGACACCTTAGGGTGCCTGCTGGATCCTGCTGCTACCTTCCACACAGAGAGGAACTCTCTGTCAATCGGTTCCATTGTGCATAACGATGGTTGTGGACCAGCTTGGGTATGCTATACTTCATGTAGCACAAAAAGAGACCACTCGCAGCAGAACCAATAGGCAATCCAGGGTTTCACTGGAGGAGAATCATGCACACAACAGCACATAGGCCTATTCTGAGTGAGGACTTCATGGCAGTCACACACTTAGGCTACATACACACAACCATGTGCATTGCTAGTGTGCTAGCCATTTTTTTCACGGCTAGCACACTTACCCATTCATTTCTATGGCACATACCTGTGTATTATCACAGGCCCTTGTATGTGGCAGTGAGCCCAGGGCAAAATTGAAGACAAGTCCTATATCTGTCTGTTTTGCGGCCCAGACAGAGAGCTGTGAATGGGGCTTTGGAGGAACGGGCAGCAAACAGATGTCATCCATGTGCCATCCATGCTGTTCAATAACAGCCCAGCTACATGCACATGGTCAAGGCTACCCTGTGGAAGGGGATGGCTTCCACCAGCTTACATGTCCATTCAAACTCTTCACTGAGGTCATGGAATAAGGAGAACAAGTGGTTTGGGGTCCCAAACTAGTTATACATTTATTACCTGTCCAATGTATAGAGCTCAGTGTTGTACACCATCAGAGAGTTAACCCTATTTTTGGCATTGAAAGCACTGGACATGTGGACTTATGCTTTGTCAAGTTCCCCCTCTTGTATGAATGTTGTCATGCGTTTTAACCCTTTTGATAAAATAAAGTATGGACCACTGATTTTAAGAACCTTCCCTCTAGCAGAAAATCTAGGTACAGTTAATTTATATACAGATTTTGCAATTCAAACAATGCAACACAAATGTGTTTGCATCCTGATGGTTTCGAAAAAGACTGTGCCAGTGTAAGTAATACCACTAAATCAGACACCAGATGGTGAAAAGAATAGATCTGGGCACAAGCATTGCATTGCCTCTTTTGGATTACCGACACAGGGTAAGCAAGTAAATAGCTATCGCCCCGTGTTTTAACTGCAAATACTCACAGACACAGGAACAGACCTCAATTGCCACCATCTTCCAAACTATCTTGTATGCTGCGAACAATAAATCATGCAACGCTCTTTGTGACTACCAGTTTCAAACACTTTTCTATTATGCTACTAATGTAGAGTAATGGTATCTTCCATCCCAATAGCAGTACATTTGTCCTTATTACATTAATCCCCCCTTTCAACTTCCTATCTGATGTAAAATAAATGTTAACCTTCTACATATGCAATCTCAATAAGCGCCGGTGTAGATTTGCATTTAGATTTGTACGACTTATTGTGTAATCCACCTTTATTTAGAAGTGATACGATTGATTTATACTTATTTGTGAGGCCGCAGCATTATCTACAGCTCTATGACATTACATAAACAAGCGTGATGTCTTCTATAACAAAGACTGACAATGTCCAGAGGTGATGAAAGCTCAACCAGCAATCCACAAGAGACCACAGCGAGGAGCCAGGACTCAGGAAAGCAATCTGCACAATGTCACCAATCTGTCATAGATACTTGTCCATCTTGATATATAACTCTGTAAAATATGTAACTCTATTTAATGGAACAATCAGTGTCTTTTGCTCAGGTTTTATTTTGGGGTGTTCAATGAAATATGAAAAGGGGGGAGGGGAATCCATCACTGTTTATTGGATATCAGCAAGTGAATGTGAATGAATTATGAAAAATACTAACAAAACTATAACTATATAAAAGCAACTGTAGTAAACTACTTAAAGGGATTGTTCATTTAAAAAAAATGTTTAAATAGGTGGAAAATAGTTAACAAAAAAAATAAATGCTAACTTACATCTTACAACTTCTCCACTGCTGCAGCCTTGCAGGGTCACTGAGGTGCAGGACTCGTTACAGTCACAGCTCAGTAATGAGACATCTGTCTTGTACTGATCTGTGCACCTGTGTGTCCATCACATGACCATGGACTGTATATCACATGACCATGGACTAATTTTTATCCACTGGAAGTAAACAGAATGAATGACAGCAAGCAGAGATCTAGTACAGGCAGGTCTGTAAGCAGAAAGGCCCCCGTTTATATAACTGCAGATAGAAATGTTTTATTAAAGACTCGGACAACCACTTTAAAGTATAACAGTTTACAACTTATTTTTCTGTTTAATCAGTGCTGAGGCTATATGTCGAAATGCATAGTGACATTTATACTAGTGAGCACTGGAGACTCTCACCTACCTTAAGGGTATGTAATAAAATCAATATAATGATTATAAACTAGAATATAGACTTGTACTAATTGATCACTATCATTATTATCATGTATTTAGCATTTAGTATTGTATTCTATTTTGGTGTGCCTTGGAATCACTGATTCACTAACTCCAGTAATCTGGCTCCATATAGTATTTACAGTATGAATCATAAAATCATGATGATCACTATGGAAATTATTTCTTATTACTTATCCTATATGCATTGCCATATTTCTGTTACTGCATAACCTTACATATAACCTAAGAGAAATAAAGCAGAATAAGTTTTCAAACTCAGTGGCAGGACATGAAGCAGCATTACAGTTGTCTAGAACTGAGCTTGTATTTAAAAAGAAGGACTTAAAAGGGTTTTCCAGGTTAAAAATATTGATGACACCCAACACCCCCATTGTTCAGCTGTTCTCAGCAACTTATACACAGAGAATGGAGCAGAAAGTAGACAGCTCTGTTCTTTGTGTAGTGGTCAGATCAGGTACTGCAGATCAGGCCCCATTTATTTGAGTATGGGTAGGTTCACACTTGCGGCGGCACTCCGTCCGCTGCGAATCCAACCTAAATGTCAGAAAACTGGATAGGGACTGCATGTCCGACTTTGTTTCCGATGAAAAAAAAACAGCTTCGCGGCGCAGAGGGTGTAAGCACACACTCGCGCATTGCTTTAAAAACCCATTCAAGTGAATGGGTTTTTAAGCAAAGCATCGCAAACCTTTCCCTATCCAGTTTTCTGACTTTTAGGTCAGATTCGTGGTGTACAGAGTGCCGCCGCAAGTGCAAACCCACCCTAAGCTGCAGTGACTCAGTTCCACCGCTGCACACAGAACAGAGCTGTCTTCTTCCTACTCCATTGTCTGTGTATCAGTTGCTAAGAACAGCTGATTTGTGGAGGTGCTGTATGTCAGACCTCCAGGGATCTGAAATTGATAACCTATTGAAAACCCCTTTAAGGAACAGATCCAAGGAGGAAGACATTTGCTTACTATAGCAATAAAAAATGCTACATATTCTTATTAAAGGTTTAAATGCAGTCAAAAAACTTGCACAAAATTCATATTTCCCAGATCCTCCTTTCACTTACTATTCAGGTGCTGACATTACTTTTATATCATGAGCTCCTTTGCAATTAGGCTTTCTTGGGTGCCAAGGAGGGACCAGACTTGAACTCTGTATCCTCTGTATATTCCCTGTTTTTGTACTCCATAAATTCAGATATTGTACTTTGATCTCTGCCTTGTGAAGCTAAAGTTGCATGAGTAAATTGTTATTTTCTATATTATGATGAAACATTTTGTTATCGGAGGGATTTTTGCTTGAATATTGTTGCATTCTTAGTTCAGCATTGCTATAATTGACAGGAATAAAGGATGAAGATTCCTTATACCGAGGGGGCTGCTCTTTAGTATTTGATTTGGCATTTGCATGCTTTTTAAGTGTTTAGGGTCCCATTTTGGTTGCATGCAGCTGATGATGCATTACAGCAGACCAGGCCAAATATTGGGAATGGATGTTGTTATTAATGTTTCTTCTAACTGGTTGATAATCATGTCGAGGTTTTTAAAGGGTATTCTCATTTGGACATTTATGTCTATAGTCACAAAATATGTCATAAATGCCTAATAGATGGGGTCAAACCTTTGGAACTCACATCTGTTCCAAGAATGGAGGTGCCAGGCAGTCTCAGCTCTTTACAAAACTCCCATACAAGTGAATGGAAAGACTTTTAGGACCATCCATCCCTCCCTTAACTGAGATAGGCATCAGGGAACCTCCATTCTGGAGATATATGTGGGTTCCAAAGATGGGACCGGAATCTATTGGCCATTTATAGCATATCTTGTGGAAATAGCCAAAGATAGGAATACTTCTTTAAGGCTTTAAAAATCATGAATGTCTGCTAAATTCTATGCAGTTTTTGCTATCATAAAATGGTTTGTATAACAACATGTGAACTGAAATATTATATTAATTAAAAAAAAAAAAACTTTAACCAAAAATTGTGCCAAGTGCATTGTCATGGTTTAAACAGTGTGAAGCCGCAGAGACACATGTCTGAGCTGTTTTCATAGTTTCTGAGGATAAGGTTGTTACATTAGGAAAATTACAATTAGTTTCAACCCATTAAATACATTTCAATGTGTTTTCCTGGTGAGGGAATCTGAAAAAAAAATCAATTAATCAATGTGTAATTTGCACTTAAAACTGCTTACTACAACCCTTTATTGTCTTATTACCGCAGGACATATTGAGACGTTAATTTTGGAGGTATAGTTAGCGTGAAAAGGAGAAAGCGCCTCCATCATGTCCGTAAATATGCTAACAATAATCCACAAATGTATAATGATTATATATGTATTTAGCCACTAGGATCGTGAATGGCTGACTTTCTCCTCTGGGAGGAAATTTTATCTATAAATAAGATATAGAATGAGAAGCAAACTAAACAAATTCCTTTCCTAAAGCACATTTTATTTTCTTAGCAGGAAATATGGCCAAGCTGAGAAAATCAATACAAGACCATTCTGCATGGCAGAAATATAGCTACTGGGTTAGCTTATCTCTCTGCCAAACTCTCCACATACTGGTATGTATGTACAGTATACAATATACAGCTATATCTAAATATAAAGATTAGATCGATAGAGAGAGAGAGATGGATAGATAGATAGATAGATAGATAGATAGATAGATAGATAGATAATGAAGGATAGATACAGTATGTTGGGTTTATCAAATGCAGTCTTTGCACAGCATACCTGAAGTTTACTCATAACTTCATGCTTGTTAAATGTTGAGGTGGAAAATACTGCACAGTGTCGCCCTTAACAGGAAAGAGTGACAAAGAGACAGTTCCCCTGTTCTTTATGGTTAGACAGTATGGTATAAAGGAGTGCTCCAGCTTAAACACTGTTCTCTGGAAGGTGTCACCAATGTAGCTGACTTTGCCAAAGCAAGTGACCAAGATGAGAATTATGGTCAAGGCTTACCATAATTTATATATACAGTGAAAACCAAAATTGCATTAAAACGTGGTGGGGTGGTCTTCTCTAAAAAGATGGACAGTGTAAATAATATAGGATAGAATTGAAAATCTATCACAGGAAATCTGATCTAGATAAGGGGTCTTCTAGGTCTTCTCAAAGAGGTGGTCTAAGGCTTCATGCACACAATCATGTCTTCCATTCCAAGTGTCTGTTCTGATTATTTTGCTGCGTGTCCTACTCAGACCTCTTTTCACAAGTCCAAGCCACCCATTGAAATCCATGGTAGAGTAAGTATAACGTGGATGCCATCATCTGAGTGCCATCCGATTGCCTTCTATTAAAAAAAAATGGAAGACGCTTGGATTGCAAAAATGGTTGAGCGTATGAAGCCTTGTGGAGAGATTCTGCTGTATATTATTTGTGAAACAGGTAACTATTATATCTACCCATCATACTATTGCGTAGTTTATACAAAATATAGAGCATTACAATTTTCTCCATGTAAGTTTATCTACATTTGCTGCTCAGAGACACATTGGGGCAAACTCATCATTCCCTCTACTAGCATACAGGGATGATATTGAGGCACACATTTGGCGCAAGGCTCAAATGTGCACCTCAAGCCTCGATCCATGCCTCACCCGCAACATTGTGCGAATGTGGGAGGAGCTGGGATTGGGGCAGGCCTAGGCATTCAGATTTATTATAACTCATGCCAGTTTTATGGCATGAGTTACCATGGAAATCTACGCCAGTTCCTAACATTCTGGTGCAGGGACGGCAGACAGATTTATGAAGAGGCCACAACCCAGTATGATAAGCCAGTCTTACTAAATTTCCCTATATGGTTCTTGACACAACTTGGCAAAGTGTTTTACTACCTTATCAGTAAGCACTGAAGCATTATTGTCTTTGGAAATGCAGATGTTTCTATTGTTTCACAATCTTTTTCTTTTTTAAATAATATTTTATATTTAACTATATGAATATAAATGAATAATGAATTTAATATCTGAATTTTAGCCTCTAATTTATTGCATCTATTAAATCAGAAAGTAAACACAAAGTCTTAGAGACATCCAGTGTAAGGGAGTTGCTAGTTGACCAATTCCCCAACGCTGCTGCAGAAACCTGGGAGGAAGGGAAAGACATATACAGTGAGCCCTAAACTAGACCCAGCCCCTGTCCCTGCCTATTTGCCTGACTATCCTAGATGACAGCCGACAACTTGGAGGCGATCCCTTCTCTGAATAAGTGACGCACAGAACAAGACAAGACAAACAACACAGAAGTGAAGTCAGCAAGCCAAGGGTCACAGCCAGAGAGACAAAGCAGTACAAAATCGTAATCCAAAGGAGTAGTCACAAGGGAAGCCAAAGGTCAGAGGTCAGAAATAATACAGTAAGAGCAAGTACGAAACTAGCGAGGACAAAGTCACATGACAGAGTACAATAGCCAGCAAACCTGTTGTGGGCTGATGACCTGTATATGGGAAGTCCAGGACCTGCCTCAGACTAAATTGGTAGACAGGCTGTCAATCACACAGGCAAGGCTAAGATTAACAGTTAGAGGAGCTGAGAGAAACAAGGTGCAGGAGACGGGTGTGGCTGAAATTCAATTACAGAGAAGTACTACGACAGTGTTCAGACTGAACAACAAGAACCTTAAGCACGGAATCAAACTAAACACGCCTCCTGTGCCACAGCGTCGAGCAGAAGGTGACACAGGCACCCGAACAGGCAGAGACGTTACATCCAGTATTTATAAGGTGCTCCTTTTTAGTACCCCTCAAAATGCCTTTGGTCTCTTTACCACGTATCAGCATGTAGTTGGATATGGCTAATATTCTGGTATTTCAGAGTAGTAGTCAATAATTGTAGAATATCATAAAACTCCTGATTCCCAATACGATAGATGTAATAGGGCCTCCCAACTGCTATGTGCCAATTTTACTACTACCTGATTTAGCAGAAACTCTCGGACTAGGTGTGACTGCTTCACCTTCACTCTCTATAGATATGTCTGGATATGTTTGCACTTGTTAAAATTTGAGCTCAATAGGTTAATTTCTTTACACATCTATGCCAATTTTCTATTATCTAGCTTCTAGATAATGTGGTGTTACTTTGCCACAAGGCCCTTTCTTGTGCCAAAGATACACCACATGCCCCGTTCTGCACTTCACTTGCAATATACCATGAATGTGGTCAGAGAGGGTTGGAGACCAGGGCAGGCAGGGGCCTTGGCCAGACATATTTGTTATAAATTGTGCCAGTTTTCTGATTTATACAGTAAATTTAGGGCCAGTTTTTGACTGGTGTAGATTTTCATTCTGGTGCACAGGCGTGCACATGATTTATTAAAAGGCCAGAGCCTCTTGATAATTCAGGCACACCTTCTACCAGTTGGGACCTTTAATAAGACTGGCATGCAAAATACCAGTTTTTAATAAATCTGCCCCACTTTGTCTGCAATGTAATGTGACCAGAGATCAGTATTCTGCATTGTGGCATTGTAAGTGGCCTTGAAATCTGCTTGGCCTTGAAAGAAGAATATTATAATATTATAGACTTTAGGACTGTCACCAGTTTATACATGATATGTCTTGATACATATTACAGTGGCATTTACTGTCCTAATATTAACATAAATCCCATGATTCCTTACATCTACTTAGCTGTCCCTGTTTGGTTTGCATTCACATGGTTTGACATTAAAGTCTTCTCTGCCAGTGTGCCTGGCACAAGGGGTCGGCTGGCTCTCTTTTGAGGGCAGGAATGTGACTTATGGTGTTGTTTAGCTATGTTTACTGTGCCTGGCAGTGTGCTTAGTACAGCAGCCTCATGTGGATCTGCCATATAACAATTTTTATGTCTTTCCCTTGTCACTCTATTTTAACTCCTGCTGTGACTGGTAAGGTGCAAGCTTGTGTTGTATGATCCTGATATATTGGTCGGCAACATTCATTCCTGGAATTACGGATTTTATAGTAATTCTAATGTCTCTGCTCAGTAATATGTATGACAAAATATAGATGCAAATAAGAACCAATAGATAAAGAAAATAGCTTACAGCTTGACTAGTGAAGCTGGCAGCAGACAATAACTGGATGTATATACAGTATACCATGTATGAGATGCCAGGGTATGTTCAGTCTCTTTAGGCAGTAGGACAGTCAATGGTCATCCAGCTGTTTGGACTCATACTTACCTGTATCCTCCCGCTTCTGTTCCTTTGCAGGGCTAGCTGTTACCTTGTTCTGCTCTGTTTGCATATGAAGTGGCTGCAGTATACAGATGAGAGCGGTGGTAAACATACATGTGCAGGAATATAGACTGTAATCAGCAGGTCTGGTGTCTGTAATGGGAGAGGGTCAGGGGTCTATAAATGGAGGGGTCTGGTGTGAGTTCTTTAAAGGGTGTTTAGGATCATATTTAAATTTGTAGCTTAAGCTAGGTAAAGTGTTTGGCCTACTACATTGCTTTATCTACCTTGCTCCATTTGTCAGATACAGCCGAGAATGTCTCCTCAGTGTTTACAGCTTGTTTCCTAGGTCTCAGACCACTTCTGCTATATAATAGCAGTGGCAGGGCTGATGGTTTCAGTCCCTGTTCCTGGTCACCTCCATTCTCTTCTCTTCACCGTGACTGCTAGCAGATGGAGCAGTCTCTCAGCTCTACAAACTGCATTTAGTAGCTGAGCCCTGCTAAGGACTAGACAAGCATTGCTATCTCTATATGTAAATCCAAGATAACAGTGTGTAGTTTAGTTTAAGGAGCATTCTGCTTGCTTGAACTGCCCATCACACAGGCTAAGCCTGACAACCGGGAAGTGGAAGGGAGAAGAGACAGGAAAGAAGGTAAAGTGAAACACTGAGATGCAAAAATCCCTTTAAGCAGAAGGGTCTGGTCTGGGGTCTGTATTATTTAGAGAATGTAGTCTATTTTTAGGGGGTCTGGTCTGGGGTCTATTTTTAATGGGGCAACATCATCCAGTTTGTCTTGGACTAAATGAAGAGACAGAAGGATTTGAGCAAGACTACATGCACAGAAGATCTGTATTTAGTTCTCCAGGATGTTTGGAACAACCTCCCTGCCGAGTTCCTTCAAAAACTATGTGCAAGTGTACCTATAACAATTGATGGAAGGCAAAGGCCGGTCACACCGAATATTGATGAGATTTAGATTTCCCTTTTCACTTAGAATTTTGTTAATTGACAACAATAAACTATTACCACTTCTGTTTGGAAAGCGTTCTTACTTTGCAGAATTCCTCCCTGCTTAAAACTAGGATTAATGTGGTTCAGTTCTCTTCGCATCTTTCCTCTGCTTCCTAACAGAATATGGTGACCAGTCTGACCAACTTTCATGAGCAAGCCAGCAGTCTGTCGGTGCATCTGCACAGTTAGCACTTCCCTCTGTCGTTATTTCTGGTAGCATAGCCTTCAGAGAACACCCACTTTCTATAGCCTTGTGATAAGGCAGTATTGGCACCAAAATAAATTGTCACAGACAGACAACTCAGAAGGTGTACATATACGGCACCAAGAAAAATGGTTTTGTCAAACTTTTTATGGCAGAAGAAGATTGGAAATCCAGAAACACAAGAAAGCCGTAGACAGTGAAGAGGAAATCAAGACATATATAGACATGGATAGAAAGAAAGCCAAATACACAAGATGGACAGGAAAGATGTATATTTAGTCTTATCAGCCACTGGCTGCAACAGATGTGGAACTGAGCAGCAGACTCCTCTGGCAAAACTCCTAATGAGCTAAGCAGATTACTGTAGCTGAAGGCAAATGTTGTGCACAATGCCTGAAATTTTGCTTGTGTTATAATTTTCTGAATGCACATTTGCATAACTTGGTGTCGGGAGTGTTATTAAATGTCTTTGCCTGGATTCGGCTCTAGACAATTTTGCAGGCGTCTTCCAAGTAGAAGCATAAAATTAAATTATAATTACAAAAAAAACTGTCAGCCATTACGGCTGTGAACTGACCGATGCCCTGGCGATACTGAGCAGAACCTGGTCCCTGGATGGATGGGGATGTTAATATAGCCCTGTCATTGTACCTCTATTTCCATCCACAATGTGCACACAGCCATCTAAGAGTGCTATCTATCAGTTACCTGAGAACAAAAAGGCTGCAGCAAACAAGATTGTGTAAAATCAATAGCACCCATCAGTCCTAGCTTTAGTCATTACTGATACATTCGGACTTCATTGTGTCTGCATTGTACTACAATCCTCTGTGCCCCAGTGAGTCCATAGAGCAGTTCTGCATATACTTATTACCATGAACAGGTCAGGTATTATTGTGCAGATCCATCTGTCCTTACAAAGATGGCACAACATAAGTACTGATGTCACGCCATTCACCATTCTGCTTTCCCCAGCCAATCTGCAGGTTAGAGATGCATAAAAAAACTATGGCAGCAGTTACAAGATGTAGCATATGACTGCTGTGTCCATAGTGTACCCTTCTCTGTACATGCGCAGCCATATACAAGCTCTATGGCTCTGTTCACATCTGTGTTACTCATTTTTGTTGTACTCTTATGTCAGAAGCTGAACAATGACAAAATTACTGGATCCATCAAATAGCGGGCACCAAATGTGTCTTATGGACCCCACTAACTGTAATGTGGTTTCCATAATAGTGTCTGGCAGTTTACAGGACAAAATGTGGATCATGCTCCTTTTTTTGTCTTTTTAACCAACAGAGCCTCTCACGCAGATGTGAGCAAAGACTAATCTAAAAAGATCCTTAGACTGATCCTTAGACTGATGCTGCAGCACTAAGTCTGCCATTATGATTGCTTTCTGTAGCGTGCCCGGTTCCAAAGATGTAAATGAAGTTACTTTAGGCTGGTGATAGAAGTGTACTTTCAAATGGGTGGTCCTCCATTGCCCAATAGTATCACTGGACACTGAAGGTCCGCCCATTTGACAGTAAATTTCTATCAGTAGCTTAAAGTAATGGTATTTGTATCATTGGATCTGGGCAGTAGTGTTAGTCTAGGGATGTATAAAACTCAAAAGTCAAGCAGAGGCGTTACTTGAAGCTTCTGGAACCCAGTGCAAAATCTTTAATGGGACTTCCATTTACCATTTGATATATATAATAATGATGTCTTCATATGCTGCAGAAAGGTCTCCTCGGGCTCCTGCAATTGCTACCTCTGCACCCCCTATAGATGCACTTCTGAATCAGAGGACATGGCAGGTCCTCTTTAAGATAGGGCATGGGACCCCTTCCTATGGCCCAGATCAGACAGGAGCAACCAAAAACTTACATATATTGTGAATAAGTCTCATAACTATTGATTTAAAGCAGATGTCAGGTATGTTTAGCAAGTGGGCAACCCATCTAACATGTATGGAAGGTATCTAATTGTACTAGAATGCAAAATCTGTAGAAAAGACCTACTGGGGAAATAATTCTCATCAGAGATAAGGAAAAATTGCTCTCAAAACCAACAACCCTTTTAACAATGCAAATTCACATTTCATTTTGATATCTTCATATCTTCAACTTGAGAGTTTTTATCTATTGCTTAAAAATTCTCGTGGCACATTTAGCACGGTGCCATGATACACAGATCTGCCCTCACCGAGGTTGGGAATAAGCTCTCTAGATCATATTTAAGTTGCCATCTAACACCAAAAAGACAAATCCAGCATGCAGCAATAAAAGCACATAGTCATGTGTGTCAGAGGAAGAATCCCTTTGAAAGCAGACAGCACTTTCCCTTGAGGTTAAGGGCAATCCATTTGCACTGCTTGGCCCCCTGGTCTACAGCTGGGAGACTTCAATAGCTTCTGAAATGACATTGTTTCCTCTGGAGAATAATCTGCTTGATTTACTGCATGTTGGACATTGCGACTCTCTCAATGTAAACAGTACACATCTAGCAGATTAAGACAAATGCTTAACCAAGAGGTCTAGGAAGAAAATATGCTAGGCTTGCTTTACTATAAAACAAATTTCTTTTAGAAGGTGCAATGGGCTGAAATGCATGGCTGGGGAAACACATTAGGGAAACCAGAAGACAATAGCAATTCTCTACAGAAATATCCATATACACAGCCCACCAGACTTCTGACGTGCATAAATGTCATACAATTCCCCTATGTAACAGTCTGACATTGATTATTATATTCTACTGACCAGACGACAGGAACATATCTAATGGGGGGTGCAGAGGTGCCAGTGTCCTTGGGGGGACTCACAGTGTCATCTGCCGCATAAAAAGATACCAGGATTAGAAATAGCACAGGGAAGGTGGGGGCTATTATTGGTTATGCATTGGTGTTTCAAGTCACTCTTCTGTCAGACAAGATTAGAACATGTTCAGACATCATCCATACAGACAAAAAGTTTGAGTTTTCATTGCTTGTTGTCATAATGCATATGGCCAGCTTAAGTATCTATCTATCTATCTATCTATCTATCTATCTATCTATCTATCTATCTATCTATCTCTTTATTTATCTAGCTAGCTCTCTAATCTATTAATATTTCTATTATCTACCTATGTATCTACCTACCTATCTATCACATATATATCTGTCCATTGTCTATCTATGTATAATATTTCTATTAGCTATCTATTATCTATCTATCTATCTATTATCCATCTATTGGTCTATCTATCAGTGTATTTATCTATCTGTCTATCTATTCATCTGCCTATCTCTGCATCTAGCATATATCTATTATATTTATATTATCTATCTATCTTGTTTATCTATCACATATTTATTTATCTATTATGTATTTATCTACCTATCTATGCATCTATCTATCTATTATTTATAGTATCTATCAATCTCTGCATTAATCATCTATCAATATATCTATTTCATATCTATCACATATCTATTTATCTACTATCCATTTCATATACTCCAAAGACATACTGATAGGGAATGTAGATTGTGAGCCCTATATGGGACAGTGACTGTCAAGGTCTGTAAACCTCTGCGGAATATGATGGCGCTATACAAGTAAGCATAATAAATAAATAATAAAATAAAATAAATCTCATATCTATTTATCTATCACATATCTATATATATCTATCAATCACATATCAATGTACGTGTGTATTATATATGTTAGAGCTGCATTCAGCACATGCTATTGTGTAGCTCAATTCATAAATTATTGAAATGTGTATAACATGTTAAAATAAAAGCAGCTTTAATACCATCAGGTGCTTAACTGAGTGCCACATGTTAAAATATACATATATTTTAGAATACAGCTACAGTATATTTTCAATTCATGTAATAGATAGATAGATGGATGGATGGATGGATAGATAGATAGATAGATAGATAGATAGATAGATAGATAGATTAATAGATAGATGTTATATGTATGTAATGTACTGAATTTACAGTACAGTGTATATATTGTTAAAAGAAAAAAAACATTACAGCAAAAAATCTAAGGTTGCCAGCAAATACATGAATGAATTAAGATCCATCTATGTTATGTATTCACGTGAAGACACTGAGCACATGTGTAGATCAGCGTGCCTTGAATCATTTGCACGTTACATATTAGGATAATGAGCTCAGGCTGTATGCGCATCTGTACGTGTGTGACTTGCATAGTATGCATGGTCCACATTAGGATAATGAGGCCAGCAGCCTGCCTCCTCCTCTGCTGCTGCTCACTATCAGGAGCAGTGTCATAAATTACCAGCACATCAAGTCAACCAATCAGATTGTGCATATAAATCAGCCTGTCACACGGCAGCCAATCCTACGAGATACTAAATCACAGCTGCCAAGTGCGCTGACCAATCAGAGCCCCCTGGCTGTAAATCTGCAGCAGACTGTATTCCCCTGTCTGAGGAGGAGGGGTGAGGGGGAGACTGTGCACAGACAGGCTTCCCTCTGCTTGGATTTTTTCTTTTTTTTTCACATTCCTTTTCTCTTTTCCTACTTTTAAAGCCGCTGAAATGCTATATCGAGATTATACAGCAAAGCTTTTCAGGGGTATTCTGGTCTTATAAACCCATAACGGTCCTTGTACGTATGATATTATATTATAATACATCGCTGCCCCATCACAAAGAAATCCGAACATGTTCTGTGAACAAATGTGGAATGTACGCCGTGTTTCGCTATACATCTGTGTGACAAATTCTGCAATCTCTCTCACCGATAAGAGGCAGACAGCGCTATCTCTAAATTAATCAGCATTACTGACGATGAAGCCACAATGAGAGCCTTACAGTCCTGGCACTCTATAAGTCAATAGCGTAGACCCCTATATATCAGTAGGTCGTGCTGTCATCTGGATTTGTGGGCCCAGTGCTCTGTCACCCTTCCTTCACTCAGAACTGGTTAATTCCAGAATGGTGTTGTCATTGTGCGATCTTGGTAAATTGCGTATTATAGGATGTTCCCTATAAATTGATACTCCAGCTGTAGCGTCTCCTAAGGCATAAATTGCAAGACTTCAGATTATATCATGATCTCAACCCACAAATATCATACCAAGATCCACCCAAACTAGGTCCACCTCAGTCTAGACCCTGGATAAAAGCTGCAACTGGTGTCAGCTATGTCCGTCTATAAATCATAGAAATGAAGGTCTGTAGAAATCTATTCTGTCCTGGAATAATTTATACTACCACTAAAAAAGTTGGTTGGCTTCTCCTTAGGTGTATGTGGTCTGTGAACCTGAATTACCCCAATCCACCCTAACTGTAGATGATCGATCTGCAATGATACACTGTGAGATGTGGGGGCCTATAGAGATGTTGAGGCCTATAGAGATGTCAAGGCCTCTGCGTCATCTATAGATGACAAGAAAATCAGTGTCATGGTTGTCAATGTTATGGAGGCACCAAATGTAACCAGGAAGTGCTGTATATCCATAAACCCTCTCAAATTGTACATAAAGCTCTGGTCACACATACCTTTCAAATAATGAATTTTATGTTAGGGTGGCATTGACAGCTGGCATTTCATCCTCCTTCATCTCAGAAAGATTTACAACCTTAAAAAACATTGCATGTCCTGCTATAATAATGCTGATTTTCATATAATAATAATAATAATAAAAAATTTTATTTATATAGCGCCAACATATTCCGCAGCACTGCACAATTTGTAGGGTTCAAGTACTGACAAAAAAGATACATTACAAAGAAATATTCAATTCACACACTGGGACTGAGGGTCCTGCTCGCAAGAGCTTACAATCTATGAGATATCCATATAATATGAAAAATTGCCATTGATCAAAGGTAAGTACATGCAAACACTTTCTTATAGATCATAGAGAAACAAATCAATAAATAGGTTTTTGAAAATTCACAGCGATATTGGAATTTTTCTGTTTATAAGTGGCGGCCATCTTTGGAAAGTGGCAACAGAAAGAGTAGCCATATTACCTGTCCTTATTGAATCAGCTTCCTGGAAACCAGAAAAATTACTATTTATTGGCAGCATGTTTAATCACCAATAGTTGATGGTTAATGGGACAGTCAATATGGCTGACAACCTAAAATGGCCCTTAGTATAAAACAATTCAAATATCTATGAGAACAAAAGAAACATAACTTTGGCAATTGTTCTAACATCTGACTGTACAGACATTTATCGTGTTTTGTTCTGGCAACCCTGGTCTGTTAATCAACTGATCATTGTGGATTCAGCTTCAATCACAAATGATCCACCCTGCCTCACACACACATTGGGGAAGGGTGCTCAACAAAATTTCCAAGCCATTGTAGATTTCAGATTCTGGCTCATGGACATCACAAAATAAGCCAAAATTATTAAGTGGTGCACACCGCTTAGAAGTTTGGCGTATCTCAAACCAGCACATAGGGGATAACCTGTACATCAGTGGGGGTCCAATCAGTCAGACCCCCACTGATCAGAAGAATGAGGGACTGCTGTCCCGCATTCTGAATAGAGCGGAGGTGACAGCACGTACCACTCCATTCATATCAATGGGGTCTCCGGATATAGCCAAGTGCTGAGCTTCAGCTATCTCCAGCACTCCCATTCCCATTGCCTGACCACCACCCCATTCAGAACAGAGGACAAATGTCCCCCGTCCTCCTGATCAGTGAGGGTCTGTGCTGTCGGACCGCCATTGATCTGCAAGTTATCCCCTGTCCTAGGGATAGGGAAGAAGTTGTCTTTAAGACACATGTACTACATGCAAGTCGTAATAAATCAGCCCAATTGTTTAGTACTATATGGTGACCATTGAAATGAATGGCCATCCTTGTAATATTTAGGCAGGCCAAAACCACCGGGGGTTCTGACGATTGATGTTAGTATACTCTAATGGGGCATATGAACAGAGGCTTTACTAATGAGGCAACCCCTTTAAAGACAATAAGATCTAAGGAGGTCCACCAGTTTAAGATGAAATATAGCTGCCCTCTAGAACATTCTCTGTGCTAGATGTTGCTTACAATAGTAAGTTCTCTAGTTCACTCAAAAAGCAACTTTCATAGCAATACTAATAATAACAGGGTACCTGTCGAGAAGACGGGGAGGTAAGACTGTATCTCGTACAGAAAAACATTCTGTGCAAATTGCTGTGTTCCTTCTCGCTGTCACATAATTCCTCTTATTAGATAGATTTTATTTTATGCAGTGCTCTACAGCTAGACAACAGTATATTTAGCAGGCTGAATGACCATCTTAAATGACAGATATTACAGTGAAGTGGGAGGTGGAAGGGTCAAAGATGTTCAAATCTCTGCTCGAGCTTTAGTCTGAAGGCTTTTCATTCATTATTTTTCTATAAATCTTCTTGATCTGTCATTCTGCCATTAAAATACTTCATTTTTAGGTATTTGTCCTAGGGCGGTAACACACTTTGTCTTCCACGTGTCTGTCCAAGTGCACACAAGGAAAAACATGCAGACTGAGAGGCCAATGTATAGTGATATCATAGCAGTTTATTGGTCGGAACAGTTTTGTGACATGTGGGAGCTGTTTTTAGCCTGAATAAACTATATTGTTTTTTAACATTGAGTTAAATTGAGTTCATTTGGGTTTTGATATTTTTTAAATGACCAGAAAACAGTCTTGTAACATCAGGACAACCCCTGACCATATACTCTATTGGGGCATATACTTAGAGGCTTTCTGAATTTCCTCCAGGACCGTTACTGTGTTTATTATTCCTGTACGGTGACATCATTGTGTTTATTATCTCTGCACTGTGACATCACTGTGTGCATTATTACAATACTGTGACATGACTGTGTACATTATTTATGCACTCTGACATTACTATGTGCATTATTCATGCACTGTGACATCACCGTGTATTATTCCAGTACTGAGACATCACTATGTATATTATCCCTCTAGTGTAACATTACTGTGTTTATGATCCCAGTACTGTGACATCACTGTGTGCATTATCTGTACTGTAAAATCACTGTGTGAGTTATCTCTCTATCTTAGTTATCCAACTTTTCAAGTTTTGAACTTACTGCCTATGGTGGTCATGACAGAGTGTGGTCCCACATTTTTGCTATGGGGCCCCATGGTTAGGCCCCTGATGCTGTGAGTTTACAACCTGTAGCACAGGTAACTTTGTGCTGTTGGTTTTTGTTGCAGCACATGGGTCAGATTAGCAAAAATGTAATCCATTATTCTGCTACTGTATATTGCGGCAGGTTTGCCATAGCTAACCAGCTGCAATTACACACCATGTGTCCCCGGCCTAAATGCGTGCAGAAAGCAAGGGAAATAAACAGTCTGTCACATCTGTTCTCATAATTGTAATCCTATACAGAGGGAGTATCTTGTGAATAGAAAACCCCTTTAGGCTAAGGCCCCGTTACTTTTCAAGTCAGGCCTGACCTTGGCTCAAAAAATCTCAACAAAATCTGCAACAAAAAAAGCTGCGTTTCCGCAACGTGGGGCCTTAGCCTTAAAGGCTCATGTCTCATGTTGTGGAAACGCAGAGTTTTTTGTTGCAGATTTTGTTGAGTTTTTTTGAGCCAAAGTCAGGAGTGGCTTGAAAAGAAATGGAAAATATAAAGGAAACACTTAGACGTTTCCCTTCTGTTTTATCCACTCCTGAACTTGGTTCAAAAAACTGCAGCAAAATCTGCAACAAAAAATGCTGCGTTTCCGCAAAGTTGGGGCCTAAGTCCAAAGCTAGAAAAAGTCCAAGAGGCACCATGTATATAAGTACTATGAAGCAGCATTGCTTCCATCAGGGCCTCAGTCAAGTAAGTAGGTGCTGTGCACTTAGGATCACAGCAGTACACTAATATGCTGTTAGTAAAAGTAGGCTATAGGACCCACACATGGTAAAAATCACCAAGATACTGCCTCCAGCTGTCTACACAGATCCGTGTTGTTTGTCTCACAATTATACATTACATTTTTCTATTATATTGTACTGCATCAAAATTTACAATTGGGAAATCATTTCCAAAAATGCTCATGTGTCTAGCTATTGCTCTTAAAAACTTCTCCTCCTCCTGGTGTTCTTTTGATTCCCTCTAAGAGCATCCACTTCACATGTCTAGTACTGATGGAAAGAAGACACTTCTAATGCTCTAGTTCAGGGGTCAGCAACCTTTGGCACTCCAGCTGCTGTGAAACTACAACTCCCAACATGCTCCATTCACTTACATGGGAATTCCAAGAACAGCAGAGCAAGTATGCATGCTGGGAGTTGTAGTTTTACAACAGCTGGAGTGCCGAAGGTTGCCTACCCCTGCTCTAGTTCTTCTAGTCTGGCCTGATAAGAGCAGGAATCACTCTGTCGTCCATGTACAAAAGGATCGGAGCAGTCTTAAGTTATATTCACATGACAGTATTAAATTTAATGTCAGTGAATGTGGACCGATAAAATATAGGTTAAGTCCTATTTTTGGACACTTTCATGGATCCCTTCATACACTAAAATATATGGGGGATCCCTGAAAATGGGCACCCTTGGGGAGCAAGACGGTCCTGAAAATGTATGTTTTTCAAGGCTATTTTGTACCTCGGTCATCTGAATGTAGCCTTACTGAGTTACTGAGCATGTGTCATGTGGCACTGGACATATTAGGTGGACATTCTAAAAGAGAATCAAAACAACAGCAGGGGGCAGTACTAACACACATGCAATAGGAATAAGCAGACACAGGAGAATTTTGTAAATGACTTCAGGTTATGTTTTGTCTTTGAGAAATGTAATAATGGAAGAATCCCTTTAATCAGAGGATCAGAACAATGGACAGGCAGACTGCTAAAACAGGTCAGGTGTCTTTTGTTTTTAAACTGAAAACGGCAGAGAAAAGCTGTACCTGCAGGACTTTTTCGTCCGCTGATTTCAGGCGTACATTGCGACGGAGTAAGCAGTGTACATAGCCTTATAGGCAGGGTCTGAGCATTTAATAAATAGGACACTACATCAAAGAACTGCCTACTGAAGTGTTCCCAATATTCCTTCCCCTTTGTAAGTCCTTTATAGGACATACATCTTGTATTTAATCACAGTGAAATAAAAGTGGATAAAATAATGGATATTATGGCTACAATGGTCTATATTTAAGCCCAAAGGCGTCTACATGCTCTCGTATATATCGTACTAAAGCTAGTGACTTCATAGGCATACACTTTATGTATCAGGGATGTGTTTACTATCCATATAATGTTTGCTTTGGTTTTTAGGGCTCCCTGACAGTCCATGCATGTAGATCCCATAAGAGATAAGTATAATAGCAGAAATCGTATTACACTGTTTCTTCTAAATTTTTACTTTCCGTTCAACTCCCTGAGCTCTTCGTCTCTCGGTGAATATTGACAGCTATGAAGACTATCTGGTAATATTCCCTGATCACTCAAGCATATTCAATTTTACAAGCCGAGGCTTTAATGTGCTTCATTTCCAGCCTGTCACGTCGTGCTCTTTCACGGGATTGGTTCTCTTTTTTTCCTTATTTCTGCCATTTATAAATACTTAATTACCATACTTTTCTGTAATATAAAACTGTTCTCAATTCATCTGTGGAATCAGCGTTTCTAAGTGATTTCTTGCAGAGACAAGTTACCCCTGAAATGACACAGATATTTGCATAGGGAGGTGACCTGCCATAGTAAAAAAAAAAGAATTAAGAATACAAATAATTTAATAGATATATATATACTGTATATATAGTCAATGACAGTAGCTGGGGCTTGTTACAATACTTTGAGGACAGGAGACACAAGCGGCCTATGTAAATACAGCAATGGTGCAAGTGGCAAATTATAATATGGCCTTTTTTGCTGCTGCCCAGGCCCAAGCCTCTGAAAGGGTTCATGGACACCCAAATCTCTCACAAACTTTAACAAGTATATGCCACTTAGAAGTGGCCTGCAGTGGCAGAAGAATTTTACATGCACCTGTAAATACACACATTACTGCAACTAGCCTTCCCAAAATCAAAGGGGCAACATCATAGTGTGCCGGTGTCCCTACTCATTATAGTGTCCCCCCACCCCATACACATGACCATTAGAAATAGAATTGCCTTCAGCTACACTTTGTGATCCCTGGGTTTGGCAGCATCCCGGGTGCATGTTGTATGCATGCGCAATGTATAAACCCAATCTAACATTGAGGATTGATGCAGAACATGTATTCCTATCAATGTTCATTCAGCTGATAATCAGCCCATTTAAAAGGCCCTGAAAACTATAGCCTGGTGGCGGGTCCACATACAGTCGGGGGCACATGGAAGTCTTAATCCACTGCAGGGTGGTGCATATAGTCATCCACACCTATATTCACTTCTATGGGACTAATGAAGATCGCCATTGTGCAATAATGTCTAAGTCCCATAGAAGTGAATGGAGCAGTGACCAAACCTGTGCACCACCACTCTATTCACAATGGGTACTTCAGGTCACTTCACCTGTTCTTGTGATTTCTGTACATAGGAGATAAATTTCATCAGTGACTACATTGTCATTGTCCTTATTTTTTTCACCTGGCTTTGTCATACTGTTGTAACTGAATTTAACTTTCCTTCTTTTTCCTTTTTATTTTGGCCTGCTCTATAGATGAGGATTACTAGATTTATTAGACAGGCCTAAAGCTGCCCATTTGGTCTATTACTTAGCCCCATTTAGAAAAAGCAGGGAAATTTATAAAAATATAATGTAAGGGAGCCATGGAGCAGTTGCCCTTAGCAACCAATCAGCCCTTTGGTAATTTAATGCAGTAATCTAACTGGTTGCTATGGGAAACTGCTAAGAGTTACCTTTAAAAAATGTGTTTTTTGTGATTTGTTGGATTAGTAATGCTTTTACTGTTATGTGTTTGTAAACACATCTTCTAGCATCTTTACAATATGGAAACCATCAGCATGCTGCTTTTAATAAGTTTTTTTTATTTTTTCTGGCACCTTATTTAATATTCCAGTATTTATATAGCTCCTACATATTCGAGAGTGTTGTACACTGACTTTATTTAAACCCATCTTTCCATCCATATCTGTCTCCAGTTTGATTCAGAACCAGTTCTCCCTCGGGCACATACATTGGTGCCAGTTACAATGGAACCTACGTAGGCCTATATATGGGATCTACATACAATGGAAGATTTCACCCACATCACGCCTGTTTTCAGTGGATCTTACAATGCACATGTTCACATATAGACACACTATGGGCAATTGCATAGGAAACTAACTCAACAAGACTTTGCTCACTCTGCTGTCAGAGGTACTGTATATATTATGTTTCCTGATGTCTATACTTCATGTACAAGAAATATGTCTGCCATAGCCGCCATATTTAAAAAATTAAATAAAAAAAAAAGAAAAAGGTAAAATCTCATTTTTGTAGGATACCCTTGTATAAAAAAGTGCATACCGGGTCATACCTATAGGAGGTGCAGAGGCAGCAGTCACTACCGGGCCCTGAACCCTGAGGGGGTCGCAAAGGTCTCTCTACCACATAAAATATACCAACTGGCACAAGGTAGGTAGGGGTCCCATCACAGATTTTGAATTGGGGCCCAGGAGTTTCAAGTTATGCCTCTGACAGCAACCTATGACTTTTATCTAGCTGAAAAGTCACCACTATTTTATTATCCATCAGGTAAGTAAAGCCCTATGGATACCCAGGGCATACAATGTATGGACATGGCAAAAACAATGAGGACATCAGTACATGAGGAAACTGGAGAACCCATTGGAAACCCATTCAGACACAATGGAAACCCACAAACTCCATATACTGATTACCTGACAGCCACCAGGATCTACAGGTAAAAGTCTAAGGCTATGCTGACACCTGCATCGGCAATGCGGATACCACTGGCAGCAGACACACCCCATTGACATCAAGTTTCAATGTTACAGCAGCACCAATAAAATGGGAAACCTGAAATAGTTTATGGGGTCAGTAAAAAAGTTAGGGTGAAATTCACAAAACCATGTGTGATCCTGGTAATATGGTCCATGTAATGGCTGCATGCACAGGCTGTCCACCGCACAACTAAACTGGACTCACTGCATCATAGTGATCAATGGTGCTGTGAGTTTCAACCTAACCTCGGGTACGGGCTGTACTTCTAATTCTGGGGTTAGAACTGGCCCACTTTCTCAGCAGGATCCCTACTGATGTTTATGGAATGTGATGTTCATGGATCATAAAACACTTTTGCAGGGAAATAATTGTAAAAAAAATTGAATTTTTTGGGAAATAAATGAATATGGCTTCAATTTAGGATTTGCACTTTGTACTGCTTTCAAATATCTCATCTTTTTCCAGCATCTTTTCCAGTCCTGTCTTTCCTGCTCACTGAGTATACTGCGGATGGTTTATCTGTCTCTGCTGCTACCTGCTGGTCACCTTTAGTATTACATCGTGTGGGATCTCTTCAAAAACTGAACAATTGGTTATATTTCCAAGCAACACACATCCCAGCTGCCCCCTACTGGCCAGGCAGTTCTTATTCAAACTCTTTGTCTTTCTTTCTCCCTTAATGTCTGTATCGACACATAAAATAACTATACAATGACTGTTTCGTCTATGTCTATCTTTGTCTTTACATTTATATTATTGAGCCAGGTATGTGTGTATTTGCTTATGCAATTCAAAAAAAAATTATAGATGAATAGCAAAAGCATTGAAGCTTCTAGGCCCCAAATCTGTAGTAGGGACCACCATTTACCTGGTGTAAATATTATGTTGCACCCCCTATTGCTATTCCCTTGATGGCAAGTGTGAAAATGTAGAAAGTAGACTTCTCATACATTAAAGTGTAAAGGCTACGTCAACCTAAAATCCCAAATTTAACAATTTGACACACCTTGCCATACTATTGAGGAGCCATACTACTCAGGCGTTGTATCTGGGATCAGAGTTAACCCTTGAGATGCCTTATACTAACCTGGTATAACCCTACCACTTGCTTATAGTCACCTGGTAAATACCTTGCTGATCCAGTTCTCTGGTTCCAGAATTCTCGACGTTCTTGTTGGCTTGTCCTGCAGTGATGCCATGCATGCACACATGGCCTCTACATGCAGGCAGTGATAGGCTGCAGTGGTCACATCTGAATGTACAACATGTCATCACTTCAGGACAAGTCAACAACACTGGAGACCACCAAAGCAGTGGTGGTTTTACCAGGTGAGTTTTTTTTTTTTTTTAGTTTGTTTTTATTTTACCACATTCATAACTTTAAGTAATTTAATTGGATATTTTCAAAGAGATTTTTTTTTTCATTTTTTTCCTCATATAAAGTCTATGGCAAAAGGCTAAAAAATGAATTACAACCCATACAATAAAATAAGTCCATTATTTTTCCAGTGTGGTAAATGCCAAGAAAAAATCATCGCACTTGTCAAATATAGGAATAAAAAGTAATGAAATAGTTGTATGTAACTCAAAATGATACCAATAAAAACTACAAATTGGCCCACAAAAATCAAGCCCTTGTATAGCACGGTTGAAGGAATAATAAAAATGTCATGGGTCCTGAAATGAAGCAACATTATATAAATTTGGTACCGCCATGATTGATATAACCAGCAGAATAAAGTTAATATGACATTTATACTGCACGGTGTATGCCGTAAAAATAAACACAAAAAACAGCTGAAACATTTGTCACCAATATACTGGATAGGCAATAAATGATAGATCTGTTGGGTACCCTAATAGGTTTCCTCTACAAGCTGATTTGGCAAAACTGGAAAACAACTGTCCTTTCCGCCTAGTTTGGAAACATAAAATGTTGGTCAGGGAAGTGATGTATGGAACAGCGCCACTCTTGTTTGTTAGATGTGTCTGGCATTGCAGCTCAGTTTCATTAAAGTCAGTGTGGCTAATCTGCAATATCAAACCTAACCTCATGCAACCCCTGAAATGATTCTAGACCTGGACCTAAAAGTTAAAGATGATACTTTTCCAAAATAGTGAATTTATTATGTTAAATTCTAAAAAGAACAAAAGCAATCAAGTTTAATTTTGCGGAAATAACGGTACAAAAAAATAAAGTGTCAGATAATAGGACTTATAATGCTGTTTTAAGAATACTCTGTTGCTGTATTATGTATCCCGCTGATTATCATTCATGATCCCATACTGATCCATATTTTAGTATTCAGCTGGATCCTGTTAAAACATTATGCAAAATACCAGCTAAGTCTTAATTTACATTTTATTGAGAGGGTTGAGGTGAAAGTCAGAAGCAAGATGGATTCTTCATAGCACATTATTATATTTACTTTGGGTCTCGTGTTAACTGATCATGTTCACAGCTATTACTATTACTATACTGTTGCTCAAACCTAGACACATGAGAGAGCTGCATAAATAGTAATTCCCTAATATATTATAGTTATCAGAAATACTCCCTTTAGGCTCTGTTCACACTAGTGTTATCACTTTCATGTATAATAAAAGCCATAGCACTCTGCCAATTAATTCAAGTGGCAGATACCACTGGTACCTGATGAACCCAGTTTACTCTAGGTTCACACTTGCGCTCAGGATTCCATTCTTCAGGTCCTGCTAGCAGGACTTTTCTCTCCACATTTTTCAAGCAGATTCAGGGTTGGAATCCCTGAATGGAACTCAAGCGCTAGTGTGAACCCAGCCTTACTTATAAGGGGTTGTGCCAGTTGGTCTCTGTTAGTATTATCTGTTTTGTATATCTGGTGTACCGTATGTAAACCCTCAAATGTACAGCACCATGGAATTAATGGTTCTATATACATTAATAATAGTACAACATACAGCACTATTCTTTATGTGAAGTTAACCGAGCCTCTCACGATAGTGTGAACACAGTTACAGTAAAATATCTGTGTGTGTACACAGGAGGCTGTCAATCACTGTATGTGAGCGGAGTAATCAGGACTCTTACTGGTTCTCCTAGGAGTCCTGTCAGGATTTACTCTGCTTTTTACTCAGAAATCTTGCTCCTAATCATATAAACCTATATACCAAAGCACTTAGCATCTGTCCCTCTACTATACTGTACTGTTAGAACTGTAGAACTCACCTGATGGGTTGACTGATTCACTGCTTGTCTTATCAGTACGTTATAAAGATTGGTCTCCCACTTGGCTCTCTCTTTTATAAGCCTTATTAGGCTCTGACATCACCCACCCATATATTATATTTAATACAAATTTTTTCCACCAGATGAAAGCTACCCCACTGATCACCTTGGACTTCTGAAGTCAGAGCCGCTGCAATAATTTGATCACAAGGAGCTGTTTTTATAAAAGGGTGTGTCTTGGTGAGACAACCCCTTTAAAGCTGAGGCACGTTGCATTTGACAGTCCCAGCAAAGTGAATTAAATTTTATTTAATCTCATCACCACACTGCAGGAAAAAATCACTGCGGAAAATGCAGCGTTTTATAAAAACACATGAATTTTTGAAAACAGCAGCATGTTAATTTTACCAGTGAAAATGTTGCACTTTACCAATAGCCTGATTTGGAAGGAGACAAAATACAAAATGCTGTTAAAAAATGCAAGCATTTTTGCTGTGTTTTTTTCCACTGCATTTTTTGTGCAGCATTTTTTAGTTGTTATTCGCTACTTGGACTTTTCACCAACTCCACCAACTTCAGAAACGGTTAATAGGTGCCGCTCTACTGATTCCGGCACAATTGGAATTTTCTCTCTAGCCCCCACCTTTTCTGAGCAATCAGTGCAGTTAGTTTTGGTGCCTGATTTGCTATTCAGGCTCTGTATTGTGAGATGGGCAAGAGCAAGCAAGGGACGTGATTCAGAGCTCCAACCAGAGGACAACAGTGTCAGAGCTCAGAATCACACCCCTTGTCTGCTCCTGTCTGACACCGCCCTCCTGACAGTACAGAACCTAAATAGCATATAATACACCAAAACTAACTGCATTGATTGCTTAGGAATTTTGGGATCTAGAGAAAAAATTCCAACTGTGCCAGAACCAGTTGAACAGTGGGTATTAAATGATGCGAAGAGCCGGACTTGGCGGAGGTGGTGAAAGATCCTCTTTAAAGCAGAAAGTACCTAGCTGTACCACAAGGGTGAATAATACAGAACTGATGTCATTGGTGACAATATCTGTACAGCTCTGTAGAATATGTTAGTGCTATATAAGTAAAAGGAAAATAAATTGCTAAATGTTGCAACTAAAAACCAGAAAAGGTGGGAAATTGCTTATTAGTGACTTTATATGCATTCCTGAATGTGTAAATACACATCAAAATCTAAGAAAGAATAAAAAAGTGGAATAAAGCTAATAAGACTACTTCTAGTTTAAGACTAATGCTCCTCATATGGGAGCAGACATTAATAGGGTTGTACGAGGTCAGTCCTAGTATCAGCTTTCAGTTGCGGATCTCTTTACCTATAGCTATGTTATGTATACATTTATGGGTCCTCCAGGATACATTTTATTGAGACAACTTTTATACATCTGCAGTTCCCGGTTCAGGTTCCTTAGAACACATCTTGTGGGTTTGAGCATCTTGAGAAGAATTACTTGGTAAGCTCTTAGGGATACAGACTTACCGTGTCTGTAAAATTCTATGTACTTTGCAGCTCATTAACAGAAAGACATATTGTATTATTACTATCTTGTTTTTAATGAGGTTTACATATCCCATGGATCTCTTTGGCACCACATCAGTGAGAGATTTCAACAGTTTTATGTAGAGTTTCCTTGAAGGACTTTCAGATAAAAGGTTGTATAAACTCCAGAGTAACTGAGAAATGTAAATGGGACACATTTATGGTGATTGAGGATTATGCATTGAAGTTTAGATGCAGGTCTCAATGTTCTGCTCATGCAGTTATGACTAGTATTATTGGCCACTAATTCTTTGCTAACAGAGTCATAGTTTATTGTTTGTTAAGATTTTGTTATGGGGTGTTGGTATAGTAAGGAGCGTGGCATGTTCCCTTTAAGATTATGTCAGGACATATGGACTGAGGAGGCTGAGATATCCGGCAGAAACGTAGACTCTAGATCTACCAGTTTCTCAGTGTCCCAAGATTCAGAAATGAACACTATATTATGCCCTATTAATACTGTCTCTAGCTCAAAAGCTCTGTAGCAGTTGAGTTTTGGAAATAGGCATAACTATAGGTTCAGAAGATAACTTGTAGCCTTATTGGGCCCAAAGTGTTCTGCCCATAGGAAACTGGCACTGTAAATACAATAGTGCTAGTTAGAATCCTCTATACGTTTGCCTTGGAACTGAAAAGCTTCAAGTTTGCATTTGTTGGGACCAAACTTATTGAGGCTCATTTAGCATAAAAGGGTACCTGAGTTTTCATGAAATATGTGCATGGTCTTTCTGGGCAGTCTGTTCTATGACTGTATAAGCCTTCATACATGATGTCCTATCAGTTGTTCTGCTGCTAATATCTCACAGGTTGTCCATCTTCAGTGCTGATAAACTATTCTGAATAATATTCTTTAAAGCTATATATCAATGTACTCAGCTGCTCCTGCTTATAACATGCTGCCTGCAGATTAGACCGCATTTTTTAGTGATAGGTGTTAAAAAAAGCAGCCTCATGTAGGCAACCCATGTCCATATGCCCTAGTAGGACAGATGGCAGATGCATAAGAAGTAACCATGGTGCCCCTTAGCAGAATTTGTAATGGGCCCCACTCAACTATGGGTATAAAGTACATAGTGATTTTACCATACAGATAATGTACGCAGTGATGTCACGGTACAGGGATAATGGACACTGTGATGTCACATCACAGGAAATAACCTAAACAGTGATGGCACAGTACAGAAATAATATACACAGTGATGTCATAGTACAGAGATAACACACATGGTGATGTTACAGTATCCAAATAATATACACAATGATGTCACAGTACAGGGGTAATGCACACAGTAATGTCACAGTACAGGGATAATGCAGTGATATCACGGTACGTGGATGATGTACATATAGGAAGTTCACTGTGCACACTGTGACATCACAGCTTAAGAACAAGGTAATTATAATAATATCACATGCAGGTATTATGATGTTCCAGTGAATTAATGGAGGTGCACTCAGTATACCACATCCCCTTCCATGATCCATACTTATCACTAATTGCAGTGTAGGTCTCATTGGGAATGCCCCCTCCCGTTAGTTATTGAGCCCAATGGCCAAATATTAGATGTACCCACAATCCTTGTAATAGATTTATCCCCTAATGGGAAATTATTATGATTAATTATTATTATAACACACTATAAATACAATTAAATTGAATTTACTTGTATTATTAAGCAATGTGGTCTCGACCTCTAAAATAATGCAGAGCTATAGATAATGCAGAGGTATAGTGGCAAAGGAACAATACCAGAACCGTGACTATTCAATAAATAAAAATACCAGATGCTATTCTAGTATTATTCTTTATATTAGTCTCACTGGAGAATAGAAGGTGATACTAATGCACAAAATCCATCCATTATTATAGCCACTGGCCTTAAAATGTGAACCCGGCACGAACCTGGCATCATGCATCCATACTTCTGCCTATTCATGCTGATCACTGTAGATAGTATATTCAGTAGGATACATGGCAATATTTTGCATGCAGTGAAAGGCAGCAGCAGAGCAGAGGTACAGTTACATAGCTATTAATCAGATTTATCATCACCGGGTTTGTCTCTTGGTTAACTGTTGACATATTGAAATACATCCAAGTAACCTAAATACTAAAAAGGTTAAAGCAACTGTGCAGGATCTAAAAACACAGACTGTAAACAGGCGGAGTGCAATGTACGTATGTAAACATTATTTGAACTATAAAACACTTTTACAGTGATACAGAATCATTAAAGTTGATGCTAAACCGTAACCACATTTTTTTCCACGCAGGGTTTTTATAGAGCAAGAGGAGCCTTTATTGTTATTTAAAATGATAGCCTAAGAGCCACTACATATACTTAATGAGCAAAAAGTCACAGACTGCTCCGGAGCAAGAAGATGTCATGTAATAGATGTATGGAAACTGCTAGAAGCAAGGTAGAAGACTGAATGGGTGGTCATATTCAGACAGTCCTTGCTGCATATAGCTATCATTGGCTGTTATACATAATATATAAGCAGAGGTGATGTTATCCACTATGCACTATGGGGTCCCAAAGACCAGCCCCTCCCCCCTGAGCACATACTAACTGGAGTTTTTTTTTAAATTATACCTATTGAATTATTGTAATTGGTAACGACCTATGTTAAATACTACTTAATTCTCATTGCTCCTTGCTCCTGTGAGGACAACTAAGGGGGCAGTATAATGTGTGTATGGCCACTAAAGGGGTATTATACTGTGTGAGGGCACTAAGGGGGCATTATACTGTGTGCAGGAGCAATAAAAGGGCAGTATACTGTGGAAGGAGGCACTAAAGGGACAGTATATTGTGTAGGGAGGCACTAAAGGGGCAGCATACTGTGTAGGGAGTCACTAAAGGGACAGTATACTGTGTAGGGAGGCACTAAAGGGACAGTATAGTGTGTAGGGAGGCACTAAAGGGGCAGCATACTGTGTAGGGAGGCACTAAAGGGGCAGTATAGTGTGTAGGGAAGCACTAAAGGGGCAGCATACTGTGTAGGGAGGCACTAAAGGGACAGTATACTGTGTAGGTAGGCACTAAAGGGACAGTATAGTGTGTAGGGAGGCACTAAAGGGGCAGCATACTGTGTAGGGAGGCACTAAAGGGGCAGCATACTGTGTAGGGAGTCACTAAAGGGACAGTATACTGTGTAGGGAGGCACTAAAGGGACAGTATAGTGTGTAGGGAGGCACTAAAGGGGCAGCATACTGTGTAGGGAGGCACTAAAGGGGCAGTATAGTGTGTAGGGAAGCACTAAAGGGGCAGCATACTGTGTAGGGAGGCACTAAAGGGGCAGCATGCTGTGTAGGGAGGCACTAAAGGGGCAGTATACTGTGTAGGGAGGCACTAAAGGGACAGTATAGTGTGTAGGGAGGCACTAAAGGGGCAGGATACTGTGTAGGGAGGCACTAAAGGGGCAGTATACTGTGTAGGGAGGCACTAAAGGGGCAGCATGCTGTGTAGGGAGGCACTAAAGGGGCAGCATGCTGTGTAGAGAGGCACTAAAGGGGCAGTATACTGTGTAGGGAGGCACTAAAGGGGCAGGATACTGTGTAAGGAGGAACTAAAGGGGCAGTACATTGTGTGTGAGGGAGCACTTTTTTTGCCATATTCTATTTCAACAAGAGTAAATTAAGATTGCCCTTACCTTAACTCCACAATCCTACAATAACTCTTCAGGAGTGAAGAATTCTGAAGATTTAGGAATAACCTGAAGTATATAGATAAATTCCACATTGATTTTCTTAAGCAAAAAAGTCAGAAATTTTCTGACCTCCAGCACAGAGAGCATGTCCCAGTATGTCTTACCACTTGATCACTATGATCGCTTTCCGGCCTATGAATGTTACCTGTCAGTTATATAGAGGCACTCATGGATTTTTACCAGAAGACTCCTCATAGACTTATCATATTCTGACTGATGAAAGTGAGGAGTTTTCCATCAAAATGCCATTTTTGGTCCAAAGCCATCAATTCTAGTGATTTGTGCCCTTGCAGGTTGACACATCTGATATTTATGGGGTGAGTGATTTAGAAATCTGTGTGTAGTCAGCTTAGCTTAGCTTGTATGTACTGATTTTATTCCTCATGCGGTACCCGATCTCATAGACTTGAATAAAACTGCGAAAATCCAACAATGACATATAGGTGCCAGATTATTAGATGTGAATTAATGGGCTGATTAAATCATGTAAAGAGTTAAAGGGGTTGTAATAAAAAAAAAACACATAGAACATTATAAAATAGTAAAATAAGTCATACTTACCTTATTGATCACCCGCTGCCCTTATTCTGATGCTAGTCTCTTTATTTTGTCCTCCAGCAATGACGTCCTTACATGCAGTGGCGTAACTAGGAATGGCTGGGCCCCAAGGCGAACATTTGACATGGGGCCCCCCCCCCGAACCACCGCCCCCTCCCCCTGGACCGCCCCCTCCAACCCCCCCCCCCCCAAAAAAAAACGCATTACTGCGCACACTATTATGTGCCATAGTGGCCCCTGCACACAGTATCATGCCCCATAGTGGCCCCTGCACACAGTATCATGCCCCATAGTGGCCCCTGCACACAGTATCATGCCCCATAGTGGCCCCTGCACACAGTAGCATGCCCCATAGTGGCCCCTGCACACAGTAGCATGCCCCATAGTGGCCCCTGCACACAGTATCATCTCCCATAGTGGCCCCTGCACACAGTAGCATGCCCCATAGTGGCCCCTGCACACAGTATCATGCCCCATAGTGGCCCCTGCACACAGTAGCATGCCCCATAGTGGCCCCTGCACACAGTAGCATGCCCCATAGTGGCCCCTGCACACAGTATCATCTCCCATAGTGGCCCCTGCACACAGTAGCATGCCCCATAGTGGCCCCTGCACACAGTATCATGCCCCATAGTGGCCCCTGCACACAGTATCATGCCCCATAGTGGCCCCTGCACACAGTAGCATGCCCCATAGTGGCCCCTGCACACAGTAGCATGCCCCATAGTGGCCCCTGCACACAGTAGCATGCCCCATAGTGGCCCCTGCACACAGTAGCATGCCCCATAGTGGCCCCTGCACACAGTAGCATGCCCCATAGTGGCCCCTGCACACAGTAGCATGCCCCATAGTGGCCCCTGCACACAGTAGCAGCCCCATAGTGGCCCCTGCACACAGTATCATGTCCCATAGTGGCCCCTGCACACAGTATAATGTCCCATAGTGGCCCCTGCACACAGTATTTTGCCCCATAGTGGCCCCTGCACACACTATCATTCCCCATAGTGGCCCCTGCACTGAGTATTTTGCCCCATAGTGGCCCCTGCACACACTATTATATGTCCCATTGTGGACCACCCATGAACAATTATTATACTCTGGGGTCTTTTCAGACCCCAGAGTATAATGATCGGAGACCCAGGGGAGGATAGAAACATAAAAAAACAACGTTGCTTACCTGTTCCTCGCTCCGGTGCATGCCCGTGCGCTCCTTCGACCTTCTTCAATGTTGGACCAGGCCGGCGTCACATGACGCGGGCCTGTGTCGCGACGCAAAATGACGTCGGCTGACGTCTGGGACGTCACCAAACAGGCCCGCAGCCTGGAGAAGTGCAGGAGAGGTAAGTACAGTGTTTTTTATGTTCCCTCACCAACTCTGGGCCTCCGATTATTATACTCCGGGGTCTGAAAAGACCCCAGAGTATAATGATAGCAGAGATTGTGGCGTTCGGCCCGCAGCCTCACATACCGATCCCCGCTCCTGCTCACAGCCACCTCCGCAGAATCGGAAGCGCAGGCGGCCATGAGCGGGACCTCGGGGAACGGTAAGTATATAGGGCCCGTTACCTGCCGGGGTTACTCCAGCAGGTAACGGACTATTAAAAAAAAAAAAAAAAAAAAAACGCATTGGGGGCCCGCGGGGCCGCGGAATGTCCCAGGCCCTGTGGCAGCTGCTACCGCTGCTACCCCGGTAGTTACGCCCCTGCTTACATGGACATGTGACCACTGCAGGCAATCACTGGCTGTAGCAGTGACCTATGGCCAGTGACTGACTGCAGTGGTCACATGTTGTGTCGCAACATCATTGCTGGATGCCAGAATACATAGACAGTTGGAGAACCTAGGAATACTTAGAACAGAGGTAGCAGGGTATTATTTTATAGCATTCTATATTCTATATTATATATTGGTATTATTTTATAGCATTCTAAGCAGTTAAACTTTAAAGATCAGTCTACCTCTTACGAAGATTTGGAGCTTCACTTGCTATAGCAATGAAGAACTGGTTAACCCATGCTAAATGCACCATGAGCACTGGGGCTAAGGATATTAAGACTTGTGTCTCCCCCTTCAGTAATTAAATGATGCTACCTGTAAGACTACACAAGTTACTTACCCCTAAGCCTGGCCTTGACCACATGAAGTGTGACCAATATTCATTAGGGAGTCTAAAGCACTGCCTGATGAATATTTACAAAAGGAAACTCTTCCTGCTGGAGTTCCCCTTTAACTAGTTTTTCACCATGGACTTAGTACTATTGTCATAATATACAAAAATATAATAAACCCGAAGAAAAGCAAACTTATAAAATGCAAAACTCTCATTTAAGATATATGGATGCGGAGAATGAGCCTGGCTAAAAAGACGAATAAAATGTTTAATTAGCAACGAGAATAGTTATTAAAAAAAACAAAAATGTTAATTAGCAATCCATAAATCTGTCCATTAAGTGAAAGTCACCATGAATTTGTAATTACGTTTGCAAAGCCACAAAATTTTTGAGCCATACCAATTGCAAGTTAATAGAACTGCATTAGACTTGAGTCTCTAAATCACTGATTTTTTTTTCCTGTGCAGTTCTTAATAAAGCTCCAGCATTATACTGTGAATTCTCTGCTCCATCTGTAGATTGGTTTTGCATAAATCAGCAGTGCTTAAAGGGACATTATAGAGTGAGAAAATGTAGATTAGCAAAGAAGGAGAAAGTCAGTGTCATGCAAGATGAGAGCATGGAAGCTCCCGTACGTACACAGCGTCAAACCTCTCTAAGAAGACTAAAAATATACTGTACGTTCCACCAAATACATAAAATGTGCCATTTATTAGTAAAAGTTCCAACACTAGCAAAGTTTGCTAACTAGGATTTATCTATTACAAGGTCACGTTTGGTTCGCAGCCATTTATACAAAAATGACATCACAACTTGTAGCCATTTTGCTTTTCAGAAAGTGATGAGAAAACTGTCACTTTATTGCTGCATGACAGATTGAGACAGATTTATTAACTGTCTAAAAGCAAAACTGTAGCCCACAGCAACCAATCACAACGCAGCTTTCATTCTTCAGGAGCAGAATGCAACATGAAAGCTGCGCTGTGATTGGTTGCTGTGGGCAACTAAGACAATTTTGCTTTTAGACAGTTTAATAAATCTGCCCCATTATCTTTAGTTTGTGACAAAAGCGGCAGTCAGTGTGTATTCATATCTTCATGTCAATATTGCAAAAATGGCCACCATAACAAACCAGAAAAGTGCCAATATTTCTGTAATTAAACTAAATTACCATACTATGGCAACTTCCCAACTACTGATTTACTAATATATGATCAATATGGTGGTGGAAATTACACAATGTCGCCTAGCAACATGTCAGCAACTGCTGGGTTTCCCATAGACTTCCAGTTCTAGGTTTCCCATAGACTTCCATGGGAGGGACTATACCGCAAACACAAGCAGAAATAGGACCTGCCCTAAGTTTGCAGGCACGGTCCCATGGCACAGTGGTGTATATGGGGCCATTCAAAAGCATGGGTCAGTGTGCTATCAGAAACAGTGGATAGCACACTGTCTAATAAATGGTCGTGCTGGCAGGCTAAGGCTAGATTCACATATGCGCTGCAGAAACTGCCGAAAGTCGGCGAAGATAAAAGTCCTGCACAGAGGACTATTTTCTCTGCTGGTTTCAGTATAAAAGGCATTATAAATGTAAATATTATAAATGGCATTATAGTCTATGGAGTCCACGAGTATCCTAAGGTAACCACTGTTTTGGCGGTCCGGCTTTCTGTCGTTCGTGTCCCCCAGCAGACCTGAATGATGGAGAGCCCAGTGCAGATATGAACCTACAACATGAGTTGTTACACCAGCTGAGGAGGAGCTAGACTGCACATTTTTGGATTGTCTTCTCTCTATCAATTGCAGTACTGAAAGTGATCACTTGAGGGCAACCAAAGCCCATCATTGAGAGACTAGAATAGTAGCAATTGTTCCCTGGGTTATTGGGATATGTTTATTCAGCATAAAGATGTCTTGAGCATCACTTAGTGGGAATTATATAAGGTTCACTGTTACTACTGAAGATCACTTGGAGTTGTGAGCTTATTGTTAATGAGTCGGCTTTGTGTGACCGGTTATTGGTGGCATAAATCTGGGAAGTGATGCTCATTTATTTATATGTGTTCAGGGCTGTAAATCTGCACATAAAATAACCAACAAATTGATATTTAGGGTATTTTTCCTCATATCTAGCCTAAATAGACATATAAAAACTGCAGGAAATATTAGATAGAGTCATATTTTCTGCTGGTTTTATTACATCCATACATATTTTGGGTCTTTATACTAGAAACAACTTTTCTGTAAATTGTATTATTGTTAATTGTCCATTATTACTCAATTACTAACTACGGGGAAGTACTACAGTAGAGGGGTACCTGAAGATGTTATCCCTGAAGACCCGAGAGGTTGACAAAAGAAATACTGAATCTGAGACCACTAGAACTGGTAATGATGCCCGGAGACTACGGAGACTGGTGGAGCCAAAGTGTGACTACATATTGTGGTAAAGTGTATGGTAAAGTGCTGGACGGGGTGTATATCTCGCTTGGTTTCCTCAGCCAGGCGAGGTAATGGAAATCCAGGAAGATACATGTTGCCTTAGCAGAACATAGTCTGCAAGGGATTTTCTTTAACTTACATGGGTTGGATTTTCTGGACTGGAGGACAGGTTGGTAGTGGGAGTCCTCCAGTTCACACCTCTGTTCCACTACTGGGTTTTTCCCTATTCCCTGGTGCTCTCAGTTGAGGCTTCCGGTCATTGATTACTGAGAGAGAAAGAGACTAAATAAAGGACCATTGGAGTTTAAAAAAAAAACCCCGCTGCATACCATTTACAAGTGTATTGTGTGCAAAGGATCATTTACTGTTGACAACATGATGCGATGGGGTCCAAGGTTTGCTGATTCCCAGGTGATAGGGCTGGTGAGCTTAAATGGCTGTTGTCGCCAGGTCGGCTAGGATGCTATAATATAAATAACATGCGGTAAATAAATCAGACAATACTGATTATATACTAAGTATGCCCAGGGGAAGGGTTGACATAGAAGGGAAAAATACAGGATTGGACAGTCGCAAAAAACTAGTATCATCATGTAAATAGCATTGTAATGTAGACAATGTATGCCAGAGCAAACAGGGGGGAGAAAAGGAAGGGGAAACAAAGTAGGTGATAAACAATAGTTGCATAACGCATATTAAAAAATAGAGTTTAGACTAGGTAATAAGCAATCTTTGCATAATAGAGATTAAAATACAATAATAGACAAGGTATGGAGCAAGCTAAATGGCATGAAAATAGTGGAGAAATTGCCCTAATGACAAAGTCCTACCTAGTCTAAACTCTATTGTTTAATATGCGTTATGCAGCTATTGTTTATCACCTACTTTGTTTCCCCTTCCTTTTGTCCCCCCTGTTTGCTCTGGCATAATTGTCTACATTACAATGCTATTTACATGATGATACTAGTTTTTTGCGACTGTCCAATCCTGTATTTTTCCCTTCTACAGTGGGGAAAAAAAAGTATTTAGTCAGCCACCAATTGTGCAAGTTCTCCCACTTAAAAAGATGAGAGAGGCCTGTAATTGTCATCATAGGTAGACCTCAACTATGAGAGACAAAATGAGAAAACATATCTAGAAAATCACATTGTCTGATTTTGTTAAGAATTTATTTGCAAATTATGGTGGAAAATAAGTATTTGGTCATCTACAAACAAGCAAGATTTCTGGCTCTCACAGACCTGTAGCTTCTTCTTTAAGAGGCTCCTCTGTCCTCCACTCATTACCTGTAGTAATGGCACCTGTTTGACATTCAGTATAAAAGACACCTGTCCACAACCTCAAACAGTCACTCCAAACTCCACTATGGTGAAGACCAAAGAGCTGTGGAAGGACACCAGAAACAAAATTGTAGACCTACACCAGGCTGGGAAGACTGAATCTGCAATAGGCAAGCAGCTTGGTGTGAGAAAATCAACTGTGGGAGCAATAATTAGAAAATGGGAGACATACAAGACCACCGATAATCTCCCTCGATCAGGGGCTCCACGCAAGATCTCACCCCATGGGGTCAAAATGATCACAAGAACGGTGAGCAAAAATCCCAGAACCACATGGGGGGACCTAGTGAATGACCTGCAGAAAGCTGGGACTAACGTAACAAAGGCTACCATCAGTAACACACTACGCCACCAGGGACTCAGATCCTGCAGTGCCAGACATGTCCCCCTGCTTAAGCCAGTACATATCCGGGCCCATCTGAAGTTTGCTAGAGAGCATTTGGATGTTCCAGAAGAGTATTGGGAGAATGTCATATGGTCAGATGAAACCAAAGTAGAACTGTTTGGTAGAAACACAACTCGTCGTGTTTGGAGGAGAGTGAATGCTGAGTTGCATCCAAAGAACACCATACCTACTGTGAAGCATGGGGGTGGCAACATCATGCTTTGGGGCTGTTTCTCTGCAAAGGGACCAGGACGACTGATCCGTGTACATGAAAGAATGAATAGGGCCATGTATCATGAGATTTTGAGTGCACACCTCCTTCCATCAGCAAGGACATTGAAAATAAAACGTGGCTGGGTCTTTTAGCATGACAATGATCCCAAGCACACTGCCAGGGCAACGCAGGAGTGGCTTCATAAGAAGCATTTCAAGGTCCTGGAGTGGCCTAGCCAGTCTCCAGATCTCATCCCCATAGAAAACCTTTGAAGGAAGTTGAAAGTCCGTGTTGCCCAGCAACAGCCCCAAAACATCACTGCTCTAGAGGAGATCTGCATGGAGGAAAGGGCCAATATACCAGCAACAGTGTGTGCCAACCTTGTGAAGACTTACAGAAAATGTCTGACCTCTGTCATTGCCAACAAAGAATATATAACAAAGTATTGAGATGAACTTTTGTTATTGACCAAATACTTATTTTCCACCATAATTTGCAAATAAAGTCTTTAAAAATCAGACAATGTGATTTTCTGGATTTGTTTTCTCATTTTGTCTCTCATAGTTGAGGTCTACCTATGATGACAACTACAGGCCGACCTCAACTTTTTAAGTGGGAGAACTTGCACAATTGGTGGCTGACTAAATACTTTTTTTCCCCACTGTATGTCAATCCTTCCCTTCCCCTGGGCATACTTAGTATATAATCAGTATTGTCTGATTTATTTACCGCATGTTATTTATATTATAGCGTCCTAGCCGACCCGGCGACAACAGCCCTATCGCCTGGGAATCAGTAAACCTTTGACCCCATCACATCATGTTGTCAACAGTAAATGATCCTTTGCACACTATACACTTGTAAATGGTATGCACTTTTTCAGTCATTCGCTGGTATGTATGTGTCCTATTTTGCATTTATGTACAGCAACTCATTGATAGATAAACTATGGTGGGATGATAAATTGATTGATTTAATATCCTTGCTTGTCAGCTCCAACATGTCATTGTAACTATGATGCAATAAGTAGTTTCCACATGCTTTATGTTTTTATGCATTCCAGTTATATCCTTTGCTATTTGAATCTATTGTCTTATGGTATAATGGTATAATGATTGAGATATTAATGTATGTTTGTATGTACTTTTTTCTAGATGTTTTTTAGCCTGATGAAGGGCACACGCCTGAAACGTTGCATTAATAAAAATAAATTATTTGAAGCATAACTGCAATTGGAGTGCGGTTCCATCTCCTCTTCGTATACAATTGTGGAGCATTACATCTTCCTTTACAGATTACACTCCCTTCTCTCTGGGTTGCTTTCTGCTTCATCTGAAGAAATCAGGCGATACCTTTTAGACACTGACTGAGTATATTTGATGGTAAGCTTTCGAGAGTACTAGCTCTCTTCTTCAGACATGGTGTTATACCATGTCTGAACACCATGTCTGAAGAAGAAAGCTAGTATTCTCGAAAGCTTACCATCATATATACTCAGCCTCTAAAAGGTATTGCCTGATTTCTTCACTCTTCCACTACTTTCTATGGCTAACACGGTACAACATTATACTGCTTCATCTGAGTAATTCCTATGAAGTCTTACAAGGTCTCCATTAGCAGACACCTGATCAATGTAGCATGAGCTTGTATCCAAGCTACTGTATGTGGAGACATCCAGAGCCAAAGCTCCCCCCCAAAAAAACTCTGGTTCCAAAAGGTCGAGGAGCTGCGAGCTGGAAAATCTGACAGATCAGCTACATGACCACAGATAAGCCCACCTGAAAGCGTGGTATTATTGGTTAATTTTCCAGGATTCCAATCAATATAAATTGAAAATATTGACAGTCGGCCCATATGTTGACTGTAGCTCTGAGCACACTTCTTCTCCCCTTATTATCATCCATCCCCACCACCACTTCCCCGCTGGGGTCTGATCGGCAGTGGCTGGCGCCCCGTTTCCCTGTCCAATCACTTTCTTTGTTACTCTATTTACTCTATTTGATGCTGCATGCAAATCATGTCTGAGCCATAAAAGTCAATGACAACCTAAAATACTTTTTGAGACCTGTGGTATATTTTCTTTGGAAAATGGATGCACTGAAATATGCTTAAAACAGTGCTGGAAGCATGTGGGCCATAATGGAATCCATACAGAATCAATATGGCAAGTCCAGAACTCATTCAGTGCATTTTGCTAATTTTTATACAGTGTTCCATTGGTGCTATATTTTTATACATTATGTGCCTTAATCCTTTTGGAACCAGTGTTGCAGTAACAAATGGGGGCACTATGGCTTTTGAGATAGGTCACTCATTGCTTTACATCCTATAGTGTCATCTTCAAAAACTGGTGATTTGTTCTGCGTCAAGCTAAAAGTGATCATTTAAATCTTGGTGTTGATATCTACTAGTGCCACCAAAAATGGCATATTGTTCTGTGTCAAGCATCTATAAAGCACCCCTACACCCTCACTAAATTATGGTGTTTATAGCTTGATGCTGCCTGCTGATGCAGATGTCACGGACACCACGTCATTCTTTGATTTTCACACACCACAACCTGATGCCAATGAATAGATCTGTCATTGCTGACAGTGAGGATTGGCTATTTATCACCAGCCTAATGATGCCACTGTCTGCCTATCCATTATATCCTGCAACTAAAGCTACTAAAGCCCCTCCTACCAGCTCTACACAGCTGCACATCCCCTGCTATGTCTATGGTGTTCCATACTGTACCTCTGCAGTTAGTAATTCTACCCTGCGCAGGATAAATATAACAAACCTGAAAGTGTTTCAAAAAAAAGAATGATTTTTTTTACGGCTTTTGTAAAAAGCCATTGCTTCTTCATTTTCCAGGCATATTGTCATGGGCATATGTAGTCAAATTGGTGGAAGTGAAGGATAATATTTTTTGACATCTGCCATACTATTACAGAGAATGCCAAGTATTTAGATATGGTAGTTGCGCAGGAGCTGAGCAGCCTCCATAGCCGCTGGGTCTCTGCATTTGGGGGCATTAACCCATTTTCTCAGAAGGGCATTGCAGTGCATTGTATTAGTGATCAGACCCTTTGGGGTTCAAGACCACTAGGGGGTCTAAAAATAACAGTATTTCAAATAATAACAAATTAGGTATCCCTGTGTCCAAAAAAACCAGGTCTCCAAATTTCTAAAAATATTTTTGCCACATGTTGAATGCCGTAGTGGGAAGAAAATCAAAAGAAGCAAAATGCCATTTTTTCGCTGCTCTGCCTCCGAGAAAAATTTGGAAGAAAGCTCTAAAAAAATATGATGACCCTAAGAAATTTTTTTTTTTGCAAATTTTTGATTTTTTTAATGAGTGAATTTTTTTCCAGTTTCCCAGTAAATCATACTGAATTCTAAATGGTACCATTACGAAGTAAAATGTCCTGCAAAAATTAAGCCCTCATATGGCTCTGTAAACCAACATATAAAAAGTTAAGGCTTTTGGTAGATGGGGAGTAAAAAACAAAAAATGGCTGCTGTCAGAACGGGTTAAAACAATACCAAACCTGCAATTTTTTTACCTCTTTTTTTTCTGATACCACTGTGCATATAAACACCAGCAGTAGGCATCTGCCAATAAAACAAGATAATTTTTGGACTGTTTTAATTTTAAAAAGCTTTAAAATATTGCAGTGTGTTGTTGTAAAAGCTTCACAGCCAGGGGCAGTGAAAAAAAGAAAAAAATGCATACTCACCTGTCCCCGGAAGAGACCCAGGAGACGCTGCAGGAGCAGAAGAACCAGGACGCGCGGGAGGACACCGGAGCAACGGGGACAGGTGAGTATGCATTTTTTTTTCTTTTTTTCACTGCCCCTGGCTGATTTAAACGTTAAAAGGGTTGTCCATTTTTGCCTGACCAACCCCTTTAAAGTATCTGACCCAGATTTTAATCTGAAGGCTGATTTGATCAAATCGGAATCAAAATAAATTTTGTGAAATTTGCTCATATATGTTCATACCCTTATTTCCAACAATTTCTGCTGTGTTTACAGTAAGAAGGTTTTGTTTTGTTTTTTGTACTGTTGTAATGCTAATGTAATGCTGAATTTTTTTCTTCTCATACTGTTTGTTCCATGGCTGATTCTCTCTGTGTGAGTCAATCTAAGTATTAATGTTGTTATATTTATTATGTCATTCAATCTTAATGTTTAGCCTGTTTTTTTTTTTGTTTTTATTTATAAAGGACATCTGTTTTATAATGTAAACTCTTGCAAAATAAAAATATTTTAAAAAAATTAGTAGAAAGCAATAACTTCCATAATAGATATCTTCTTAATTACCACAAAGTTCAGAACATTCTTTAAATTGATACCATTATATATAACAGAGTCCCTTAATGTCCGTTAGTTCTTACTTATATACAGAGACTGCGTAAGCAAGAAAACATCCAGAAGGCGGTTAGTCTTTAGAAAGAAAAATAATAACGTTAGTAATGGGAGACCTCATAAAGAATGCTACAACGTAATATGCCCAAATCTCCAACCACACCAGCTCATCCAATCCTTATCATAGTGTTATAATGAAGGCTTCTTAGCACCATGGCACCAGGAGACTACATCTGACCATACATTTGGCAACAATACAACTTTGCTGCTTTAAATTATTAAACACAGATAAAAAGTAATGAATGTGAATGTGGAATATGCTGTATTTCATTTGCGTAATTCCTTGCAGGTTCCATACAACACCAAGACTTTGCCTCTGTCTTTATATGTCCCAGGTGGTGGGAATTGCTTGCTGTACACAATCCAGGCTTCTGTTGGATGAGCAAACATTATTGGAAATAAAACCTTTCAAGTAAATACTGCATTATGTAGTAACTGCGTAGAATTATTTAAGAAGCTGGATCTATCTCATTGAAGATATGCATTGGGAAGGAAGTTCTTAACTTACATTGCTTACTTATACCCTGCAGAGTCTATTCTGCAGCACGTACTAAACACTGGGAGGGAGGGGGATCTAATAAGGCTGGTATTCTATATGACAGTTTCAATCTAAAACCCAATGGCATCAGATGTGCCACAAATATTGAGAGGTGCACACCTCTTAAAAGATCATTAACTTTTCAGACAACTTTGTCTCATTTAATAGAGCATATAATTCTGGACCAAAATGTAATACACTCTATTTAAAAATGTTTCTGTTTTCTGCCTAAAGAACCTCTCTAATGTTCCTGCCACTAGGTTTCTCTCTGATTGCTAATTTGCTGTTCACTCTCTGTTACTATTGAAGGTCTGTCTTTAGAAACCAACAGGAATAAGACTGAACACAGAAAGTGGAAGGCGAAGGGCAGGGCTCTTTTCCCAGTCTCTGCATGTTTACACATGACTGTACACTGCTCATAAAGGAGTCTGCAGCTCCTTATAGATCACAGTGAGTGCAAGGAGAATCTATCTACTTCTGATTAGTTACTTGTGTTATTGATGATAGGATGTCAGTCATAGACAGCAAATAGCTTTCCTGATTCACATGGACTGAAGTCTTATGAAAATAAGGCAGTTGGTGAAATGGGGGGCAAGTCTTCAGCTCCTTTGAACACTGCTCTTGCCACTCAGACCCCTACCATCTCCTGCCTCCACCACCCCGTGCAGTGAGTGTTGATCTTCCCACTGCTATGACATCACCCATCCTACTTGATCACATACCTCCCAACCATCCTGGATTCAGCGGGACAGTCCCAGATTCCGTGTCCTGTCCCGCTGCCCCGGTTGGCAGGAGGTATCTCCGAGTTTCAACTCATCTGAGTCCAGAGGACAGCTCCTGCTTCACCACTGTGCCCCTGTGTGCTCCAGCCCCGGGAGCTGTAGGCACGATGTGATGATGTAATTCACATTGCGCCTACAGCTCCTTGAACACTCTGTAGACTGAGCAGCAGGGTAGTGAGGAGAGGTGAGTATCAATGTTTTTATTATGTTAAACTTTGGGGGCAGATGGAAGGGGAACATTAAACTGGTGGCAGATAAAGAGGGGCATTAAACTGGGGGCAGATGGAGAGGGAACATTAAACTGGGGGCAGATAAAGGGTCTTAAACTGGGGCAGATGGAGGGAGAACATTAAACTGGGAGCAGATGAAGGGGAACATTAAACTGGGGCAGATGCCACTGGATCCTTTCACCTATTTGCTCAACTTACCTTCGACACCTTAGCAGTAAGACCTCTAAACTGTTCCCGTATCTCTGTACTGCTGAAAAGTCACTTATAGCTCTACATTGGAAAAGTGTGCATCCCCCTACTGGCCCTGTCCTTGTGGCTCGGATCAAAGATATTCGCATCCTAGAATTTCTTACTGCCACGCTTAATAACACAATGGTCTCCTTCCGATCCATTTGGAACCCGTAGGATACGCACTGCACTCTCCGTGTTCTCTTACTCCCCCTCCCCCTTTTCTTTTCTCCCTCCTCTCCTCCTGTTGTCTTCCTTCTGTGTGGGTTATGTGTTAGGTTCTATGTTTTTTGTTTTTTTATTTGCCTAGGTTCTAATTATTGCCTGTTGTTTTCTCGATATTTTCCTTTCCTAGTTGGGTACTGTCGGATCCTTTTTCTTTGGGTTTTTAGTACCCTCTCCCTCCTCCCCTCTGGTTTTTCTTTTTTTGTACATGACATGGTTCGTTTTTTATTTGTATGTGTATGTCTTTTCTGAAAAGTTAATAAAAATTACAGTTTAAAAAAAAAAAAAAACTGGGGCAGATGGAGGGGGAACATTAAACTGGTGGCAGATGAAGGGGGGCATTAAACTGGGGGCAGATGTATGGGGGGCATTAAGCTGGGGCAGATGAAAGAGGGACATTAAACTGGGGACAGATGGAGGGGGCATTAAATTGGGTACAGCTGAAGGGGGACATTAAACTGAGGACAGATAGAGGGGGGACATTAAACTGGAGGGGGAGATGGAGGATGACATTAAACTGGGGGCAGCTGGAGGGGGACATTAAATAGTGGGGGTCACTGGAGGGGGACATTAAACTGGGGCAACTGGAGCAGAACATTAAATTGTGGGAGTAGCTGAGGAGGACATGTCTACCTCTAGTTGCCCCAAGTGTAATGTCCCCCCTCCAGCTGCCCACAGTTTAATGTAGCCCTCCAACTACCCCCACAGTTTAATGTCATTCTCCAGTTGCCCATAGTTTAATGTCCCCCTCCAGCTGCCTCAGTTTAATGTCTCCCTCTAGTTTCCCCCAGTTTAATCTGGGGCACCAGGAGAGAGACTTCATACTGTGGAGAAATTGGAGGGGAACATTATAATGTGGGGGCATATAATGTTAGGGTGACTGTAGGTGCATTAGACTATGTGAGGGAACAAAGAAAAATGGCTGAGAATGCTGAGAATGGGCAGGGTTAATGTAGAAGTGGGTGGAGCTAAATTTGCCTCTTTCTGTACTTTGAAAGTTGGGAGGTATGCTTGAGCAGAAAAAGCAGTGCTCCCAGGTTGGAAGGCGCGCCCCCTGTGCTCCAACTGCATAAGACTTCAAAGCTGTTTATCTACAGAAGTGTCATACAGAACAGAGATATGTTATTTATCACTGTGCTGTGCTATGAAACATGGTGGTGACAGTTGAATATGCTTGGAGGAGGTGGTAGTCTTCCTTTAAAATGCACCAGATTTATCAAAATGTTTAATGCTGCTTCATAAATCTATCATATTATTAGACTCTCTACTGTAACTTTACATATCCTGTTAGTTGGCTTAGTTTATACTAGAAAAATGCACCAACCTTGGTGCATTTTTCGATGCACAGCTTCACAACTAAGACTACACCAACTTTCCAGAAACCCACACCCTTTTTTGTAAAATTGTCTATAAAGCGTCTATAACACTTATACAAGATATACAGTTTTTGGCTCGTATTACCCCAGAATTCTGGAGCTTTTTCTTCATCAATTTCCTCTAATATCTTCTAGAAATGGCCTTGTGAAGTGCAAAGCTATCCAGCACCCACATATCCATGTAAAAATAAATTAATTCTGCATCCTTCTTTTTTCCTGTGCACCTCATATGCTGCTATTATATATTATATGCTATTTTCCTATATGTGCCACCTTCTTGTGCAAAGTGTAAATGAAATACAGATGGTAGGATGGATTTAATTAGTAAGAGAAGGTCAACCTTGACTACTTCAGTAAATCCACACACTTGGAATGCAGCAAGGTGTTAGTTGGTACAGTGGTACATGGCTAACACTTCTTTCATGTCAACATTAGAATGTCAAAATCCAAATATATTTTTCCTTTGAAGCAGACATAAGAAGACACCTTCAAAGAGTGCAGAGGTAAATTTGCTCTTGATATCCTCACAGCACAGTACAAGGTAAGAGTTCACAGTGCCCTGCAAGATGTTCCTGTAGTGATATTTTGGCACAGATAATGGTGGGATATTTCATGATTTCCTTCTTGTCATTATTAAATAAGTATCTCTTGAGGTTTCCTCAAACCTTCCATAACTACTTACACTTTCATCCACTGATAAACAGAGCATCTTTAGACTTGGATCTTTTTTGTGCTGACCCTCCTTTTATGTAGACACATATCCACTTTTAAATACATTGTAATCTATATTATCATTGCACATGTAAGGCATATTATCAATATTTTAAGACGTTGATTGTCACCAGGGTAGAGGCAAGCAAATGGCTTCATAGTAATCTTCAAATCATTCTCCCAGTCACCAACTTTTGCATCCAAAACTGCTGGTGAATAGCAATAGTGAGCCATAAAATTATACAGTTCTAGAAGGATTTCTAGAAGAACCATGGCTATATGGAGTAGAGTTTAATTGAGTGACATCACCTTGCTGCAGCCTAGTCCTATACAAATGAAAAGGGTTAAAGGGGTTATACAGCTTTTAAAAAGTATCTTCAAATACAGCCTTTGCTTGGCTTTATTTTACTTGCTGCTCCTTGTATTACTGTTATTTACATGCAATGAATATGTGGACATGGACAAACTACATTTCCCATGATTCATCTGCCTGCTCTCACTCTCTGTGTTTGCTGCTCACAGAGGAGGGAGGGAGCTTGCAAACCAAACATCTCAACAGCATGTGACCTTGGATGTGGAAGTGATTTATTACATGTGATTTCATTGCATGGGAGAGTGGTGAAGGGAGGAATACACAGAGAGTGAGAGCAGGCAGATGAATCATGGGAGATGTAGTTTGTCCTCAGAATCACTTCATATAAATATCAGTGATACAAAAAGCAGCAAATAAAAGGTTGAGTGTTTAGCGCTGCTGTGGGTGTATTTGCAGATCATTTTTGGAAGCTGGAAAACCCTTTTAAGCTGCAATACTAAGCACAGCCACTATACAATGTGCAGCACTGTGCTTGGTAAGTAATGAAGAAGCTACAGCAATCAATATCATGGTCCCAGACCCCTTTAAGCAAACAGAAATATCAGCTAGTAAGACAGCACAGTGGCTCAGTGGTTAGCACTGCAGCCTTGCAGCGCTGGAGTCCTGGGTTCGAATCCTGCCAAGGACAACATCTGCAAGGAGTTTGTATGTTCTCCCTGTGTTTGCGCGGGTTTCCTCTGGGTACTCTGGTTTCCTTCCACACTCCATCACATACTGATAGGGAATGTAGATTGTGAGCCCTATATGGGACAGTGACTGACAATGTTTGTAAAGCACTGTGGAATATGATGGTGCTATATAAGTAAACATAATAAATAAATAATAATAAAGTAAGGTAATGATGGTTTATTCTTAATCAGTTGCCACATTAGAATGAGCATACGGCTCCTGCTGATCATATGGGCACATCAAGTTTGCCCTGGCCATAGGAGCAAAGGGCAGCAGCTGAAATACACAGCCACAGCTTGCTCTAACAGTGCAGGTCAGAGGAACCCTTAGACCCCCCCCCCCAACCCCCCGTGGCATATGAAGTGTTTTAACAGAGGGGGGTTCAATGCCCATTGGCCCCCTGTGATGTGGTCAATACCATGTACAGTATCCCAAAGCATTACAGTAGTGTGCTCTGTTGCAGTGTTCATTTCAGTTTTAAAACAATGGACACCCGACAGAACCCATCATAGTCAATGGGGTCCCCGCCGGGCTCCACGTTTAACTGCTGTTTTAGCGGTCCATCTCTCTCTCTCTGTTATTCAGGATGTTGAGGAACCCAAACAATGGAGAGACAGAGCTAGTGTAAGCCTAGCATTAGTTTAGTAACAAAAAATAAGTACATAACATTTATTTAAAAAGGTTGTTAAACAAAAATACATATTTTTACCCCTGCGGTGATAATGATTCATAGATAGCTAGTAACCATGATTAAAAAAACAACCATTTTCTCTGAATTTCTTTTTCTCTGAATGACTTCGGCACATCTGTGGCCACAGAACATCACTAGTCTTTCACAAGGCTCTGGTGTAATTTTAGTTCACTCTTCTTCCACATTTCGGTGACTATACTGGGTCACCAAGAATTTTCCAGAGGTTTTCTATTAGGTTTAGATCAGGATTCCAGTTTCAAGGAACTGCTTTACCAGTTTTGCTGTGTCAGGGAACATTGGCCTGCATGAAAATTCCCGTTTTATTGAGTGATCAACGCAGGGAAGGATCCCTATGTTGGCGAAGAAGGTTCTAATAAACATTTGCATTCGCTCTGCCATATAGCTGTATAAGAGGTCCAACTCCTGCTGTTGGAAAACATTCCCCAAACCATGACACTTCCTCCTACACCTTTCATTGACTTCTTTATACACTTTGGGTTCAGTCTTTCCCCAGATTTTCATTTTTGACTCCCCACCTTCCGAACCCTATAACTTTTTTTATTTTTCCGTTCACAGAGCTATATCAGTGCTTAATGTTTGTGGGACAATTTTTACTTTGTAATGGTACCATCTGTTATTCCGTACGATATACTAGGAAGCTGGAAAAAAATTCAGAATGGGGTGAAATTGAGAAAAACTGCGTTTGTACGAATTTCTTCCGGGCTTCGTTTTTACAGCGTTCACTCTGCAGCCAAAATGACATGTCACCTGTATTCTATGGGTTGGTATGATTATGGGGATACCAAATTGATATAGTTTTAATTCTGTTTTAACCCTTCAAAAAAATCCAAAACTTTGCAAAAAAAATTTTTCTTGGAGTTGTCACATTCTGATACCTGGAACTTTTTTATATTTCTGTGTATGGGGATGCATAGGGTGTCTTTTCTTGCAGGGCTAGATGTGCTTTTACTATTTTGGGGAATGTCTATTGCTTTGATTGCTTTTTTTCAAATTTTTATGAGACGTGAAACAGCGAAAAAATGCCGGTTTGGCTCTTTTGAATTTTTTTTCCTGCTACGGTGTTCACAGTATGGGAAAAATATTTCTATAAGTTTGTAGACCAGATGTTTTTGGACACAGGGATACCTAATGTGTATGTGTTTCACAGTATTTAAGTACTTTTGTGTTCTAGGAAACCTACTTATGGGTTTTTTTATATATATATTTTTTTACTGTAATTATTAGACCCCCTAGGGGTCTTGAACCCCAGGGGGTTCCGCTCTCTTATGCAATGAATTACAATGCTAATTACCGGCATAGAGCAGCCTGCAATACAAATAAATGAGAGACAAGCCTGGCGGCCTTCAATAAGCTTCCGGATGTCATAGCAACTAATCCCCGTCCCTGGATCTCGTTTTGGACACCAGCGATCTACACAAAGATAGCGCAACCATGCGCCTTCAAAGCTAGCCAAAGTGCCAAGGTGCTGTTGGTACTGATCATGGGCATTAGCGCTGTGTCTTTGCTGTAGATTACAGCAGGGACCTGACCACTCAGCAGCTACCATATTTAAATACCCGTACTATTACGGCGGATGTCGGGAAGGGGTTAAGCTTGATTTCATGACTAAAATTAACTTTGGACCACTTCTCCTCTGTCCACACAAAGGTACATCTAGCCTTTAGAATCTTTCTGCTAATGAGAGGTTTGGTCACTGTAGAGTGGGCCTTCAATCGAAATGCTCTTATGTATGATGAGACAGATCCTTACCATGTTCTGTACTGAACTGACAAGCAATCCAGCTGCAGTGTTAAACCAACTGTCCACCGAGATTCTTGCATTTGTCTTTTGTGGACGACCAGCCTTCCTGGATGTGAATGATTTTGTGTTGTGATGTTGTAAAGATGCAATATTCTAGACATCACCGTCTCTTTCTATGGCTGTTAGGGTCATCCCTTTGGCCTTCATCTGGACAACCTGCATTGGCTCACCATCTTGCAAAGTCAGTAAAAACTGGAAAGTTAGCACCATGATTAACAACTGGGAGGTACCTGAAAATATTCTCTATTTTTGATCACTGTGTTTTCTGCAAAATAAAAGTGTTTTTTTGGTGAGATGTCTTGGCTATTTTGTAAAACACTGTTCTAGCAGCATGGGAGAGCTGTTGAGCTATTAAGATTCCATTATTTCTTTGATTGTTAAAAGAAAAACCCGATGAACCATTTTTGATTAATGGAAAACTTTATTTCCATTCCCCTACAACACATCATAGATGCGCTAAGCAAAAGCTTCCAGAGCACATTTTGGTTTCTGCCATTTTAACCATAATATACCGCATACTGTGAGACCAACTACATGGGAGGCACGGTGGCTCAGTGCTTAGGCCCGTGGCCTTACTTACCGATCCCCGCTGCTGCTTACAACCGCCTCTGCTTCTGCAGAAGGGGAAGCGCAGGCAGATGTGAGTAGGAGAGGGGATCGGTAAGAAAATAGGGCCCATTACCTGGTATTTACGCCACTTGGTGCAACAGTAAAATCGTGGTCATACTTTAGGAGGCGTTGAGAGCATGGCTGGCTCAGAGTTCCTCCCCCCCCCCCGGTCTGTCCTTCACCCTTTTGGTGCAGCATAGACAGTGAACTGACAACATATAGACTCAATACAATCGACTAGCTGTCCATCACTACTAGGACTGGACTAGTCATAACAAACAATTCTCAATAACCTATGCATCAATATGTACAGTATCAATCTACTCAGCTCTTTACACCATACAGCTGACACTCACTCAATACACAGTCATTAATGTCTAAACCCCTGCCAACAAAAGTGAGTACACCCAAGTGAAAATGGACAAATGGTGCCCAATTAGCCATTTTCCCTCTCCAGTGTCATGTGACTCTTTAGTGTTACAAGGTCTCAGGTGTGAATGGAGAGCAGAAGTCTTAAATTTGGTGTTATCCCTCTTTCACTCTCTTATACTGGGCACCTCATGGCAAAGAACTCTCTGAAGATGTGGAAAAAAAAAAAAAAAAAGAAGAATTGTTGCTCTACATGATTGCCTAGGCTGTAAGAAGATTGCCAACACTCAAACTGAGCTGCAGCACAGTGGCCAAGACCTTACAGCGGTTTAACAAAACAGGTTCAACACCGAACCGACCTCGCCCTCGTCGACCAAAGAAGTTGAGTGCCCGTACTCAGTGTCATATCCAGAGCTTGTCTTTGCAAAATAAAAGTATGAGGTTATTGGTGGGGGGGGTCACCCTGTCAGTGTTCAGATCAAACGCCGCACACTGCATCAAATTGGTCTGCATGGCTTTCACCCCAAAAGGAAGCCTCTTCTATCCAAGAAAATCCTATCCTGTGGTATGATGAGACCAAGGTAAACTTATTTGGTTCAGATGATGTCAATCACATAGGGTGGCAACCAGTACAAAGACAACTTGTGTCTTGCCTACAGTCAAGCATGGTGTTAGGAGTGTCATGGTCTGGGGATGCATGAGTGCTGCCAGCTGTGGGGGCTACAGTTCATTGAGGGGACCATGAATGCCAATATGTACTGTGATATATTGAAGCAGAGCATGATCCCCTCCCTTCAGAAACTTGGCCGAAGTATTCCAACATGATGATAACCCAAAACACACCGGCAACACGACCACTAAAGAAACTAAGGGTAAAGGTGCAGGACTGGCCAATCATGTCGCCAGACCTAAACATTATTGAGCATCTGTGGGGCACTCTCAAACGGAAGGTGGAGGAGCGTAAGATCTCTAACATACACCAGCTCTGTGATGTCGTCATGGAGCAATAGAAGAGGATTCCAGTGGCAACTTGTGAAACTCTAGCGAACTCCACGCCCAAGAGGCATGTTAAGGCAGTCCTGGAAAATATTGACACTTGGGGAACAATTTGTCCATTTTCACTTAGGGGCATACTCACTTTTGTTGTCAGGGGTTTAGATATTAGTGGCTGTGTGTTGAGTGATTTTGATGGCACAACACTTCTGTCACAATGCTAAAGAACAGCGTCCTGGCGTTCTTCAGCATCGGCTACAGTGCACCATGGAGGCGGCAGTAGAGGAGCGTGGACAGGTGAGCAAAATCAGCCACTACTCATACTACTGTGTGGGGGGGGGGGGGCATATTCTGTGTGGGGGCCATAAAAAGTGGTCAGATACTGGGTTGTGACACGGCACCAAGCTAGGTTTTTTTTTTTTCTACGAATGTTGACACACCAAGCTCAAAAGCTTAGCTATCACTGCTCTATATACTGCTCAGCATTAAGAGTGCCTTTCAGGATGTGTAAGCTGCCCATGCCAGGCACTAATGCAACCCCATACCATCAGAGATGCAGGCCTTTGAACTGTGCACTGATAAGAAGCTGGATGGTCCCGCTCCTCTTCAGTCTGCAGAGGATGGCGTCCGTGGTTTCCAGAGTTCCAAATTTTGACCACATCATCTGACCACAGAGGAGTTTTCATTTCGCCTTAGTCCATTTTAAATGAACTTTGGTCGAGGCAGAGTTTGAGAATTGTGGTAATACACGGCTTCTTCTTTGCCTGCTAAAGCTTTAACGTACATAGTGAACCGTGATCACAGACAGTGATCTGTATTACTGATCCATGCCTCTTCTTTAAAAAGTATCACCTGAGGGCCCATAGATCATGAGCATACAATATTGACCGTTGGCCTTCATCCCTTGTGCACATGGATTCTCCAGTACTTGATCTTTGGATGATATTATGTACTGCAGATAGTGGGATATTCAAAGTCTTTGCAGTTTTAAGTTGAGAAACATTTTCTCTGAAATGGTTCACCAATTTTTAAATGCAGTGTTTCACATACTGGTGAACCCATGACTAGTTTTGCTTCTGAGAGACTCTGCCTCTCTAACATGCTCTTTTCGTAAACAGGAAAGTAACTTAGTTGAGAGAAAAAAAAAACAAATTGTGCGTGCAGGACTTTTTCGGCTGGCAGCTTAGGCAGACACTGCTATAGAGCCTCTGATGGAGATTTTTTTTTTTTCTTTTCCATCCTTTTGTTAACCCTCTCCTAACTTTTCTGAGATGTGTTGCTGCCATCAATGTCTACATAAGTTAAATTTTTTTACAAATGAAATGGAAAAATGCCTTTCAATTTTTATTTTTTTTTTTTAAACATGTTCTATTGTGAATAAAATATGTTTTCTTCAACTTCTGACCATGATATTTGTATCCTCCCTCTGCAGGCTCCCTCTCCAAATCTCAGTTATCCCTGAGCTAATGGGCGGAGACTATCTGCTATGTCGTCTCATATATACTGCAGTGAGGATTCTGAATAAGATCACCATTTCACTCTTTGATCCCTTCACTAATGGAAGTAAATCGAGTCACAGTCACAACCCCCCCCCCCCCCAAAAAAAAACAAAAAACGTGCACTTCTGAATTTTTTTGCAACTACAAGTCCCTGTTGTAGTTTCGCAGACTGATTCTATACATGTTAGTGAAGGAGCTGCAAGGTGATATGGCAATCTACATAGCCAAATTTGCTATGTAGCCACGGCCTAATGATATTTCACTAGTTTCAACAAGGACATACAGTTCTGCTAAAAAGTTTACATACCCCGGCAGATTTTTTGGTCTGTTTTCAGAGAATATGAATGATAACACAAACTTTTTCTCCACTCATGGTTAGTGGTTGGTTGAAGCCATTTATTGTCAAACTTCTCTTTTTAAACCATAATGACAACCAAAAACATCAAAATGACCCTGTTCAAAAGTTCACATACCCTGGTGATTTTGGCCCGACAACATGCCCAGAAGTTGACACAAAGGGGTTTGAATGGCTACTAAAGGTAACATCCTCAACTGTGACCTGTTTGCTTGTAGTCAGTGTGTGTGCATAAAAGCTGAGTGAGTTTCTGGGATCCAGACAGACTGTTGCATCTTTCCTCCAGCCACTGACGTTTCTGGATTGTGAGGCATAGGGAAAGCAAAAGAATTGCCCACGGATCTACAGAAAAAGGTAGTTGATCTGTCTAAAACAGGAAAGGGATACAAAAAGATATCCAAGGAATTGATAATGCCAGTCAGCAGTGTTCAAACTGATTAACAAATGGAAACTCAGGGGCTCTGTAAAAACCAAACCACAGTCAAGTAGACCAACCAAAATTTCTGCCACAACTGCCCGGAAAATTGTTCGGGATGCAAAGAAAAACCCACACAACATCAGCTGAAATACAGGACTCTCTGAAAACTAATCAGTGTGGCTGTTTCAAGATGCACAATAAGGAGGCACTTGAAGAAAAATGGGCTGCATGGTCGAAATGACAGAAGAAAGCCATTACTGCGCAAATGCCCCAAAGAATCTGGCCTTCAATACGCCAAACAGCACAGAGACAAGCCTCAAAACTTCTGGAACAAGGTAATTTGGAGGGATGAGACAAAAATCAAACTTTTTGGCCACAACCATAAACGTTACATTTGGAGAGGCCTATGATGAAAGGAACACCATTCCTACTGTAAAGCACGGAGGTGGATCACTGATGATGTGGGGATGTGTGAGCTTCAAAGGAACAGGAAACTTGGTCAAAGTTGAAGGAAAGATGAATGCAGCACGTTATCAGCAAATACTGGAGGCAAATTTGCACTCATCAGCCAGGAAGCTGCGCATGGGACGTACTTGGACGTTCCAACATGACAACGATCCAAAACACAAGGCCAAGTCGACCTGTCATTGGCTACAGCAGAAGAAAGTGAAGGTTCTGGAGTGGCCATCTCAGTCTCCTGACCCCAATATCATTGAGCCACATTGGGGAGATCTCAAGCGCGCAGAACATGCAAGACAGCCCAGGAATTTACAGAAACTGGAGACTTTTTGACAAGAAGAATGGGCAGTTTTACCATCTCAGAAAATAAAGAGCCTCATCCACAACTACCACAAAAGACTTCAAGCTGTCATTGATGTTAGGGGGGGGGGGCAATACATGGTATTAAGAACTGGGGTATGTGAACTTTTGAACAGGGTCATTTTGATGTTTTTGGTTGTCATTATGATTTAAAAAGAGAAAACACAGAAGTTTGACAATAAACGACTTCAACCAACCACTAACCATGAGTGGAGAAAAAGTTTGTGTTATTCATATTCTTTGAAAAAAGGCCAAAACAAAAAAAAACAAGAAATCTGCAGGGGTATGTCAATTTTTTAGCACAACTGTAAATAAGCCCCAAGTCTATTAGAAAGGTAAAATCATAGTTAATAATAAAAGTCAATATTTTTTTCAGTAATTTATTAATCATCATATAGGTCTGATTTGTACAGCACATTACAAAGTGTAAGGAGAAACAATCCCAGTTCTTGAAGCTGCTTCTAGTCCTATACTGAGAACAGAAAGAAACTTTAAATAGAACTTGTCACCACCGCTGACAGGTCTAAAAATGCTGATAAATCTGCGCCCCACCTCTGGGACAAACGTCTATCTAAAGAATGGGGCTCCATTTTGCAGTCCTGGTGAAAGGAGAGGGTCCTTTAAAACACAAAGGCCAAAAGAAGATATGCTCCAGAACTGACTTTTTACTAAAATAGATAAGTCCGGAGTGGTGACAGGTCCTCTAAGTACTGGCTCGTGCCTTCCTACATTGGTCCACTTGGTCACCTTGCAAATATTCAATTTACTAATAAACAGTAATCTGTTCCCAGGTGCCAGTCCCAGACTGTGAATAGTCTTAGGCCCTGCTTGTGTAATACAAAGCAAGAGAGTTTTTACTTTAGTCTTAGACGTTTAACCGCAATTTAGGTGTCAGCCATATTTGTAGAGATGTAACACATGAATTAATATAGTACTCTTAGCAACAGGGGCAGAATTTCAGTATAAATTATTCACACATAATAAACTGACAAAGGATTGTAGGATGAGGACATTGAAAGAAAGGCTTTTCCAGTAAGAAGGCATAACATCCCAGGGAAGCACTTGCAGTGCCATGAGGTATTACCCCTTACTGATGCAAATGTCTAATACACTTCAGTGCTATTGCCCTAAACATAAGGTTTTTACACAATAAAAAACAATGGAGCATAGGTGGGACTAGGGCAAGCCCTCCCATCAAGATGGAATGATCAGATCTTGGTTTGGAATTGACAGCTATCGTAGAAGAGACCACTTGATTTGCTCTTTTGCCGACTGCAGCACCTGTGAGAAGAAACAGATAGCAAATCGATAACCAATATCATCATCGTTAGTGCTAAGTTTATTTATACTTATTTGTGCTCGACAGCCCCACTTAGTCTGAGGTAGTGGTTTATTAGAAATTAGGCACACATATAGACATAGCATACTGGGGCACTTAGCAATCTACAAATACCTGGAAGGTCTAAAGCTGGGACAAAAGACATTCACTTAAAGCATACCTCCTGTTATAAACAACTTTGCATAAATGAGTAGTGAATGTGAATATAAGAACCTTTGCAATGTATCTCATTACAGATATCTGTTTCCTCACGACTTACTAAGCTGTTCTGACTACTTGTTTACATAAGAGTCATCTCCGTACTCAGCCTAACATACAGAGCTCTATGGACAGGGGAAGAAATGGAGTTAGCTGACCGCTAATTGATTTATTGCTGCATTCTGTGCACTGGTAGCCTCTTATCCACAACTTAGTGTTTTAATATAGCACAGAATAGAAGAATTCAGCAGCAACAGCAATTATTTGAATGTCTTTTCTGGCAGGATCTTCATCATCCCTCCCCTCTTCATAGACTAACATGTATAAAGTAACTCAGCCTGAGAAGTGGAGAAGAAAACATATTTCTTTAATAAGATATATTACAAAGTTTCTTATATTACCCTGTACTATTCATTTATGCTTTTTACAACTGGAATTACACTTTAATATTTTACAACATTTCCAATGAATGATATATAACATTACATATGAAGTCTCCTCTATCATACACCTTAACTATTGCAGACAAAGCAAAGAGGGAGAAAAAAAATAAAATAAAATCTCACAAAATGTATACCTATGACAATTTTTTATTCCCCCCCTTTTAGGCTTCCTAAACCATATGGAGAACCAGCACACTTGAACTTTTGGGGCAAGGTTAGTACTGGCTCTCCTTAAGGAGCTCAGCAGTGTATGGAGACTTGGCAATGTCTTATGGGAAACTGTAAAGGACATCTCTCGTATACAAACAGAATTTGTTAGTCTGGCTAGTGCCACCTACTGGAAGATAGCTACCCTGTAAAGTCAGTATCCAATCCTTTAACACACCTATGGCATATGACTAGGGATATTAGACATGCCATAGACCCACCCATAGCTATTTTGAAGTACTTTCCCCTCATCAGTACAGATAGGTTTATGCTTGCCTAATATCCTGTCATGTTCCAAACAAGGGTTGGACACTAACTTACAGTGTGACTACCTCCTGCAACAGGTTACCGCAGTTGGAAAGTTCACTTTCTTTGGGATACAGCCAATTGGCAGGGCCTTCCAAGAAATGTAAGCTTATAAAGATCACCAGCATGATGTGTGATGCTATAATAGCCAACGACTACTCTACAGCAGAAACTCCCATCATTTCCTCCTCCTTTCATTGATACATAATGAATAAAGTGTCTGTGTCATTGTCAGTAACAAAAACCAGTGTGGAAAGAAGTTACGAAAGAGCGCCAATGAGGATTAATTGGCTTGCAATAATATTTAAGTTTTTAGGCTGCCAAGGTGTTGAACCCATGGGGTGTAATGTATGGCTTTGTCCCTTTTAATAATAGCACTCAATTCTAGACAAAGACATCCTTGTTCAGTTGTTGAAATATTTCTATGAATAAATATATGTTACATTCTAATCTTTGGCCAATAAATCAGCTGCCAAATTGTCAGTGACTTGTGCCATTGTTCTGGGTGGCCTTATGGACTCAGTTCCTAGTCAAAGGCTTAGGAAATAAAGATGGCCACTTCTTCTTATACTGCGGTGTGAGAGCTTACCTGTGAGACGGTTTGTTCTGTAAGAGGCACATCATCACCCTAGAAAATAAAATGTTACATGTTCAATATTAACTCCCTTACAACAGGGGGTACTCGGGTCCCTGACCTGAATACTATGACATACTATAATGGCAGCTTTTCTCCATATTAACCTCCACCCTTCCAGACACCCTACTGATCTTCACTTCACTATAGCGGTACTGAAACCTTTTCCATCATTCTACAGCTCAGCAGGTGGCTCTGCCAGTAGCTGGGCACAGACTCCTAAGAGAGCACAGCAAACACTGTAACAGCATGCTAATGGAGCCCATAAATCTGCCTTCTCAGCAGGCATTCACAGGGAGCTGTGTGGAGGACCCAGGGGACAGATGCTTGTAAGAGAAACAACATATGGCGACACGGCACTTAACCACTTCACCACTGTCAGATCAAAATGCACACTCAAAAGTACATCCAGTAGTTTTCATACTGCTCTAGAGTCTTTACAGAGCCCTCTGGAGTGCAATGTGCTGGACGTCATTCAATAGTGCCAATACTCAATTATATCTGATAAACTATGACGGAGTCTGTAGTTATTTCTATGGAAGTAACTAAAAGGCAGCAGTGTACAATAAAACAAGTGTGGTTCTCGCTGCCTTCAAAAATCAAATCCACTCAGAATTGCTCTTTAACTCCGCACAATCTTCCCTTAAGAGTCTGACGGTGGCCTGTGCTGCAGTTGTATGCCTAAAAAGTGACAACCAATATATGCAACCATTGGTCGCCACTTACCTGAATGCAACACAAAAATTACAATTCAGCTATTGGCCACTCTAGAATTGGTGGAATCTATCCAAAACCATGACCACATTTTATTTACCTTATAAACGTTATATATTACTTAAAGGGATTTTCCAGCTTATTTTTACTGATAAGTGGAGGTCTGACATCCAAGGCCCCAACTGTTTGAAGGTGCAGCAGCACTTATGTAAGCATCGTAACCTCTTCTGTTTACATCGCACACCTATTTTATAGTGGCCGTGCAATGTCATTACAGCCATGTCCCATAGAAGTGAATAGGATACATCACATAGACACTATGAAACAAATGGCGTTGCGATGTAAACACAAAAAGGGTCATAGAGCTTGCATGAGCGCCACTGCACCTTCAAACAGCTGATCAATGGGGGATCTGGGTGTCAGATGCCCACTGATCTTTAACTGATGGCCACCAAAAAAAGCTGGACAACCCCTATAAACCCTAAGACTGTAACATTCTTCCTCTGCAGAAGATACAGTTCAAGGGTTTTCAGGTTGCAGACTGGTGATGGGGATCCAACACTCAAGACCCCCCACAGATCACTTTTTTGAAAGGACCACAGCACTTAAGCATCGCAGCCCCTTTATTCTTTACATAGGTCCATCTACCTGCATGGTATCAACTTAGCAATGGTTGAAAAAGGTATACAGCTTTATCCCACTCAGTTAGTACCTTGTACAGTCATAAATTGGTAAACACATTTATAGGAAGTACAACTTAATCACAAAAGAAAGGATTACTTCACTGTCAAAACGGATATGGAACATGTACACATAGGATGGTATTAAAGTGAATGGAAACTGAACTGTAGTCCCATGACACTCACTACACAGTGCTGTCTGTTTCTGGCTCTGTAAACTGTACTCCCGGCAGCATGTCTCGTATGACCTGATTGGCCGGGGTTCCAGGTATCAGACATCCCCCCTCCATCACCAGCTTAATATTGCCAGGGGTTGGTCTGATTGGCAGAAGATATCAGGAAGGAATTATTTCCAGTTTACGGCAAAATAGTCTAGGCCATGCTGCTTGCCTTCCTCTGGATCAACCAGGGTTGGTAAGCATAAAACTAGACCGACTTGGGTCTTTTTACAACCCACAAACTGTGAACTCCAAGCCCCAACTACTATAGACTTTAAACACTGGCAATAAAGATCCTCACAGAATACAGCAAGTTAGGCGCCAGCGTTAAGATTTTTAGGAACTCTTATCCCACGCCTGGGATTTGACTAAGGCTGTCATACACATTAGAAAGCTATCACATGAACACTCATTCAGACAACAGCTGCCTCCGACACCCTTATACACACTTAGCCAAGTGTACATACGTTCTGAAATTGGAAAGGGGAATAAGCCAGCATCAGACAAAATGATTGAGCATGTTGAAATTTGGCATGTCCGACCCTTCCCTGACACCTGCCATGGGGAGAGAATCAGGATGACACATACACAAATTAATTAGCTGACCTCACTGAAATCAGCAGGTTCAGTAAATATACAATTAATGTGTATGGCTATTTTAACCCTGCAGTATCTGTACATAGATGACTACTGGGAAACATGGGGTACTTTCCATGCATGTTATTTTCCAAGTATTTTGTACTAGTGAACTCAACAACTAAAAACTCCTGTGATCCCATATTAGACAACAGAAAGGAAGAATAACAGAAGAATTGACATACCCTTAAGGCAACACGATGGACTACTTGCTGGGGGTCACTTTCCAAAATGACACTGTAATGTGATAGATGAAACATCAAGATTAAATACAGTCCAAGTCAGATATACACAGTCTACTGTACACTCCTGATAGGTGGAGAGCTCCAGTTATTAGAGAGTTAAAGAGCAGGCAATTCTTATCCATCTTTATAGCCGGAGCACGGCAGCTCAATCTGCAGAAGCCTATGATGGAAGCATTCCTAATGATGTCATTACACGGATACATAGCCGCTCGTACGCAGTAATGACATTGTTAGGAGCTGTTCTCCTTACAGAGTCTCTATGGCGGTAACTGCTGCGCTATCACAATTCAAACAAAAACAAGCACAGACGGGAAATGTACAGCTTCCAGATTAGCACTTCTATTTACAATCACAGGAGGATTTTACTGTCTCCATTTGTGAATGTGAATTGCCTTAATGTTCATGCTGAATGTTTAACCACTACGCTGCCAGTCATTTAAGCTGGCACTGCCATGCTTTACAAGATGGGGAAGAGCACTGTAGCATTTAATGCAGCAGACTTTATAACCTGAGAAATAGATAGAGGTGAAATGAAGGAATGGCTTAGATGGCAGGCACCCGTTACACACAGCAAAGTGCGAACAGATGTCGTTGTATATCAGAGGCTAGACCAGAAACCCAATTAATCTCTTACCCGCCATCTATAATCTCATCAACTGCCAGGAACAACCCTTCCATATTCTCCAGCAAAGTTCTCTTCTCAACATTTTTCCTGCAGAATTATAAAAGTTTGCCATTAGTCATCGTTCTCTGAATATACAAGTAACATTGGCAGGTTTAAAGAGGTCCTCATGAAATGTCTGCTTTAGTAAAAGACTTGGATTCCACGTGTAATAAAATTCTACATATTTTCTTAGAACGCTGTCTTGTGCTGTTGCCCTGTTATTTCTCATGGACATTTTTAAATAAAATTGATAACTGGGCGTTACCTTTTCCCTTGTCGAGGGATGCATCTCTTCAATGTCTGACACTGTGAGCACTGATTGGAAAGTGTAAGAGTATGTTCACACTGACAGGGTCATGTGATTTAAAAAAAAAAAAAAATTCCATAATAGACTAAATCTGTCAGAGAAAATACCTCCCCATACACTCTCATTAATTTCAAAGGGGATCAGTATCAGATTATCTTTACTTAGAGGGAAAAAGATGCTTCAAGGATTATCTTCAGAGGGATTCCGCCTTGCAAAGCACATCAAAATGAATGGGAGGTGGAAAAAAGCATTGTGTTTTTTTTCCACCTCGCATTCATTTCAAAGGACTTTGCAAAACTGAATGTGCCTGAGGATAGGTCATGCTGCTTTTTTTTTCCCTATAGGATAACGAAAAAAAAACAAAAAACCTGCCTGACTCCCATTGATATGAATGGAAGAGTTGGGAGGTGTTTTTTGATGCGGATTCCTGCAAAACAAATGAGGTTCATGCCGCATCCAGTTCCCAGCCTCATGAGTGGAAAATCAGAGTATACATGTAAACGTGTGTTCTACTACATATATCCAGCAGATTTATATAACTCCCCATTACAGCATATAGATCTTGTATTGACCAGCAGGATTGCTACCCTCCCTATCCCAGCTTAGAGCATGTCAATCATCATCTCCAACAAGACATTAACATTATGGTGTGGTACATGTAGTATTATTAGGAGCTCTCTCTATACAGGAACATGCCGTAAAATATTACCATAATGGACTTCTAAACTAGTGGATGTAAAGAGCTCTCACGGCTGCATACGGAGTCTGGCATCCAGCTGGAGAGAACATTTGGGAGGAGTTTTGAGAGTTTCCACCATTAAGAAGGAATGTTTTCAGAGATGCCGACTGACAGACATCGCTTCCTTTATAATGCTTCTCCCAAATGTCCTCTTCAGCAGGATGCCAAGCACTGTATACAGCTCTCAAAACTCTGGTTATTGAAAAGGGAGGGCTTTACAGCCTCTAGTTTCAATCTTTATACAGTGGGGAAAAAAAAGTATTTAGTCAGCCACCAATTGTGCAGGTTCTCCCACTTAAAAAGATGAGGCCTGTAATTGTCATCATAGGTAGACCTCAACTATGAGAGACAAAATGAGAAAACATATCTAGAAAATCACATTGTCTGATTTTTTAAGAATTTATTTGCAAATTATGGTGGAAAATAAGTATTTGGTCACCTACAAACAAGCAAGATTTCTGGCTCTCACAGACCTGTAAACAACTTCTTTAAGTAGAACTGTTTGGTAGAAACACAACTCGTCGTGTTTGGAGGAGAGTGAATGCTGAGTTGCATCCAAAGAACACCATACCTACTGTGAAGCATGGGGGTGGCAACATCATGCTTTGGGGCTGTTTCTCTGCAAAGGGACCAGGACGACTGAACCGTGTACATGAAAGAATGAATGGGGCCATGTATTGTGAGATTTTGAGTGCAAACCTCCTTCCATCAGCAAGGGCATTGAAGATGAAACGTGGCTGGGTCTTTCAGCATGACAATGATCCCAAGCACACCGCCAGGGCAATGAAGGAGTGGCTTCGTAAGAAGCATTTCAAGGTCCTGGAGTGGCTTAGCCAGTCTCCAGATCTCAACCCCATAGAAAACCTTTGGAGGGAGTTGAAAGTCCGTGTTGCCCAGCGACAGCCCCAAAACATCACTGCTCTAGAGGAGATCTGCATGGAGGAATGGGCCAACATACCAGCAACAGTGTGTGCCAACCTTGTGAAGACTTACAGAAAACGTTTGACCTCTGTCATTGCCAACAAAGGATATATAACAAAGTATTGAGATGAACTTTTGTTATTGACCAAATACTTATTTTCCACCATAATTTGCAAAAAAATTCTATAAAAATCAGACAATGTGATTTTCTGGATTTGTTTTCTCATTTTGTCTCTCATAGTTGAGGTCTACCTATGATGACAATTACAGGCCTCTCATCTTTTTAAGTGGGAGAACTTGCACAATTGGTGGCTGACTAAATACTTTTTTTCCCCACTGTATATATAGCCTTATTTAGAAATAATAAAAAAAAAAAATTTAGCCAATTTATAAAGCAACAGGGCCCGTTCATGTGACTGTATACCATTGCTTGGTTACAGAACAGTAGAGACGCGGTAGTTCACTGTAGACCAGCGCAGTTTTTGTCCAGGAAACACTGTCATCTGAAGGAACCCTTATGGAAGGAATGGTCACCCTTTCACCTACCTCAGCATCTGACTTAATGAGTCAAAAAGGCAATTGAGGACAGCCATCAACATGAGCTTTATGGAGTGAGAGAAAGTAAGCAAACATTAGATAATAGAAAAACATTGTTTTCTTTTGAAGGACAAGTAAAATACTACATTCATTACTCTGCAATAAAATATATATCTAAGGCTCTGTTCACATCTGTAGTGTGGTTTCTGCTATAAATAGAAACCATAACGCAATGCAGGATGACACCACTGACTTGGGGACACAATGAAAACCTCTTTACATGTGCTCTATTAGGATATATGTACTTGACAATGAGTGTCCTATAGGTACACAGTGGAAAAGGTCACCTCTACCACCCATGCCCCCCTCTATAGCAAAGTGTTAGGGCCACCTCTCTGTGCACACCTACTAAGCCCCTCATTCCTGGCATCAATATATCAATGGAGCTTCCCCAGGCAGGAATCCTGAACTCAAGCCGGGGGTTGAACTGTGGATTTCCTGGCTAGGACATCTGCAGCCATCTATAGTGTTCAGGCCCGCACAACCTCCGCCTGCTTTGCAGGATCTCACCCGCACTCTGGAGAAGTCGAACTTTCAGGCGCTGTCACCTACAACATACTGGTGTAATCTAGAAATCCCTGCTGCTGCTGCAGTCTAATGCCTTGAGTTTGGCAAGTAGTTTTTAACTATTTCATTGTTCTGTCTATCTTCCTGCTTCTTGGAGTGTGTGCAGGGTGTATTAGGGTGTGAATGTACATCCTCTTTGCTGACACTGAGCAGGCAGCAGTAAATGCCCACATCCACTGATACAGTTCCTAGGGGGAGCTTTATTCTGTTATAGCAGTGTCATTGTCCCGATGGTTAAATCCTTTCCTAGCTGTGTATACACAAGATCCTGTTACTACATGAAGCCAGTCTATAGGGGCTGACGGGGTAACCCCTAGTGATGTGTCACAATCCCTCCTCATAGGGCCTGTTACCTATACCATCCAATTTGTCTTCATGGACTAAACATATAGATATTTAGAAGTTTATGGGATGAAAGTCTTTGCTAGTTCACTTCTGTTAGGCAGGCAGATTTAATGATCACCATTAGATGATATCACCCTATTAACATGCTGGTGAATGCACTTCATTAATATTAGCTAATGTACACGGTAATATAATTGCTCTGAGCACAGGCAGGGGTGACGTTATCTAACCAAATGACAGCAGGTTCTTAAACGTATTAGTAGAGCAAGCTGTGAAGCATACCTCATTTTCATGGGAACTTCCAATGACATAAAAGTACAAGTCGATGCTGCTCTTATATACCACAGTTAGGCCCTCCAGGAGAGCAATCTCACCTGCACAGAGAGAAGAGAAATAGAATATACTGACTTGTCAATAGATATAGTACAGGGTAGTCCTAGGCCATTTCGGTTTTAGTAAATACTTGTGTCCATAATAACACTCTCTTCATTGTGTTGTTCCTCTATTATGCTTCCTGAAAATACATGACTAAACTGACAGCTGGATTCTACTATCCAACTTGTCAAAGAGGCACTTCAACAAAATACAATCACGTTGTCCAATCTGACTGCACCCAATGCAGAACAGTAATGCCAATTTGTTAATGTATACTTACATTTCCAGAAGGAATAAAAAAGTAATGGCAATAGAAAAATCAATAGAAAACCTACATTGTAATGCTAAACTTTCATATGTCGCTATAAGCTGCTAATAAAAGTGGAACACCAGTAGATAAATACAGAAAAAACTCCAAGTACACCAGCACGATGGCAACTGAGCCGACTATAGTATCCCGACTAAATCTAGAGAAGACTAGCCATGCACGTCCATGTAACACTTAGGCGCAGTTTACACGTCAGAAGCAGTATTTTCAATGAAAGTTTTAAAAATCTCATTCACAGTGTGTGGACAGAAAATTGCAAGGATTTTTGATCATGCTACATGATCTATGTATTCAAATCACAGAGGGAGCAACACCATTCAGGGACTGAATCTAATTCAATCCATGATCTATACCAGTATAGAGTGTTTCGATGTATCATATGTTCACTAATGGTACACTTTGTCCATACAGCGTAACACTTACTGTCCGTCCGATGTGTTTTATTGAAGATGTTCTTTTCAAAAGCCTTCTGCTCCTTCACTGAGGGATATGTCTCATCATAGTACTGCGGAGTTAACAGGATGTCAGTACAATACATAATGTGCCCAATGTTTAACCTTTACCTACCTGCCTCACACACCTTCAGTTTGGCACCATAAAGGGCACATTTTATGTGTAGCGTGGTAAAAGACAGGCTGGAAAACACACACACACAACCTCTGTAGCTTTGGAAGAGAAGGATTAAGTTGGAATCTAACTGTCCAATCCTATAGATAGTTGAGCAGTGCCATGGGGTCCAACAGCAACTTATGTAAAGTGAACACAAACATGAAAGTTGTTTCAGTGGATGAAGGGGTTCTCCTACTACTAATCCTCTAGTCACAGCATAGGTAATAAATTCTACCTCATAGATTGTAAGCTCCTGTGAGCAGGGCTCTCACTCATTTTGTGTGAATTGATTTATTATACTGTAGTGTCATTTTTTCTGCACATGAACCCTATGATTTGTAAAGTTCTCTGGAATATGTGGGTGCTATACAAATAAAATGTCATTATTATTAAGTGACTAACTGTTGGGTGTCTGACTGCTGAGACTCCCAGCAAAAATGAGAATTGGCATTCATGTGTTCCCCAAGTGAACAAAGCAGTGGTACACATGTTGGACCACCACTCTATTGACTTCTATGGAAGTTCAATTGCAGTTTATGCAACAAAAGATGGCTGGCCAAACAACAGTTTAGCTTCCAGATATGTAATGTCTTTGGCCAGCTTTACCTCTTGGCAGCACACAACGTACATTTTACAGCATCAGTACAATATAGTTAGCACAAGAGCTGTGCCTGCACCATCCACAGCGGGTGTCAGATGTAATATATATAGATGTAATATAGATATATATATATATATATATATATATATATATATATATATATGTATATAGAGATAGATGTAATATAGAGATATATACGTGCTGCAATGACTGGGACCAGAGATACTTCTGACCAGGACTGTTTACGGCTGAGACCCCACGTTGCAGAAACGCAGCTTTTCTTTGCTGCAGAATCTGCGGTGTTTTTTTGAGCCAAAGCCAAGAATGGCTAGAAAAGGAATGGGAAATATATAGGAAGCTCTTATACTTCTACCTGCTGCTAAATCCATTCCTGGCTTTGACAAAAAAAAAAAAAAATAAAAAAAATAAAAAAAAGAGTTTAGTTTCCACAACGTGGAGTCTTAGTTTGAAGGAGTTTTCCTATAAGGCAAGTTCTCTTCTACTATAAGTTGCAGATCAGTGGGGGTCAGACATCTCAAGACACCCACTGATCAGGAAAACTGGGTCCGGCAGAACAAAGAGTGCAAGAGATAGCAAAAGTGCAGCACTCCAATGGAAATGGATTCAGCAGCCCCCTGCTCTCCTAATCAGTGGGGGGTCTGAGTGGTCGGACCCCCCACCGATCTGCAAGTTAATCCCCATCTGTACCTTGATGGATGGGAAAAACAATTTTAACCTTTAGAAGTGACTGGAAATAGTGACTGCAGCATCTAAGTAGTCACACAGATGGAGGGGACTTCGTCTGTCACTCACCAACCCCCCCACCGCCCCAAGTCTGCCTTGTGTGTGAGCCTATTACATGTTAATGTAATGTGTAGGATAATATTGGCTGAATAAGATGGCATTCTTGCATTTTCTCCTTCAGACTCTCTTACTCTCCAGACGGTCAAGTTAGGAGACCAAATGGAGGTTGGCAAGATGTATGGGACAGATGGAAGGGAGTACGGTTACAGTATCTAACTATACTGTGGTTTTTATAGTTTTTAACCAAGGTGACACATGGGCCTGCACAAAACCTTGGGATATGTTAATTAGCATGAACGACTGCTATTATGTGTATTAATGTAAATTACAGTATTTTACCTTTCCAGCAAGGTTTGCTTCCATGGTGTTATATCCCCCCCCCCCCCTCTGCTACGTCCTATCTGTCTGTCTGCTATTAATGTAATGCCTCTCACCTTGGAACATTCCTGTACATGTTGTATTTGTATTTGTATCTGCTTATCTTTGCTGCTGTAACACACTGAATTTCCCCACTGTGGGACTATTAAAGGACTATTATTATTATTATTATTATTCCCTTTTTCCTGCTGTTAATCTGTCCTTTTGGGGAGAATCACTCTCCTTCCCCTTCTGGCAGCTGGTAATATAGTCCCTCCTTAGTACCCCTGTAGGAGTCTTCACTGCCATGCATTCTAATGGGGATATCTCAGACATAGGGCAATTTTACAGAAATGGTCATTAACTGGAGATTGGTGGGGGTGCGGCTACTGGCCCGCAACAGCCACCTGCCGCTTCGCATGTAATCAGAAGCAGACAACTCTGTACAATGTGCTGTGGCCTGGCAGTGCTAGTGCAGGTCCGCTCCCAGTAAAACAAATAGGAGTTAAACTGTAACACAGCAGCGTGGCCACTGCACAGTGTACAGAGCTGTCTAAGGATTATTAACTACTGGTGTCAGATAAACCATTAAAGGGGTTTCTATGATAGGGGATACCTTGCAGATCATTGGGGTTCAACTGCTCAGACCCCCTGATTATGACAATGGGGGAGTTTCTGAATGGAGCGATGATCATGCAGTGCGCGCATTACTTGACTCATTTTAATGGACATGCCGGAGTTAGCCGAAGTACATCCATCTCCGGCACTCCTATTGAAATTAAATAACTTTCTTTCATGGGAAAGCTCCTTTAAGTCAAACCCCATTGCAGGAACTGGACAGCACAGCTATGTATGCACTGCAACTGACAGCAAGTGTATACACGTCTGATAGGGACAGGATGAGAATGTTAACAGCAAGTATAATAGAATTTGTTTTTATATATGTTCGGATGGTTTGGAGAATGTCACGACCATGAAACCTGTAGGGCCAGTGCACTATTCAGTCCTCTTCTACATTGGTCCTAGTAGTACACTGCTGAATATGTTTTTGCACAGTTGAGTGGGTTAAGCTTGTACAATGGATAGTGAATATTTACCTTAGCAAATAGCCTCTCTCCATCATTGTCTAATATGAGCACAGATTTCACTGTGTACAGTGAAGGGTCCTGCCAGAAGAGAAAATACATAGAAATCACTATCATCCGGCATCCACACCCCACTCCCTTCCCCCACAATCCTCATACATGACCATGGAAGAAAAAAAAAAAAAAAAAAAAAAAAAACACACACAACTATAGTGTTTTAGGATATTTCCCAAAAAGATTAAAGGCATTGTCTAGCATTTGGAGCAACCTTACAAAAAAGGGCAAACTTATACCCACACTCCATTGTCTGCTTCCGGTCCTCTTTCCGTTGCGTGCCTGGCCTCCAGACAGTGGCCTCAGTGGTTACTGGAGAAGGACCGACGACATCACTAACATGTCACCGATTCCTTACTAGGGACCGCTGAACGGTCTCAGGAGCCACGTGAGATTCACAGCCTAAGGGGGAGGTTCCAGAAGCGGAAAACAGGGTGAGGGAACATGTGAGTGTAACCTTTTGGTTATATTTTACACCCATCCCGACAACCTCATGGGTGTCTCCAAATCCTGGACAACCCCTTTAAATAAAGTGTTTGCTGAGCAGTACAGATTATTATTATTTTTTTTTTTTCATAAATCAGTGTGATATCACAATGCAGAAATCAAGGAAAAAAAAAAAAAAAAAAGTGAAGCGGTGTTTGAGGTACACAGAAGCAATGAAGGGAGTATTTCACATGACCGTCTCTACACCTGCAGCCATACAGCTTGAGCCTCCTCATGGTTGTCCGTCCTGTAGACGTACCAGAGCCCTCGAGACAAAGTTCTGTGATGCACTGACTTCCACATACTCACAGCCTGAGTGTATAACAGAACTTCACCTCAAATGCCGACTGCCATTAGAGCTGTAGATCAAAGATCACTTCTTACTTACCATAATGGAGGGTTGATTTATTTACTAGAATAGCTCTGTCATACATTAGGCTTCAGAGGAGCATGGATCCTGTACTGCGACAGGTGGGAAATGGCACAAATAATAATACTCACCAAGTTCCCCACGTGGCCACTCACTCAGTGGCGACACTAACATGCCAAGCACTGGGGCCTGTGATGCATTTACAGAAATTTTTATAATCCATGAGAACCTCTTTATATAAGTTGTCTGGCAGGATAACATTTTATATAGTTAAAAATAAAAAAAAAGTGAAGAGAAGACCAGGATCGGTGAAGTGAGTAAAGCTTAAAGATTGTTTCCTGTTGGACAACCCCTTTAAGTAGTCAATGGCAGTCTACAGGCCACTGTATAGCACTACATTGCTTTTAGAGAAGGGTATATCCACAACAAATATAAAGCAGGGCTGTGGAGTTGGTAGGCCAAGCCAATGACTAACTTTTTTTTTTTTTTTTTTACAGCCTGACTCCAACTCCACCATCTTCATAAATAGCTGACAGGCACAATACAGATCCTAAAATTCTTGTAAAAAACTAGTGACTGACTCCTATGAAAGTAAATATGTAGCAAATTATAAAATATCAATAATATAACAAATATTAATCCATTTTATTTTGAAGTTGGAGTCATAACCTTTTTTTTACGACTCCACAGCTCTAGTATAAAGCTTGGTATTACTTTAAAGGATTCGGTATGAACCTCATAGACGTCTGTAGATGCCGTATCTCAGCTCCATGAACTCCAACAGCATGTGTATGAGGCCTAGCGATTCTTTTATACAACCATTACACTTACAGGAAAGCTGCCATGAGAAAGATGCAATTTTGGGGATAAAAATGAAGAGGCTCCTAAAACCCATTCCCGGCTGCATATGGAGTACCTGTAGAACATTCTTTAGACATCCATACTTCTTCCAAGTGTAACATTCAGAAGAGTCACACAGAAAGCTATGAATATAGAGCAGGTGGTGGAGAGCGGTTCTGGGCACTGAACTGAAGAAAATGAGTCAATAAACAATATGCGGCAGAAACGGATGTGTAGATATTAGTTTAACGTCAATGGGAGGGGTTCAACTTTCTGCTCCGCTGTTCTGGCAAGTACTACAACTTATTCCAGAATTTTCTATACTGTATACCATATTATCACACACAATGGGAAATAATCTTCGACCTATGAGAGGGCTTGTCACCTCTCTGGTCCTCTCCTTGATGTAACATGTCTGAAGTATCTTTTCTCAGCGCTCTGCTTTGTACTGACCCTCTGTATTTCCTATTAGAAATTTAAAGGGGTTGTTCAGTTTGTTTGTTTTTTTGTTTTTTTAAGTTTAATTAAAGTTTATCAAAGATTATTTAAGTACAGTGGAAAAATAAACAAAAAAACCCAAATAGTGCGAGCAAACAAGTGATGCGAAGGCAAGCAGGCCTCGCCTGTAAACAAGAAGCTTGGAGTTAAGAGCCAAGCTAACGCTGTGGGGCACAGTACAATAACAGAGGAACTGAAGGCCCAGATATACGGGACCATAAAGCAACATCTTAAAAGTAATGGGAGAAGAACAAACAGACAAAGGAACACACAATGGGAACTACGATCAGGAAAACACATACTAGAGAGAAAAAGGGAGGAAGGGAGGGGAACAGTGGGATGGAAGAGCGACCAATAACCTCCTGTTTGCTTTTTTTTTTAATGACCTATCGTTAGCGAAAAAAGCCCCTTCAAACTGCTGATAAGCAGGGTATCTATAACCCCCTACCCCCCACACACTAATCTTTTATTGGGGCCTATCCTGAGGACTAGACAACCCCTTTCATAACTTGACAAGTGATTGTTACCAGTTGTGGGTGTGTCTCAACACACTGCCACACTGTCCAATCGGTGCTGACAATACTAGACTGTGTAAGTCCTTTTGATAATGGAAATAATAGCACCCAACTGTAAACTTCCAGGAAGAATAACAGAGGAAAGCAGACAAAAGTTGCTCAAGAATTGTTATTTCATGGAAAATACAACTATTTACTAAACCAGACAAGGCAGGAGAACTGAAATCTGAAAGGGTAGGATATGCCATAAATTTCTAAGACACCAATTCCACCTCCAGCACCAGCACCCATGTGGAGGACAGAAGTCTCCCCACTTTATCCACCTGGTAAAGCGGCTGCCATATCCAGACAAGGAGCAAACAGTGAGGAGGCTGACCGTTCACATGTATGGATGTTAGATTACAGGCCCATCTGGTTCTCTATTAGAAATTTATGGAACATGCCAGAAATGTCCAAGGTGCAGATACCCCTTTACACCTGCCTATATACAGGACAGTTTACCCCTTATTGGGTAAGACGTTTTGACACCACATAATAGCATTTCATTGGTAACATTGAGACAAAAGAATAAATAGCAAGCATTATTCTTGAATAGCCAAAGATCACATGAACAGCTCATATCACAAGCTAAAGGGATTTTCTGACCAGAACAAAACTTCTGAAAGTAGAAAAAAAAAAAAAAAAAAAAAATGTATCCACTATAATGTGGGCACCATGTGTGGCATCAATGGGCACCATGGTGAGCAGAAAATATGACATTATAGGCAACATTATAGAAAAACACTGGAGCAGAATATAAAGGGTAAATACAGATGTAGCAGACTTAAAGGGGTATTCCCACGAACATAACCATTTTTAAATTTGTAGATAATTAAAAGCTAAACGTTTTTGCAAATGTAAGTAATTAAACATTTTGCAGAGTTTTAAAGATCTTCTCTAACTATCTTAGTGGTCACAGTCTAGTTGTCTTGATCGGTTGCCAATGGATACGACCACAAATGCAGAAACTTTCTATGGTCTGGGACTTGTCAGGTACCCAGCCATGATTTTCTTATTGTAGCTGGGCTATCAGGCAGGGACATTACATGTATGAGAAGATATCCCGGCCACAATAAGGAAACCATTGCTGATTTTCTGACCTTACAAAGATCCTGCATTCATGGTCGTATCCACTGGCAACCTATCAAGACAACAAGACTGTGACCACAAGATAGTTAGAGAAACTCTTTAAAACTCTGCAAAATGTTTAATTACTTATATTTGCAAAAATGTTTAAGATTTTCTCTAAATATCTTGTGGTCACAGTCTTGTTGTCTTGATCGGTTGCCAGTGGATACGACCATGAATGCAGGATCTTTGTAAGGTCAGAAAATCAGCAATGGTTTCCTTATTGTGGCCGGGATATCTTCTCATACATGTAGTGTCCCTGCCTGATAACTCAGCTACAATAAGAAAATCATGGCTGGGTACCTGACAAGTCCCAGACCATAGAAAGTTTCTGCATTTGTGGTCGTATCCATTGGCAACCGATCAAGACAAGAGATGTCACCACTAAGATAGTTAGAGGAAATCTTTAAAACTCTGCGGAACTTCTAACTAATTGTATTTGCAAAAATGTTTAACTTTGAATTATCTACAAATATAAATATGATTATGTTCATGGGAATACCCCTTTAACCCAAACTTCTACAACTGGTTAAACTGCTGCAGCGTGATACCATATCAGAGAAAACAACAAAAAAAACACAATGAAAAGTCATTGGAAAAACATTTTCAATGACTTTTCATTGGTTTTTGTTGTCTTCTGTGATAAGATATCACGCTGCAGCAAGTTAACCAATTGCAGGAGTTCAGGTTAACTCTGCTATATCTGTACAAGTTATATAAAAGAGTAAAATGCCTATCTGATATTATAAGAATGTACAATTTCCATCAAGAACTCCGGCTAAGCATTTTCCGGGCCAAGCTCCAGCCCCGTGTAAACCCCATTCATTACCAGGAGGCTTTTGTGTTAATGAATCAGAAAACCTCCCATTACTAATAAAGCGGCCGCAGCGATAGAGTCCTCTTAATCATTTCACAAATCTATCGCTGGTGGGTCAAGACAGCTCCAACGTATGATTAATCTGACTCTGGAGATGGAAGATGAGTGATCTGGATGTGTTGGCGGAAAGTAAGTAATTAATTCTTATGTGCGCATTATTTACTAGCGCTGCAATTACCTCTCAAAGGCTGATGGGAATAAATACTGACCTGGCCATTAAAAGCTGGACAGGCTGTGACACTGCTAGATGACAGAGCAATAACCGTGCCAGGGGCGTCACATCACTCAGTTACATACCTGTAATCTAGACTTCATAGCCTCCTCCTATAACCCACAAGATCACATAGGTAAAGTCAGTACAGGGAAACTACTTAAAAGGGATCTGTCAGGTCCAATATGCCTCCCAAACCAATAATAGTGCCTTGTTGGGACTTTTAATAGGAGCAGAAACATACGTTTGTGGGCGGAAACTAATAAAGTAATGCAGAGATCACCAGTACACCGGAGGTGGGGCAGGATTTGCCAGATTTGCCTACAGACAGCCGTAATGCAGACAGGCTTGGAAAAAAATAAATAAATAAATAAATAATAATCTTGGCTAAGGGGGAGTTGTTGAGTGGCCATTACAGATGAAAGCCAGAGCACTGTCCATATGTTTCTACTCCTAGTAAAGGTCCCTATATGGCCCTAATATTGGTTTTACAGAGATTTTGGACCAGACAGACTCCCTTTAATTGATGAAGTATCTAAGAGCCGCTGATGGCTGCCGATCTATGAACAGGACCCAACACAACAGTAAACAAAGGAGATGTAACAATAAGGTTTATATATGCAAAAATATGGGAACTGCACTTACATCCAGGGCTGTGGAGTTGGAGTCAGAGTCATGGAGGTGGAAAAAGTGGCCAACTCCAGCTTCAAAATAAGATTATTCTATTTGCAATTATTACTACTGTATACTTAGATAGTTTGTTGCATATATAATTTTATACAGAATCACTAGCTTTATTGAACTACAGGTTTACTGCATCTGTCTGACCTTGTCTGTTAGCCAATTGTGAAGGAGTTGGGTTGTGGAAAATGGAGTCAGAGATGGTGATTTGGCCTACAGAGCTCTGCATTGTGACATTTCTCAGTTATGCCCCTATAAATTTAAGAATACATTGACAAACAGGTTTAACCAGTTGGAGGGGGGGGGGGGGGGTGGGAAGGGGGGTGTCCCTAAGCAATCCCTACATTGATAATTCTGGATTGAAATTCCAGAGGTCTTGTGCACTATTATAGAAATCTGGCTAGTGAGGACTTCAGCTATAACACCAGATTTCTGGTGTGAGTTACAGTAAATATAAGAAGTTGAGGCTGCATTGCCCTGGCTCACCATGATCTCCACCCCACTCACTACCTTGTGAAGTTGTGAGCGGGTGGGGAAACAACAAAGTGGTGCATCTTTGGCACGAATCAGGCCTGTGAACGAAAGCCATGTACTTCTTCGCCAGCTTCCTGGCATACATAGTATAGGACATTTTCCTCAAAGCTCAGTAACACTGAACACAAGTTACAATCTGTATAATAATCCAGGGCTGCAGTCACAACCCTGCAGGCTTCAGAGATGATACCTTCTTTACTGCTTCAGGTAATATGTATACTGGCACGTGAGGTCTTTACAACAAACACGGTACAGTAATGAGATACACAGGCATGTTATGCTAGCTATACAGCTGTACAGGAGACACTTGTATGGAATTTTTGTCCCCATTTTTTTCCAGCAAAGATTTAACTTTCAGGCAATGACAAACAAAACAATGAGATGCCAGTGAGGGTGACAAGGTGTGACAAAACCTGGTCAATAAAGAAGTTCATTGACATTAACTGGAAGAGAATAAGTATGTTTTATATAAGGTTGTGTTCATGTTTGCTTTAAAATGCCATATAGTACGGAGGTATTCCCATCTCAACATTTATGGTTATACCCATTGGATGTGCCATGAATGGGGTCCCACATCTATGCCAAGAAAAGGGCCCCCCTTCACAGCTTCAAGTGAATGCTGAAATAAAATTACCCCTTTAATATCAGTGAGTAGCTATAATAGGTTGTCCCATCAGGACCACTACCTACCACTCCAATTTCCCAGATGGTGAACTGATCACCAGGGGTCAGGCCTTTGGAACTTCCAGCCATCAAGAAGGCAGCGCTTATGCAGCCATATTCGGCAGTGGAATCGCCTTAGCCACCATCCACATAATGGAAGGACCCAGAACAAGAGACGTTCTTTGATGATGCTCCATACATGCACATGACTGATACAGTCAATCACTGGCCTCAGGAAGGGTGTGCCGGACATGTATTAGGCCTCACGCACACAACTGAGCCTTCTGAGGAGGGGTTCCAAGGATAATGGAGCATGTCCTATCCAGCTCTATGAAAACAGAACAGAATCCAACTCACCTCGAAATCAATGTAGCACAGAAGGTACTTAGATGTTATAAAAGTGCCTTCTGTTAAAAATGGAAACAGCATCGACCTGTTCTCAGTCGTGTATATGAGGCCTTACTAGCAGAAAGGTCCGTGTGTGAAACATATTTCCCGGGCTGAACTCGACGATGTGCATATAACTGAGTCAATCGTGATTCAGTGAGCTCCCGATCACTACTGTACTAAACTGACCCGGGCCATCTGGGAGATCACTTGCTTAACTGACCATGATGCAGTGAGTTCTATGCACATGGTCGAAATGAGTCTGTGAAATATGGTCCACACGGAGCGATCAGCTACAGAAGTCATGTGATCCCCCTCCCTTCTCCATAGAGTTGTATTGCACAGATTTGATCAGTGACAGAAAGAGGCAAAAAAGTGAGGAAACAGGCACTTTTCTTATATAAAGTATATTACAAAATGTGTTATCTTCATCTGAACTATGGATTTATGGAAAAAAATAAAAATGTTTAGTTATGCTTTAATCCTAGGTACACTTCACACAGCAGGCAAGAAAAAACCAGAACAAAAACTGTAAAAACAAAGGCATGATTACAGATTACCCCATGGTGTAGTCAAGGAAGATAAGACATAGGGAGCTGTTTGGGCCTTCCAGAGTAGAGCTGAGGTGCCTGCTAGTGATTCTCTGTTAGGCTAGGTTCACATCTGCACCGGGTTCTCCTTAGTTCGGGTCAGTCAGGGGACCAGAATGATGGAGAGCCCGACTGCTAAAACAGCTGTTACTCGCGGAACCCATTGACTATAGTAGGGTCCACTATTTTTATACTAAAAGAGTCAGAGAGAAAAGTCCGGGCGGTTTCTCTCTCCAGCAGATGTGAACTTAGCCTGACTGATCAATTACATCATATTTTGTGACTACTATCTTAAGTCTAAATGCTACATTAATGCCTCCAGTCTGCACCAGTCACTGCACTGGTTGCCTGTGCATTATAGAATACATTTTAATCTTATCACCCTCATCTCTGTCTAACACCCTAACCATGGTCTTTGCCCTGCCAGCGATTTAAGGCTATCATCCACTATAACCAGCACCTCCCACTTTTGCCTCCAAAACTTATCCCAAATTGCACCAGTTCTCTGGAATGTTTTACCCCAGACAATCATATTAACACTCAATTTCCACGGCTTCAAGTGTGCCCTAAAAACACACCTTATGGGCAAACCTATAACATTTTCTAATCTAACACTTTACTTACCCTCCTCTGTGCACCCCTCTACATTATACATAAGTGTAACCCTGTTTGCCCAGGTGCTCTGGATCTGTACATACAGGATGCTGACTGATGCCCGACTCATCTGGCTTTATTTATTAGTATAACTATCTCTGGACTGTATAAGCACTTCTACTTCTTGTGTCACCTCCTACCTTATAGATTGCAAGCTCTTGACAGCAGGACCCTAAGTACTATTGTGTGAATTGAGTTATTACTCTGTAACGTCTCATTTTGTCTCTACATGAACCCAATGAACTGTAAAGTGATGTATAATATGATGGCACTATATCAATAAAAAATATTTACGGAGAGCCCCTCATATCTCAGCTACCTCATCTGCCACAATGATGGGTATACTGGAGTTAACTGCAGTTATACTCTCATTTTCATCTTTTAAAGTGGAAAATTCCTTTAAGAACCGAAGTCTTCAGATATGGTGTAGATGGAGGGTTCTACGTGCCAATACCAGGGCACAGTGACATGATAGGGTTCACCACCTGATATACATTACTACTCATACGTCATATTCTATACAGCAGTGAGGTGCAGACCATTACTTTGTACCTGCAGAGTCACCTGTGAGGAGACATAGCAGCTGGTGATGACATGGGCACGGCCTGCCCCCTCTATCATACAGTCACACACCACCCAACATCCCAAATTCTTCCACAGCCCTGACGATCCTCACACATACAACACACCAGCCACCTTCCTATCCACACTGCGCGACCTCACTCACCAGCAGCACCGCGTCCATCTTCCTCAGTCTTGCCGACGTGGAGCAAACCACTGATTGGTCACCGCAGCTGTCAATCTGCAAAATAAGCTCCGCCCTAACTAATTTCTCATTGGTTAAGGTCAGGGGGAGACCGGAACTATGTGCGCTCGGCTCTCTTATTGGTCTACGCCTCCTGACTCTGACAGAAAAATGCACGTCTCTCCTAATATACAGGCGGAAGTTGCGGCCATTGGTGCGCCGGTTTCTTAGTTGGTTCTCTAGTCCTTTGCTAATTGGCGGACGTATCGGATAAAGCTCCGCCCATCACTTTCTGTTACGTTTTCCTCCGGTTTCTTTAGAATTGGTTGAGCTTCTATGAAGAAAGAAAGTTTTAGCTTCTGATTGGTCAAGAATGAAGACCAATGGAAAAGGTTCCCTGTTGCTATGGTAACTGCTGGCTGAGGACGTGGCTTCTGCAGTTATGTTCCGGCTAGTGTTGGCGCATCCGCCTGGCAATAATTCAGGGAAGCAGAGTAGTATATTACATGAGCAACAGACTTGGCTACTAGAAGGAAGGCTAAACCCTGCTACCAGGCCGTGGAGTGGCACATATAATAGCTACTACTCATACATATCCTGGGTAACAGTCACTTAATATGTTACTTGGGCACTTTATGTACCTGTCACATCCAAAAAGTGGGTGTAGTCAGCACATTTAAGGCCTAAAGGGGTGTTGCAATGTCCCAAACACCCATAGGAGGCGTAGCTTTACAAAATATTTTTGTGCCACGCTGTGTACATCCAAATGTTGGAAAGTATGATTTAGGCAGTATTCACACTTACAATGTATGAATACAAAGCAAAAACAATGGAATGCAAAGACCAAAGCAGTCACCAGACCCCACTGCTGTGCTACGCTTCCTGGAAAATATGGCGGAACATCAGTAATGTGAAGCAGCAGCGCCCAAATGCAGAATCTGTACTAGATCCCCAACTATATTAGAGATATTTTATGGGCCACTTAAGACTCATGGGCTTGGGTGCGACTCCAGTTGAATACTCCGTAGAGGTGTAACTTGAGGGTGTGTAGAGGATGTTGTCGCACCCAGACCCAGGAGCCTTAGGAGTCCCATAAAACTGAACTGAGTTATCTGGGAGGCCACAAAAAAGGATGTTGTAGTAATCTAGACGGGAGATAATAGGCATGAACTAGAATTTTTGTAGACTCCGGGATTTAGAAGAAAGGAGAAGTATAATGTGTGGCCTCAAATTTAGGCTTCACTTGGCTTCTTGTCGTAGATTTAGTAATATTTGTGAGAAAGAATAGTGCAGAACTCCTCACTATTTGCTTTAGTTCAATGACAGACATTGTGATGGATACCAAAAGGGCCCCATTACAGTTTAGTGGGGTCTGCTGGGTGCTGTTGGTGTCTGTTATGTGACTGACTGTAAAAATTTGAATATAGTTTGTCTGTTCTTTGAGGCAACAGCAACACCCTCTTTGCTCCAAATAGCTTATTTGGATATTGACAAAAATAGCAATATTTTGTCAACTAAGGCACCAACTGACAAGTCAAAAATAGTAATGGATTGAGGTGACCCTGACATATCTACAGTGGGGAAAATAAGTATTTGATACACTGGCGATTTTGCAAGTTTTCCCACCTACAAAGAATGGAGAGGTCTGTAATTTTTATTGTAGGTACACTTCAACTGTGAGAGGTAGAATCTAAAAAAAAATCCAGAAAATCACATTGTATAATTTTAAATAATGAATTTACATTTTATTGCATTAAATAAGTATTTGATCACTTACCAACCAGCAAGAATTCTGGCTCTCACAGACCTATTAGTTTTTCTTTATGAAGCACTCCTACTCTGCACTCATTACCTGTTCACACACTCCAACCTCTCCACCATGGCCAAGACCAAAGAGCTGTCTAAGGACACCAGCGACAAAATAGTAGACCTGTACGAGGCTGGGATGGGCTACGGGACAATAGGCAAGCAGCTTGGTGAGAAGGCAACAACAGTTGGTGCAATTAATAGAAAATGGAAGAAACACAAGATGACTGTCAATCTTCCTTGGTATGGGGCTCAATGCAAGATCTTGCCTCGTGGGGTAAGGATGATTCTGAGAAAGGACAGGAATCAGCCCAGAACTACACGGGAGGACCTGGTCAATGACCTGAAGAGAGCTGGGACCACAGTCTCCAAGATTACTGTTAGTAACATGCTATGCCGTCATGGATTAAAATCCTGCAGGGTATGCAAGATCCCGCTGCTCACACCAGCGCATGTCCAGGCCCATTTGACATTAGCCAATGACCATCTGGATGATCCAAAGGAAGCATAGGAGAAGGTCATGTGGTCAGATGAGACCAAAAATAGAACATTTTGGTATCAACTCCACTCGCCGGGTTTGGAGGAAGAAGAAGGATGAGTACAACCCCAAGAACACCGTCCCAAGCATGAAGCATGGGGATAGCATTGGGGGTGCTTTTCTGCAAAGGGGACAGGACGACTGCATCGTATGGAAAGGAGGATGGATGGGGCCATATCGCGACATTTTGGCCAACAACCTCCTTCCCTCAGTAAGAGCATAGAAGATGGGTCGTGGCTGGGTCTTCTAGTATGACAATGACCCGAAACACACAGCCAGGGAAACTAAGGAGTGGCTCCGTAAGAAGCATTTCAAGGTCCTGGAGTGGCCTAGCCAGTCTCCAGACCTGAACCCAATCGAAAATCTTCAGAGGGAGCTGAAACTCAAGCAACAGCCCCGAAACCTGAAAGATCTGGAGAAGAGCTGTATGGAGAAGTGGGCCAAAATCCCTCTTGCAGTGTGTGCAAACCTGGTCATGAACTACAGGAAACGTCTGACCTCTGTAATTGCAAACAAAGGTTTCTGTACCAAATATTAAGTTCTGTTTTTCTATTGTACCAAATACTTATTTCATGCAATGAAATGTAAATAATTATTTAAAAATACAATGTGATTTTCTGGATTTTTTTTTAGATTCTGTCTCTCACAGTTGAATTGTACCTACGATAAAAATTAAAGACCTCTCCACTCTTTGTAGGTGGGAAAACTTGCAAAATCGCCAGTGTATCAAATACTTATTTTTCCCACTGTATCTGTGGGGCTGGGACAATATGCTGTGTTCTGGTGTCTCAGCGATGACACTGAGCCATAAGGGAACGCTCCCTCTGACAGTACAAGGCTAAGAAAGAGTACAGTCAGGGAGGGCGTTCCTCACAGCCCAGCAATGACGCTAGGCTGTAAGGCTCGCCCTTGTGACAGTGGGGAGGTATATGTGCTGAAATTAACAGCACTGATATCTCCAGCACAGGGTCACATACCCGGAAAGCCAACAGTGCACTGAACTCTTATGCCACTTTGAGGAATGTAGCGTCAGAGGTACAAAAAAGTCACAAACATGAGGTTGGGTCTTTTTTACATCAGAAATTTGGCGTACCCGCCATAATAAATCTCTCTCAATGAATTTCTGGCCAGAATTGATTCAATGTGACATCAGTATCTAACTCTTGTGACAACAGGTCTCATATGAGTATCACATGTATTCAGCATCTTGTTTCTTAAGCACAAACAGTTTTTTGGCACTAAAGTTTTGGAGTAGAAAGAGGATGTAATACATTCTGGTTACAACGTCTGAGAGCTGAACTGTGGTCTGCCATGGAGAAGTTAGAAGGTTATTGTAAATTGCAAAATTACTACAAACGTTCTCAGAGCTAAATCAGGGTCCATTTCACAATTACCTTGAATTCTAAACAACTCGGTGGTCACAGCTGCTTTCAGCCTCATATTCTTTGGAAATCAGCTCTACTCCAAATTCAAGGTTCAGTTTAACGTGCAGATGCTTCTTTTAAGCTTGGTATGGTATTTGTACACAGGGAATTAATTTACTTGCCAAAATATTTTCTTTTGTTGCATTCCCCCCAACCCACCTTACTACGAGTGGCCAATATCAGAGGTGACCAACAGTTTTGGCAGTCAAGGCAGGCGCTATCTGAGGACCTAGAACAAAATGCAAATGTCTTTTTAGCAATTTACACTCCATTTGGCTTGTATGAAGCTCCAAATCTTCTGTTACCTCATAACAAAAAACTAACTTTTTGGTTCACAGTGAAAAGTTCACAATAAATGGACAATACATTGTAAAATATTTGGTGTTCTATTAAAAACTAGTGTTTCACATTCCATTCTTGATCCTCTGTGCCCTGAATTTGAGATGATCTTAATTAAATAGAGGCACATACCTCTTAAGCCTGGGGCCCCACATTGCGAAAACGCTATGTTCCGTCTGCACCCGTTCGAACTTCTGCGCCATCCAGCTGCATGCTGCGGCACAAGAGGTGGGTCCGGCTGTGATTCTTTCTTTTGGGTTTTTCTTGTATTGTCTGAACACTGTCCTATTCCCTCACCTCCTTAATTGATTTTCCACCACACCCATCACCTTCACCTGTACTGCATTGCCTGACCCCTTGGCTAGCTGACCTCCCTTTTGTTGTTTGTTCTGTCTGCGTTCTGTGTTGTCACTTATATTAAGAAGGGATCGTTGACCAGTTGTCGGCTGTCGTCTAGGACAGATCAGACAAGTAGCCAGGGACAGTGGCGGGGGGTTCAGCTTAGGCTTCACTGTCTTGTTGTGCCCCTCCCCCAGGGTTCACCAGCAGCTACTGGGGAATCGCTCCTCTAGCAATTCCCTTACACGCTATGTTTTTTACATCACCTGCAAAGTGGGTGGGTTTCTGGATAATCCCATCCACACATTGCAGAAAATAAATCTGTAGCATGTCATTTATACCTGCGAAACCGCTGGCGTTTTCTGTATAGGAATAATAGGGGCCAGAGGCGTAGCTAGGGTTTCAGCACGGGGGGGGGGGCGAACATTTCCAAGTGGGCGCCCTACTTGGACATGTTCGTATACCGATACTATCAGTATACGGTGAGCGTATAGTGGTATATAGCGGCTCTACACAGGGCTCTGCAGACGATTTAGGTGAATACAGGGCAGTAACATTTAGTGACTTACCGGTGACGTCTCTAATCGTTCACATTCTCCATCTCTTTCATCTGGACGGCCATGACCACTTCTTCCAGTCTCTGTAAAGTTTGCAACACAGACATCTTTGGCTTCTCACTTTTCCAGGCATCTGACCCACATTGTCCTCACCTACACAAAGCCCCCATCCTGCTGCTACCCCAATTATAAATTGTATAATATAACTCCCCATAATGAATAATACCCCCAAGTGAGTCTTTAAATTAATAAATTCCCTGTGCACCCCTTTAAATTCTGTGCCCCTTATTAATAATGCCCCAGGTCCTAATTAAAAAGAAAAAAAAAAAGGAAAAAAAAATATTGGGGTTCCAATACCTGGGAACCCCAGGATCAGATGTTTGAATGAACCGTGGTACCTGTGTAAGCGCCAGGACCCCATCTTTGTGTACATAGTGTTATTCATCTCATAGCAGCCCTGTAATGTAACTGCAGACTCGTCCTATACACGTCTATGTGACAAGGCTGGAATGACATCACACAGCTGTGGGAAAAACCGCGGCTGGGACGTATCGCGATTTTTCCTGCAGCACTTTGCACAGAATGTTTGCAGAGGTTTCCTCTGTGGACGTTCTGCTTCAATTATACCTATAGGGAAACCGCTGGCGTTTCTATAGGTATAATTGACATGCTGCAATTTCCAAAACTGCGACTGTTTTGGAAATCGCAGCATATTCGCTGCGCATATTTTACTGCAAAGTGGGGATGGGATGGGGGCCCCATGTGGCGAAAACCCACAGAAAAAAACCGCGGCATTCTAGTAAATCCCATTCACACATTGCGGAAAAATACGTGCAGCAGATGCACTGCGATTTCCAAAACTGTTGCGGTTTTGAAAATTGCAGCATGTCAATTATACCTATGGAAACACTGGCGGTTTCCATATAGCTGTATTGAAAACAGAAAGTCCACAGGAGAAGCCTCTGCGGACCTTCAGTGAAAAGCGCTGACCACCCTCTTATGTTCATAATGCCTCCTAATATAAATGATGCCCCCTAATGGCCCCTTATATAAATAACCTCCCCCCTTGTATTCATAATGTCCCCTAATAACCCTTAAATAAATGACCCCCTCATCGTCATAATGCCCCCTAATGAATCCTCCCTTTATAGTTATATTTCCCCCTCCTAACCACCCCTTATACTATTAATATACCCACAACTGCGCTAAAAAAACAAAAAGAAATCATACTCACCTACCTGCGATCCTGATGAATGGAGCTGCCACTTCCTCCCTGTCCACGCACAGGACGTCTGTGTCTGAGCTCAGGCGGTGCGATGTTGTGACGTCATCGCGCTGCCTGTGCTGAGAAACAGACATCCGTCTGTGGTCTCAGCGTCTTGTAAACCGCAAGCCTGCTTGTAGTTGCAGGAAACGTTGCAGGAGTCTGCAGACACCGATCTAGTTAGAAATAAAGGATGTATTAATGGCGGCCCTGGGGTGGGCCCCAAAGAGTCAGCGAGCCCGGGGCAGCCGCCCCCCTCTGCCCCCCGTTAGCTACGCCTCTGATAGGGGCAGAAAGTCAGAAAATCTGCAGGAGGAAAACGCAGATTTTCTGTGAAAAACACTGCGGAAAAAACGTGATGTGTCTCCGCCACGGTCTTTTCTGCAGTGTGTTTTGACTGCAGGTCGCTATGTGGGGCCTTAGCCTAAAGGGGTTTTCTGGTTCTAAATTGAATTTTCATACTGTTGACCTATTTACATTATAGGTCATCAGTATGTGATCTTTTAGGATCCAAGACCCAGACCCCTCAAAGATCATCTGTTCTAGCAGCCTCCGGGTGCCAGATACTGCTAGTAGATGGGACGTGTAAAATTCAAGTAAGGCCCGGTTCACATCTGCGTTCGGGTGTCTGTTCGGGGAGTCCTCTTGGGATTCTATGGGATTCGCGGGTTTCCCAGGTAAACCGCTTTTTTATGCGTATAGCTTTCCATTCGGGGGGTCCCCAAGCAGACTCCCCGAACGAAAACCCGAATGCAGATGTGAACCGGGCCTAAGTACAGCAGTACCGCAGTTCACCAGAACCACCGCTATGCAGTGGATGTGGCAGCTGCACTGCTTTGATTACTTGAATAGGAGAGGTGCTGCACGTGCTGCCCGTCTACTAGTTGCTTCTAGCTCCCGGAGGCTGCTAGAACAGATGATTTGTGCAGGGTCTGGGTGTCAGACACCGACAAATCACATACTGATGAATACTGTGAATAGGTCATCAGTTTGAAAATTAAATTTGGGGCCGGAAAAGCCCTTTAATAAATTAGCACCTGCAGTCTGTGAGACAGAATCTCAAATCTATGCGAGCCAGGAGAAGATTCTGGTATAAATTATAGTAAGTCTGCTCGGTCATAGGCCACACCCCTTCCACTAAGCCCATCTCTTGACATGACAATTTTTCAGTAAAGTGAGGTGCAAATAGACAGAAAGTTGCCCTTTTTGGCCATGCACCAAAAATTGCAACTTTTTGTCTTCAGAAACCAGTGTAAAATAAATTATGAATTATCGCCAATGTGCTTTGACAGTCTAAGACAACTGACTGCTCTTGGTTGGTCTATCTAAGAGCCGGGGAGAATCTCAGACTACTCTATATACACTGGGACAGATTTATTAAGACTGACATTTTGAACGCCAGTCTTAATAAAGGCCCTAACAGGTGCAAGGTGTGACTGATTTATTGAGACGCTCCACCCACGTAATAAATCAGGTGCACTTTTTGTGTACCAGAATGGAGATCTACACCATTTAGGAACTGGCAAAGATTTCCTGTAAAATTCAAGGCAGAAATATGAGTTATACAGTAAGTAATGTAATAAGAAGTATATAGGGCTGAGGCTTCCCCAGACTGTCCACCCACATTTACAGAAAGTGGTGAGCGATACGCAGAATGGGGGATGTGGTGCACATTTGGTGCTAGAAAAGACCAGGAAATTGGCATAGAAGAAACAGTACTTTGATAGTCTTAGACGCCTTTCCATCTGGTCCATCACATGAAAGTTATGATAGAAATCTTAAGGTCAGAATGGAAAATTATTGAATTTCCAGATCAATTTGTTACGTAAAGGGAATATGCCATCAGAAATATCAACATCAAAACATTCACAGTGCATTGTTGGGAACCTTATGCTGATCACCATTATACCTTTAGATAGCGCAGTAGATGTGCCATTTTCTTTATATGGCTCTAGTGCAATGGGGGCATGCCTGAGCCTCCAAGGGCTTCATCTGGAAAATGGCAGGTGTATTTGCAGTTATCCAACAAGCCACATCATAGCTGTCGGATAGGAAGAGGCTGTAAATGAAGTTTACAGGCGTGTTGATTCAAACCTGGGGATGGAGCCCTTGGAGGCTCTGACACTCCCCCGTTGCACTAGAAGTAATTTGCATATTTCTAAAGACATATTTGTTTAAGGAAATGGTATGATAGAATATTGTCCCCAACAACGCACTGTTACTGGTTTGATATGAAATTTCCTGGTAATGGATTCCCTTTATATTTATGGGAAATTGTGAATGATGAGGAGGAATCAAGTAGGAGGGCTAAAGTCTTGGATTGCATCTTAAACAACAATTATCTCAGGGTTGTTACCACTATGTAAGGAAATTTCTTCATGGAGAATTGTCTTTGTCTGATCTTTTGTCTGCTGAAAATCTATTTAACTAAATGTATCTGGTTTAGATGCTCTACCGCAACCTTCAAATGTCCAGTCATAACCTTATATATTTAACACTCAGAAGTGTATGCCTGATTTATTTTTCTATATTAGGCTATGAAGGCAAGTAAATAGGAGCATGTATCCTTGTATCTAAGCAAAAATGCTTGGACACAGAAATAAAACCACAACAAACATATATTTATTGTGTTATAATTGTACTAACATCCATTTTCCCTTTGCCCATACAGTTTTACCAGAGACTACATCATGTTTCTGTATAGAAAGACAAAACGTAATAATCCTTGTGAATGGTGGGTAATACTGATACTATTTATATTTGTACAATTGCCTCTTGTCACAAAGACCCACAATTTCCCATTCACGTATAAATAAGCGTTTATTGTTTAACCATAAAAATAGTGAGCAAAATTAAGATTTGCTAGCAAAAACCTCTCCACATATAGAAAAGTTAAATGGTGCTCCTCAGAGCTACCATCACGTCACTACACCACATTGGAGTGTATATCTACTGCCTGGCTGAGTGTCAAAACACTACATTAGTTGAAAAGTGTATTAAAAAATACACAGTATAAATGGGCTAGGATTTTTATTTCTTCACTAGATCGCCAGTAACCTACCACAAACCCTCAATATATCACCTAATAATGATCACCTACTCAGAGGGAAACTGATACTCTCAGGAGTACAGGGGTATGAACAAAATGCTTTCATAGATGTAAGAAAAAGGCATTATAATAGCCAGTGTGTTGTAAGAACACATATTACTAATGTCTGACTCTTGTCCAGACATCAGATATCCAATCGCCAATAATTGCTAAGCTGCTAAGCAGGCGCTACACCATTACAATGGACCTAGTTACCAGATCGGGATTGTAAATACCATGTGCGCATGCATCACTCGGAGAACATGAGCGGCAGAATGAAGGAGACACTTAGTGGCTCTTAAATGGCTCTAACTACTGTAGACAGGCTAGAGCCAAAAATATTGGTTTTGAAGTAAGACCAAGATCATGTCTGGTTAAAGTGGAGCAGCTTATACTTGCAGCTTTCACTTTAACCTGTGTGCAAAACACATGTAGCTGCAGGGAGAGAAGGATTCATCATTCTCCTGTCTCTGTCACTTCAGATGACCCCAGGGGAGGAGTACAGTTAGCAATCAGAAAGCATACTTGCCATTTAACCCCTTATAAATGGTTTCACAAATAAAAAGTAAAAATAAACTTTTCCCCCCCGTTTAAGAAAAATATAAATACAAAACACACAATTGGTATCACCACAATCGTAACAACCCCTAAAATAAAATTAGTATGTTATTTATTCAACATGATAAATGCCATAAACCTTAAAATTCTGAGGGCAGAAGTGATGTTTTGTGTTCATCTCACCTCTCAAAAACAAAAAGTAATAAAAACTGATTGAAAAGTCTTATGTACCCACAAAATACAAGGTCTTGTAAAGCTACTTTGAAATAAAATGTGAAAAGTTATGAAATCAGGAATGCAGAGAGGTATAAAATATTACCATTAAAGGCTAAAATGCATTAGATTGCTAAAGGTTTAAAATGTGCTAGCAATATTTATATGAGCTATAAATTCAAAATAAAAAATGACATTTTCAGGTTTTTGCAAATTTAATGTGACTGTTAGGAGGTTAATTTGAGCTGTAAGTGCATAAAACATACAGAAAATTTTGTTACTGATGTAAACACATGACCATTGCATACTCTGCCACCGGCCATGCCTTATTTCCTGAAGGCACTAAAGTATAATACAGCAAGTCTTGGAGATGTGCAGGTGTAAGTACACTATGAAAGCACAATGGTCCAGGACTAGAATGAACCGGATAGACAGCTGCCTATGGCACCATTGGACAGGGAGCATAATTTATAGATAACACAAACACTAAGGCTACATTCACATCTGTGCATAGTCTCTGTTCGGAGTCCATGTCACATTGTCCATCAGAAATCACCGGACAAAAAAGTGCTGCAAGCCTGACTTTTTCCATAGGTGATTTCATTTACAAAAAATGGACATCCAACAGACAACAGTCAAGTCAAGTAGTTATCGTCTGTCACATTGAAATTCAGAGACTGGGATTAGAGGCACGTGCCCTAATAGAGGAATAGGTGAAATTTCCTTATAAACAGGAAGTAAAGCACAGTAGGTAGCATATCGCAGGTCTTATATAGTAGACAAAAATAATTTAATGGGGTTGTTCCAAGATATAAACTTATCACTTATCCATGGGTGATATGTGTTTAATCGGTGGGGGTCCCAAAGCTGGAAATCCCAATGTTGGGGTTGCTTGTTCCCCTAATGAATGGGGTGGCAATAAGCATGTAGGCTTCTTCCAGTTTTCTCTATTTGTCTACTGAAAGTCAGCTGAGTACAGTGCTTGGCTACCTCTGCCATCAATAAACATGAAGCTTGTATAAAATTCTGTATGTCTTGTATTTTACCATAGTTGTTTCTCTGCTAGCAGCTACTTTATGCGGAAGACTGAGACTTAAGATAAACTCTTCAGGGAGAGCTTGTGGGACTTGGTTACAAATGTGGTCAATGTACAAGAAGTTTATATTCCTATAAAACCACATTACATCCTGAGTGGCAAATTCATTGTGCAATGTATTCTCTGGCGGAAGGACTTGTGAGTCTCCAAGAGTTCTGGGCTGTGTGTAGGCAACCTACTGCAATGATGCAACCACCAGGAGAAAATATCCTCTATCCATACATTACTGCTTAACCACTTAACATATTATCCACCAAATTACACCGTTAGATTAGATGTCACGGTGCATATTTCCGTGCTGAGGCAATTTTTTTAGTTAAAAAAAAAATCTGCAGTTTTAGTCTTTATTTGTCAACAGTTTTCTAGATTAACTATATATACAGGTATGACACAAACTGCGACATATTAAAACTCAGACGCACACAGTAAAATTGACTCCCAGCCAGGCACAGATAAGCATGCTCTGAACTAATGGGCTTTAACTGTGCTGATAATATGGCTTTATCTATGGCTAGCAGTGTGAACATGCCACCCGACTGACGGGCTCTAGACACAGGTTAACATACTGCAGAAGAAGTAGCATCCATTAACACCAAGCAATAAAATGCCATGTCTATGACCAATACATTCAGCCATAACTGATCAGCCATAGATGTAACCATCTACCACACATTCATATACATTTATTCTGCCATTCAATACACATATTAAAAAATACAATGATATTGCCACTTAACTTATTGGGAACTTGTGTACATTGCTAGTTAATTCACCGAGCTCTTCTTTTTTACAATATTGCCTCTGTTCCAGTTCCTAGTTGTATCAGATGATTGAATGATACAATGATTTGCATTGCCTTACACTGGGGCAGATGTATTATACCTTGTAAACCAGTTTTCTGGCGTAAAAGGCATTAATTTTTTTTTTTCAGGTTTATTCTAAAAAATGTGTAATTTTTTTATGTATTGTACCACTCCCAGTACTTTTATAGAAGTAAGCCTGCAAGGGGTGTAGCATGGTCAGAGCAAAAACTACACCATCTGTATGATCATTCATGCCAGTTTACTGGTAAATGATCCAAGAAATCTGCAGCAGCTACAAGCTACTGTAAATTTCAGTGCAGGCGCACAGTCTGTGATATGAAGACTGGTGTTGAAAATGCCAGTCTTCATAAAACTACCTCACTGATGTTAGGTTCACACTAGCGTTTTGGTCTCCATTGTTTGGATCCACCAGGGTGCCCAGATGATGGAGAGCCGAACCGCTAAAATAGTGGTTACAGGCGGACATCAGCATACCCCACTGACTATAATGTGGTCTGCTGGGTGTCTGCCATTTCAAACTCCTCCATGCAGGAGAGAAAACTCCTCCATGCAGGACTTTTCTCTCTACTGATTTTGTGCGTTCCTCTGGTGCAGATGTGAACCCAGCCTGAGTCAGTCCTCACATCAGAGGCTGCATGAATCAGAAAGTTTGACTGCTGTTCAAGTGACATAACAGTAGACCTGAACTGAAGCTGTATTGCAAAAAAGAAGCATGAGGTGAGCAAATTAACTTCCACAGGCAGCACTTTTCCATGAACATGGACCATATTTAAATTTGTAGACAATTAAAAATTAAACATTTTTACAAATATAAATAATCAAAAATTTTGGATAGTTTTAAATATTTTCTCTAACCATCTTAGTGGTGACAGTCTGTTGTCTTGATCGATTGCTAGTGGATATGACCATGAATGCAGGAGCTTTCTAAGGTCTGGCACAGTGGCGTAACTAGGAATGGCTGGGCCCCAAGGCGAACATTTGACATGGCGCCCCCCCAAACTGGTGCCTCCAATCCCCACCTGGACCGTCCCCTCCGACCCCCCCCCCCGCACAAACCGCATTCCTGCACACACTATTATGCACCATAGTGGCCCCTGCACACTCTATTATGTGCCATAGTGGCCCCTGCACACACTATTATGCCCCATAGTGGCCCTGCACACAGTATTATGCCCCATAGTGGCCCCTGCACACAGTATTATGCGCCATAGTGGCCCCTGCACACAGTATTATGCCCCATAGTGGCCCCTGCACACAGTATTATGTAGCAGAGTGGCGTAACTAGGAAAGGCTGTGCCCCAAGGTGAACATTTGACATGGGGCCCTCCCAGAACCGGTGCCTCCGACCTCCCCCGCACAAACCGCATTCCTGCACACACTATTATGCACCATAGTGGCCCCTGCACACAGTATTATGCAGCATTGTGGCCCGTGCACACAGTATTATGCCCCATAGTGGCCTCTACACACAGTATTTTGTCCCATAGTGGCCCCTGCACACAGTATTATGCAGCATAGTTGCCCCAGCACAGAGTATTATGTCCCATAGTGGCCCCTGCACACAGTAGTATGTCCCATAGTAGCCCCTGCACACAATATTATGCGCTATAGTGGCCCCTGCACACAGTATCATGCCCCATGAACGATTATATTATACTCTGGGGTCTGAGACCCCAGAGTATAATGATCGGAGACCCAGGGGAGGATACAAACATAAAAAACAATGTTACCTACCTCTCCCTGGCTCCGGCGCACTCCCCGCTACTTTGGCCATCTTCAATGTTGAACCAGATCTCGCGTGGTCCAGGCCGGCGTCGCGACGCATAATGACGTCGGCTGACGTCTGGGACGTCACCAAACAGACCCGAAGCCTGCCGGAGCGCAGAAGAGGTATGTATAATGTTTTTTTATGTTTACTCTCCTCCCCTGGGCCCCCGATCGTTATACTCTGGGGTCTGAAAAGACCCCGGAGTATAATGATAGCAGTGTTTGTGGGGTACACGGTAGCGGCTGTCACAGGGCTCCGAGCCCCGTAATGTCCCTGGCCCTGTGGCAGCCGCAACCGCTGCTACCCTGGTATTTATGCCTCTGGTCTGGCATTTGTCAGAAACTCAGCCATGATTTCCTTATTGCGGCCGGTCTATCTTCTCTTACATGGAGTATCACTGTCTGATAACCTGTCCACAATAAGGAGACCATGGCTGGGTTTCTGACAAGTACCAGACCATGGAAAGTTGCAAAAATGTTTAACTTTTAATTGTCTACAAATTTAAATATTGTTATATTCATGGGAAAACCCCTTTAAGTGTTTTTCTCGTGTAAGGACTTATTAGGAACATAGGCATATTGCTGTATAGTATTGCAGTTCATGGTAAAACCGATTCAATATTCACATGTTCAAATCTCCTAGAGGGCTCAAAAAGAAGTTAAAATAATTTAAACATATAAACATAAACAAAATAATTAAAAATTCTAATCACCCCCTTTCTCCATTTTACAAATACAAATAAATTTACAAAAAAATAAGCATTGTTGGTATTGACATGTCTGAAAATGCCCAAACCAATTAAATATAGAATGCAATAATGGAAAAAATTAAACTGCTCAAATTGATGTTTTGTTGGCTTATTGCTGTCTACATTATGCCGTTGGCTTCAGAAAAATCCAATGCTAATAGATAAAGTATTCCACTGGGCCCGGGAGATCTGCCCAATCTTCTAGGACTCCAGAAGGTCAATTCTCTTTTTCGAAGCCTCCCAGACATTCCATGAAAGTTGGCAAGGATGAGTTAGGGCATTATTTACACAGGGAGCAGTGGCACAGCCTGGCATCTAACAACAACAGACCACAACTATGAAGAAACAAACATTCTTGTCATTAAATCAGAAAATAATAAATTACCTAAAATTATACACTATATGGACAAAAGTATTGGGATATCTACACATTACACCTACAGGACCTTTTAATGACACCCCATTCTAAATCCATAAGCATTAATATAGAGTTGGCCTCTCCTTTGCAGCTAAAAAAGCTTCTGGGAAGGCGTCCTACAAGATTTTCGTTCATTGGTCCAGAAGAGCAGTTGGGAGGTCAAACACATTTGTGAGATTGTACAATGAGGACCTGGATTGCAATCTCCTTTAGGCTAAGGCCCCACATTGCGGAAACGCATTGTTTATTTTTGCAGATTTTGCTGCATTTTTTTAACCAAAGTGAGGAGTATATTTAACAGAAGGGAAACATCTAAGAGCTTCCTTTATAATTTCCATTTCTTTTGAAGCCACTCCTGACTTTGGCTCAAAAAAACGCAGCAAAATCTGCAACAATAAATGTTGTGTTTCCGCAACGTGGGCTTTAACCTTATAATTCATTTTCAGTGCGGTTGAGCTCAGGGTTGTGTGTGGGCCACTAAAGATATGTGTCTGATGGTTAATCTCACCCGATCGGAATCCTGCCATGTCCGGGAAAACTAACTAATATATAAACTCTAAAGATATGTATCTGATAAAAATCTGGGGATTTTTTGTGTGTGGGCCAGTCAAATTTCACACCAAACTCACCCAATCATGTCTTTATAGACATAGAATGTAAGCTCTTGCGAGCAGGGCCCTCACTCCTAGTGTTTCATATGCTTATTTCTTTGTCACATGGTAATGTCTAATATTGTCTGTTCATGTGTCCTCTGATTTGTAAAGTGCTGTGGAATATGTTATTATTATCATTATTATTATGGTGTACATGGTGTAGATTAGGGGTGGGCAATTCATTTTCCCATGGGGCCACATGAAAAATTGGAATGGTTTTAGAGGACCATTATCATGCACAGCGGGCGGGACCGAAAATGAAAGTACACGCATGCGCATTAGTACTTGCACATCGCTCCTTCCAAAAACACTGAAGGGTGGATAGGTTGCGGTTGCGCACTGGGATCAGGAAGAAAGAGTGGCAGTGCGCCTTCGCATGGTATGGGGAACTGTCAGTTCCCCGTTCAGAGATCTGCTGTGCAAGCTACCACTACTCCTCCCTCCTCTTCCCTTCAGCCTAAACATCTAGAGCAGTGATCGCTAACCTTTTAAGCTCGGTGTGTCAAAATTTGTAAAAGAAACCTAGCTTAACATCCAGAAATATCCATAATTTTGTGATATTTGTAGCTGTAGTAAAAAAAAAGTTATATTTTTGATATATGTATTTGTATTATATGTATTTCTGGCACATCACACAGTATATGATCCCCTTTTTTTGGCCCATCACACAGTATATGACCCCCTTTTTCTGGCCCATCACACGGTATATGACCCCCTTTTTCTGGCCCATCATGCGGTATATGACCCCCGTTTTTGGCCCATCACACAGTATATGACCCCCTTTTTCTGGCCCATCACACGGTATATGACCCCCTTTTTCTGGCCCATCACGCAGTATATGACCCCCGTTTTTGGCCCATCACACAGTATATGACCCCCTTTTTCTGGCCAATCACACGGTATATGATCCCCTTTTTCTGGCCAATCACACGGTATATAACCCCCTTTTTTTAGCCCCTACAAGGTGTATGACCCCCTTTTTTTGACCCCCCCCCCCCACACAGCATATGATCCCCCTATCTATGGCCCCCACACAGTTTATGGCACATTTTATGCCCCCCCCCACAGTATATGACCCCTTTTTTTAAATCCCACCCACAGTATATGACCCCCTGTTATCCCCCCACCCCCACACAGAGTAGTGGCCTATATTTTTTACTCACCTGTCCACGCTCCAGTCCTGGACGCCCTCTGCTGCCGTCTCCAGGGTGCGCTGTTGCCGACTGCTGAAGAAGGCCGGGACGCTGTACGTAGCGTCACGGCGTTGTTCATTACCGTGACGTCAGTGTAGTGCCGCCTAGAGGAGGCAGCGGAGGGTGGCCAGGACTGGAGCGTGGACAGGTGAGTAAAAGTATCGGCAGCTGCTTATTGCAATAACACAATACGTAGCTGCCGATGCGTGTCACCTGACACCACGCAGGGCGGTCAGAGATAGTTAGAGGGCCGGATGTGGCCCGCGGGTCGTACAATGCCCAGGTCTGGTGTAGATTTAAATTATAACTCACACCACGTTTTTTCCTGGTGCAAGTTATAGTAAATCTGCCATGACTTTTTTTTTTTGTGTCTGGAAAATAACAAACTAGGAAAATGGTCTTGCGCCAAAAAATGTACAATTTTTATGCCAGAAACCTGGCATGCTCAGTTTAATACATTTCTTACATTATGTTTTATTGTACCAATTTTCCACCCTTAGTTTCTATCATTGAACCTTTAGTAACATGTCTGCAAACTATGTCCTATGTTCTTAATCAAAATGCAAGATCTACCTTCTTTCTGACTCTTCCTGGTAAAAAGGATGCCCACCTAACAGATGGCATATTTCAGTATGGTGCAGCAACAGGCATGCTTGTTTCACCACCTAATATTTGTAATTTCCTAGTCTTTCATCAGATTAGAACCTAATATCTTCCTACTGGTTACATACTAATTCCACTTCACTTTTCTATAATCTATTAGCAATAAAAGACTTTGCCCCTTGTTGCTGTTCATGTACCCCTTAGATACCTCCTTGTATACAGTGACATGCAAAAGTTTGGATACTTCCAGTCAAAATGACTGTTATTGTGAACAGTTAAGCAAGTTGAAGATGAAATGATCTTTAAAAGGCATAAAGTTAAAGATTAAACACACTTGTCTATACCTTTAAGCAATATCAGTGTATTATTATGTTTGAGTACAATTTTAGAGTAAAAAAGGGAAAGGAGTACCTTGCAAAAGTTTGGGAACCCTTGTAGATTTGTGTGCTCAGATAACTTGACCGAGGTCTCAGACCTTAATTAGCCAGTTAGGGTTATGGCTTATTCACTATCATTGTTAGGAAAGGCCAAGTGATGCAAAATTTACAGCTTTATAAATACCCAGCCTCCTCTAACCTTGTGCCAAAAAACAGCACCCATGGGTTCTTCTAAGCAGCTGCCTAGCACTCTGAAAATGAAAATGGTGGAGGCCCTCAAAGCAGGAGAAGGCTATAAGAATATAGCAAAGCGTTTTCAAGTTGCCCTTTCCTCAGTTCCAAATGTAATTAAGAAATGGCAGTTACCAGGAACAGTGGAGGTCAAGATAAGGTCTGGAAGACCAAGAAAAATTTCAGAGACAGCTGCTAGTAGGATTGCCGGAGTGGCAAATCAGATCCCCACATGACTGCAAAAGACCTTCAGGAAGATTTAGCAGAATCTGGAGTTGTGGTACATTGTTCTACTGTTCAGAGATACCTGCACAAATATGGCCTTCATGGAAGAGTCATCAGAAGAAATCCTCTCCTGCGTCCTCACCATAAAATTCACTGTCAGAAATTTGCAAAAGAACATCTAAACAAGCCTGATGCATTTTGGAAACAAGTCCTGTGAACCAATAAGCTTAAAATAGAACTCTTTGGCCACAATGATCAAAGGTACAGTATGTTTGGAGAAAAAAGGGTACACAATTTCAGGAAAAGAACATCTCTCCAACCATTAAGAATGGAGGTGGATCAATCATGCATTGGGGTTTTGTTGCAGCCAATGGCACAGGGAACATTTCACGGGTAGAGGGAAGAATGGATTCAATGAAATTTCAGCAAATTCTTGACGCAAACATAACACCATCTGTAAAAAAGCTGAAATTGAAAAGAGGATGGCTTCTACAAATGGATAATGATCCTAAACACACGTCAAAATCCACCATAGACTACCTAAAAAGACGCAAGCTGAAGGTTTTTATCATGGCCCTCACAGTCCCCTGATCTGTACATCATTGAAAATCTGTGGCTAGACCTCAAAAGAGCAGTGCATGCAAGACGAGCCAGGAATCTCACAGAACTAGAAGACTTTTCCAAGGAAGAATGGATGAAAATCCCTCAAACAAGAATTGAAAGACTCTTGGCTAGCTACAAAAAGCATTTACAAGCTGCGATAGTTGCCAAAGGGGGTGATACTAGGTACTAACCTTGCAGGGTGCACAAACTTTTGCATCGGGTCATTTTCATTTTTTTTATTTTGAAAATGTAAAATATGAAAATATTTTTTTTTCACAAAAAAAATACATTGGGAATGTGTCATCTTTAATGTTATGCCTTTTGAAGATCATTTTATCTTCAACTCGCATAACTGTTCACAATAACAGTCATTTTGACCAGGGTAGTCCAAACTTTTGCATGCCACTGTATGTTCTTATGCATCTTTCGTCCCACTTGGTATTGGTGACCTTAACGTAATAGATACCATATACCCCTATATTATCCTTCTTTGTTGTTTAAAGGGAACCTGTCAAGTGGTTTTACCACCATAAACTGGCCCCATCATATGCAGAATGAAGTACTTACCTTTCCATTGGTGCCCTCTGTAATCTTTCTGTTATATATGTTTGAAAGCAAAAAAAGTCATATGTAAATTATCCTAAGTAGTCAGGTGGGCGGTGAACAGCTTCAGTCTAGTCACTACATCCACTTGCTAATCATGATTGGCATCTCCCTCATGATGTCAGGGAATGAGGGGACTGTGACGGAGATGTGAGTCACACCCAGGAGGTGTCATTAACAAGCGGACAACGTGACATCATCCCTTCAACAGACTCTCTCATTACTTCAATGGGGCAGTGCTGTACTTCCTAAGCCACTGCTACACTTTGTATGACGAGTGAGCAGCTCAGTTCCTGTCATGTAAACATTGCCAGGAGCCACGCTGTCCTGGCACAGCTGATTTGCAGGGGTCCTGGCACATATCTCACATTGATGGCCTATCCCAAGGATAGGCCGTAAATATTACAAAGTGGATAACCAGTCACACCACCATCAGTACCTTGCAGTTCATGTGTTGTCCAATGAAAATTAACATTTACTACATATTTAAGCTAGGTGTTTTAAGTCAAGGGGAAAACTAATGGAACAAGTAAAGCCCTTAGCATTAGCAGGACTGAAGGATTTCAATTACACCATAGGGGCTGTGTTTGCGTTGAGGGTAACTTTACTTGTTCTGTTAGCTGTTCACCCCCTTGACTAGTAACTTTTGGAAATTATAAGTACATCGTTGGGCAACACATGAGACTCACTGTGGAGTACTGATGGTGGTTTCAGGGCTGCAATCGAGCTGACAGGTCCCCTTAAAGGTAGTCTACAGCCACCAAAATTGCTTCTAAACCACTTATATGTTGTTGTAGGGATGATTAGTGGTATACAGATAAGGTGGCCATACACTTTTGGCAGCAGGTTATCTCATGTGAGAACAATGAATAGGGTATATTGAAATCCATCCTGTCTGATCCTTCTTTTCCTTGACATCTACCATCAGGAAAGGGTCAGGAAACCTTTATACATATTCATAGATTGTAAGCTCTTGCGAGCAGGGCCCTCAGTCCCATTGTGTGAATTGACTATTTCTTTGTAATGTATCTTTTTTGTCTGTACTTGAACCCTGCAAATTGTACAGTGCTGCGGAATATGTTGGCGCTATATCAATAAAATGTATTATTATTATTGCATATTCAATGTTGGCCTGCTGCTTATGACCACTTTAAAGTTAAGGCTTTGTTCACATTGCATTATTAAAGAGAACCTTTCACCACCTCCACCAGCTCCAACTCCTTGGAATTGTGTAATAGGTGCCGGTCTCAGATTCTGACAGAGTTGAATTTTTTTCTCTAGCCCCCACTGTTTCTAAATAATAATTTCTATTAGCAACCAATTAGGATCTCTACTGTCAAGTGGGTGGTCTCAGGCTGTTTGTTCCTGCTCAGGACCACTCACCGGAAAGTAGAGAGCCTAATTGGGTGCTGAAACTAACAGCATTGTTTGCCCCAAAACAGAAGGGGCTAGAGAAAAAAATCCAACTGCAGCAGAAACAGTGGAGCGGCACCTGTGGAAGGATGCAAAGATCTGGAATTGATGGAGGTGGTGATAGGTTCTCTTAAAGTATACTGCAAAAGAAAAGAATTGCTATTCATGTTTTGATGATTGCGCTCCAGTATATCAGTGAAGTTTCGATAACTTTTTTATATATCACTTCAGGTATCTGTAGTGCATCATATCAAGAAAATGTCTGAATACTGGTCATATAAGGATGATTATTTGCAGCATTTCTGCGGCTATGAACTGCATAGGAGAGCTAACATACAAGTTCTTTTTTATCTGACTTGAACAACTGTCCCTAATCTTTACCCATGGCCCTCAGTTACAGGGAAGGAGGTAGCTGCGATCAGGAGGGTGGGGGAAAGAGGGTGGGGAGAGGATGCCACTGTCTGAAGTTTGTGGTTTTGCAGTAGCAAGTGTGGATAAACAGGGTAGGACTATGTACAGAGGCCACTTCCAGTGATATGACAGGATGGGGACAGGGAGGTAAGAAAATGAAAAGGAGCGCATGAAGATGTGAGGGAGCACATGTGACAAGGAGACTAAGGCATGTGAGGCTATAAATTTTGAGTTTAAGGTGAGAAGATGGGTCTTTTAGACAGTGGTCATTGAAACAGGTCTAAAATAAGAAGAGAACAAAGTGGTAGAGATAGGACAGGAGAACCTCAGATGGCTATTCAACATAGAGAACTTGGCATGATCGACACAGAGGAATAGATATTTTTGAAGGCAACCAAGTGATGAGATCTTTAGATCTGGAAGAAGATCACAGATTGGACTCTTATCAAATCCAGACTTCTACATTGTATACTATATGTGGCCAAGTCAATAGCACATCAGGTAAGACCATGAAGTTAATTTGTTGTTGATAGTTCTGACAGTTTAACATGGGAGATGTGACCCTGCAATCGCTATATGTTAACATATGTATGAACAAATATGTGAGAGTTGTGCTCAGTTGTGTTATGGATTTATTCCAATTTTGTTTTCAATAATTTTAGCCTGTGTTCACACCTGTGCTATAGCTTCAGCTACTATGGAAGTCACGGTGCTGACTTATAATGGGGCCTGTCCAGATTCTGGACAAGTGTCTGTTGCTTTGACAGCAAAAATAGAGCTATGTGCTGAAGTCAAAGGTGACAGAAGCTCTGTAGGAACCCCAGGCATGATGTTGTAAATGCATATGTGAACATAGTCTTAAGAACAGTTGTAGCTGGAAGCAGCTGTGCTCCTATTACTTAAGTAGGAGCAGAGCTACTTTCAGCAAAATTCTTCTCTGTTAATTCTGGTGCCCTGCCCATGCAACTCCCACTTTTCATGAAGGTGGTATGCACAGTGTAAACCAGTGAACAGTCACAAATTTTTGATAAAAAATTGGCTTGCACAAAAATTCTCAACATACCAGTATGCTGGCATAGGGAGCATAATTAATTCTCTCCATTATATATATGAAATGACCAATCTCTTTAATGCTCTCCTACAATTCTATAGTGCCAGCTCCCAAACTGAATATAGATGCCATGGCATCAGAACAGGATGCAGTGTAGTTAAGAGACAGCCCACAACCATGCAGGGCTTTAAAGGGATTATCTGGTTTCTAACATCGATGGCCTATTCTTAGGATAGGTCATCAATACTAGATCTGTGGGGGTCCAACACAATGATTAGAATGCAAAATCCTGTACTATAATCGTTTTTCATGTGAAATTTGAAGTATGCTTGTTGAAATTTATCAGAACAAAATTTTGGACCTGAAATCAAACTGTGCACATTTACTTTAAATGTATTCCAGTCTGCTTAGCAGTATCTATTAGGAGAACTAAATGTTTACCTATCAACCCCTTCATGCCACAGCCAATTTTTCATTTTTGCATTTCTGTTTTTCCCTCCCCCCATTCCAAGAGCCACAATTTTTTCATTTTTCAGTTCACAGAGTCACATGATGGCTTATTGTGTGCAAAACAAATTGTACTTTGTAATGGCACCATTCAATATGCTGTGCAATGTACTGGGAAGCTGGAAAAAAATTCAGACATATGTAATTTTGCATGAAGGGGTTAAAGGGAGCCTGTCAGCACAAAATCATAATAAACTAATCACAGTAGCTTGTAGGGCTGTCAGCACAGTTTATAATTATGTATTGCTTATTCAGGACCACTGCTCCATTCTTGTAAAAATCAGCTTTTATATCCCTATTGCTATCCTATTGCTTTCCATCAATGGGCTTCACTATCTGCTGATGCTAACTGCTGCTTGACTGACATCTCTCTTCTCAGCCTAAGCACACAGTACTAACTGTACTGTGCATGTCTGACAATGGCATACTGCACCTTCAGCTGCCCCCATCTGAAACCAGCTTCCTTCACTTCCAGGTGCAGTGTGTCATCATCAGACATGCATAGTACAGTTAGTACTGTGTGCTGAGGCTGAGGAGAGATAAAATGTCAGTCAACTAGCAGGGGTAGGGCTGAGCATCATTTAGCAGCAGCCAATAATGAAGACCATTGATTGAAAGTCACCCACCTAAAGCCCTTTTCTGCTCATTTGCATAGGGATAAAAAGACGATTTTTACAGGAATGGAGCAGCGGTCCTGAATAAGAAATACATCATTGTAAACTGTGCTGACAACCCTACAAGGTACTGTGATTAGTTTATATCTCAATTTTGTGCTGACAGACTCCCTTTAAGACAAAATGCATTTCCCTTTTTCTGGTTAATAGTTTTACCAATAATCCTACAGTGTTGATCCAGAGGAAGACAAAAAATTGATGGACATTATTTTTCTTGCAGATTTTCTATGTATCTATAGTATTCCTATGTGCTATATGCTGTTCCTGTAGCAGATATATTTGCATCCTTCTTAGTCAAGTCTTCAGTGTGTCACAACATTGCTAAAGGGTTATGTAATAACTGAAACCCTTGTATTTCCAGTACAGAGTTCAGTAGACTACATGACCTACATGCTCTAAGGTAGTGTTTCTCAACCTTTTCAAGCCAAGTACCCCATTGTGAAAAAAGTGCCAACCGAGTACCCCCAACAGACACTGTGGTGTCTGTCATGTGACAGATTCTGCTCTTGATCTCAAGTGGGAAAGAATAACTAGCACACCAAGCAAATTAATTTGCTTGTGGGGGCACCTATGGCAGACGGACAATACAAGTTCTGAGGCTACCTTTGCTTCTGACCTGTTTTTCACTCATCAGAACATAGATCATAAGCTATTAGTCTATTCAGTACAGACTACCTGCTGCTGTAGAGGAGACCAACCCCCTTAACCCTGACTCAACATCTTCTGATGAATGCCTCTGCATGCATGCATGCCACTGTGCCTCGGTATTTGAAGATGGTGGGTGGTTTGGGTGGCACTAGCCTTCAGGAGCCTCAGAACTTGAGCACTCAATAAATCTGCCACTTCCAGAGCAGTATTTCTCAGCCATGACGCGTACCCCCAAAACTGCCAAGAGTACCCCCTGGGGTACACATACCACAGGTTGCGAACCACTACTCTAAGGTAAATGGAGATGACCAGTCTCTTACAAGACAAACCACATGCAGAGACATTAGAATATGTAGCTATGCCAGATAGGTGTAGTTACATTTATAGCCCGTTTGAAAGCAACTAAAAGACTGATGTTAACATATTGTTAATACTGTGAGAGGACCAGAGGCAAAGTGGTAAAACTAGTATACATTTCTCCCAGGTTCTTGTCATATTCCTTCTAAAAGCACCTGGGAAAGATGTGTTCCTTGCTGGAGGGATTTACCTAAACCCTGGTAAAAGGTCTGGCTGCTGGAGTAGGCAGAGTTGGGTGTGGCTCTACTCCATTCAGCCACTTCAGGTTTTGGGATGACTGGGGGTTAATTCCTTGGTTCCTGAAGTGTGCGTATATAAGGGCAGACAGCACAAAGGTATTTGGCTGTCTCTGCTCCTGGGAAACCACTGTGAGTGTAAACTATTGTGAATTTGTGAATTCCCTTACGTCCAACAGCAGCATAATATGGGGTATTTCTGCCCCTGTATGCTGGTAGGGCAGGTGGAAATTTTAATTTACATAATTAATTGATACTTCTCTATAAGAGGCAAAGGAGATCTCCCCCCACTGTGTTTTTTTTTTCTGTCCTGTGTGGTGGGACAGGTGGAGGGAGGCTCTTTGTCCTCCCAGTTTTTCCTAAAAAAAAAAAAAATCCGGGACTCGACTTCTCAGGTCTCTAAGAAGCCTCGTACTGAGAGACATTCTCAGTCAGTTACATCAGAGGAGGAATTTCATACTCAATGAGACGCACTTGCCTGATGAAGACACTTCGGAAAATTCCAGCAGACCTCTTTTTTTCCTTGGTAAGGATACCTAGGCTGCTGAAGTCCATCTGGTCAGAGACCATGATGTTGAACATGGGGAAGCTTCTAGTTCCACCAATACAGGGCCTAGGGCCTTCCAAGTGGACGTGACACTGAATAAAGCTTTGACAGGGGAGTGGAGACATCCCAAAAAGTGCAACCTATTTATCCAGGAGATTTAGGACCCTATTTCTCTCAGCAGGATCGTTGGGTCCCCCGCCTAAGGTGGATATGACAGTAACTAAATTGCTGCACAAGTTGGCTCCAATCTCCAAATCTCTATACATAGACGCATGGAGTGCACCCTTAGAAGGGCTTATTCCTCGACCTCTGCTCAGGCTTCTGTGGGCATTGCCTCCAATGAGCTAGCGAATAAGCTGCGCTCCGATCCAGCCCAACTGAAGTGGAACATTGACTCCAGAGTCTCCAGATGATCTATTATCCCTTATGGGATGGCTGCAGACTATATAGCGGAAGCTTCCGTACACCAAGCCAAGATGGCCACCAAATCTCTGGCCCTCTCTACAGCTGCTAGAAGGCCATTATGACTGAAGCCTTGGAGAGCAGACAATGCGTCCAAGTATAACTTATGCTCCCTACCCTTTTAGCTGTGTAAACATTTTAGCAGAGGCCTGGACAACATCATGGAAGGTCTTGGGATAAAATGGATAAGTGCCTTCTGCAGTCTTTTAGAGGAAAAGCAGGATCTTCTGGCCGGGGCGGAAGTTATTAGCAACTGCCTCAATCTACGCTCCAGTATCAGAGGCGTGCTAGATATCAGTCCAGAGGGGCTGAACGTAAAGTTCCCCAAGAAAGGGGACAGAAAGAAGCCTAGCTGTAGTCGCCAGCTTCTCGTCTCCTGTAGCGGCAAATATTCCTGTTGGGGGATGCTTCCCCCCCCCCCTTTTTTTTTTTTTTTTCTTCCTCTTTCTGGCAGGAGAAGATCCAAGACCTTTAGTCGTACAAGTAATACAGCGGGGTTAGGCGGACAATTTTCTTTGCCCGCCACAAGACAGATTCATCGCAACCCGCTTTCTTCCTGCACTAAGGCAGGTTATACTGGACAATTCCATTCTGGAATTCCTGGGCAAGGGGGCCTTGAAAAATTCCCCCCCCCCCCCCTCAGAAGAAGGTTTGGTGTCTACTCTCTAGACTTCCTATTACCAATATATGATTATAGTCCTAATATATCTAAGTCTCTTCTTAGAGAAGAGCATTTCCAAAGGGAGACTGGGAAGTTGGTCACATACTTTCTGCAAAGCGATGTTTCTATCACTCTCGACCTAAAGGATATGTACTTGCATGTTCCAGTTATCCTCCTCACAGAAGGTATCTGAGAATTGCAGTATCAATTGCCGATCACAGATGACTTTTCCAGTTTGCGGCTCTGCCCTTCAGCATTTCCTCAGCTCCCCACTCCTTTACCTAGGCGGTTGCTCCAGTAACAGCCGCACTCAAACTTCAAGGTCTGTTCATAGTGCCATATTGGACGACTGGCTTACAAAAGCCTAGTCAGAAACCATCGTGCTCCAGCACCTGCAGACAACTGTGTCTTTCTCCAGTATCTAGGCTGATAACCAGGAGAAGTCAGAGGTAATTCCTTCCACAAGGAAGAAGTCGCTGAGGTTCAGCCTGACTCTGGTCATCTAGAAATTTTTTTACCTCCGACAAGGAGAGAAAAGATAATCAGAGTGCTTCAGTATCTTCTCAAGACACTAGGATGTTCATCAGAACAACTGACTCCTAGGACTCGTGTCAGCCTCAGCCGCTGCAGTCCCTTGCGCTTTATGGCATATGCGTCCCCTCCAGTCGGAAGTACTGTGGGTCTGAAATAATGGCCCTCTGAGACTTGACAAGAGGATGAGACTTTTTCCCAGAACCCGTCTTTCTCTCAACTGGTGGACTGGTGTCCATGGTCCAACCTAGTTGTACCCTGTTGATTGATGCATCCTTTTCAGGATGAGGAGTCCATTTGTATGAGAAGACCGTACAAGGAGTCTGGAGCAGGCTAGAAAGGATGAAACCATCCATCTGGAGGGAACTCAGAGCAGTTACCTGGCACTCCTCCATTTCCAAGGAACTTAGAAGTGCCAGGATCTGAGGAGATTCAACCTGACAGCCTGAAGGTTGCTCAGTCCCTATGGAAATCTAGAGGACTGTCAGAAGTCGATCTGAAGACCGTTTCCTGCACAAGAGCAGAATCCACCAATAAAAGATACCTAAGGATAGGTAATGTCTTCAAGGAGTGGTGTTCCAGACAGGAAGTGAATGGTTCGAATCCATCTACAAGAGTGATTCTAAATCTTCTTCAGGATGGCTTGGATAAGGGTCTTTCCCTGCCACACTTAAGGTACAGGTTTCAGCCCTATCCACCTGCTTAAGCAAAAATTGTCTCTGAACCCCTTAATTCCCAGATTTCTTAAGGGTGCTAGACTTAGGTCAGTGGTTGAAACTCCCGTTTCACACTGGGATCTATCCACAGTTCTTTCTGGCCTCTGCGGCCTGCCATTTGAACCATTGGAGGAGGTGGATCTTAAGTTTCTGGCTTTCAAAACCACCTTTTTTGCTAGCTATCACCTCAGCAAGAAGAATACGAGCGTTGCAGGCTTTTTTTCTGAAGAGCCATATATATATATATATATATATATATATATATATATATAATTTTTATTTTTTTTTCGCGTTGGGTCCAGCTCAGATTTCTTCCTGAGTTTAACCCGAAGGTGCTGTCTTGGGCTAATTTCAACCAGGTGGTCTCCTTACCAGTTTTCTTTCCCAGCTCCATCTTCCAATGAGGGGGGAAAACTCCTTACAATGGATATAGTTTGGTGTCTCCAAAAATCTATCTTATGCGTACATGGCCATTCAGAAGATTGGAGAACCTCTTAATATATATGGTAGAGACAAAGGTCTCACGGCTTTCAAACCCTCTTTATCAAGAGGGATTAAGGAAGCAATTTTGCTCGGGTTAACATCACCCAAATTCATTAGTCCATTCAACCAGGGCTGAGAGTCGGTCTTGCCTTTTGAGCAGTTTTGTGCAGATGCTTTTTGTCATTCCAACTAAATTTTGTTAAACACTATCGGTTAGATGTCCGTAGTTCAGAGGCTACTGCCTTTGGACATTCATACTGTACTGTAGTGCGAGAACCCTCCCTAGGGGATCTACTTGCTACATCCCCATATTGTGCTGCTGTTGGACATAAGGGAATAATGTTAATCTGTTTTCCCTTAGTCCGAACAGCTGCACAAGCTTCCCCCCCCCCCCTTAGGAAGGATTGTTTTTTCTAACACAGTGTGGGGAGGTCTCCTTTGCCTCTTATAGGGAAGTTTCACTTAATTAATTATGTAAATTTAAATTTCCGCCTGTCCTACCAGCACACAGGGGCAGAAATACCCCATATTCTCCCCTGCGAGCTTTGGAGAAAGAAAAAGCGGGTGAGGGGATGCAGAGTTGGTACTCTTCAGAGGACTAAAAAGAGGCGTTACCGACCAGCTGTTCCCTCCATCATCATGGGCAATGTGAGATCTCTTGCAAACAAGATGGATGAACTAACAGCGCTCACCAGGCATCATCATCAGGCGTGCAGCATGATGCTACTTACAGAGACTTGGCTCACTGAAGTTACTCCTGACCCTCTGGTCTCCTTGGATGGTTTTAAACTCCTTTGGGCAGACAGGACAAGGGAGAGCAGTAAGAGGAAAGGAGGAGGGCTGGCAATGTTTGTGAATAATAGATGGTGTAATCCTAGGCACATTGTGATTAAGGAGCAAACTTGCTGTAAGGACATTGAACTATTAGCTGTGAGCATAAGACCTTTCTACCTACCAAGGGAACTATCGCATGTCATCGTGATAGCTGCATATGTCCCCCCCTCTGTGAAAGCTGACGCTGCCTGCGAGGTCCTACAAGCCAAGCTGAGCCTTTTACAGTTAAAACATCCGCAGGCCCTCTTTCTTCTGTCGGGTGATTTCAACCATGCCTCTCCATCATCCACACTGCCCAGTTTCACACAGTATGTAACCTGCCACACAAGAGACAACAAAACACTGGACTTGTTCTTTGCCAACGCGAGGGAGACATATAGCTCATCAGCCCTACCGCCCCTGGGGAGATCGGATCACAACCTAGTACATCTCCGACCTGTGTACAAGCCACTTGTACGTAGAGAACCAGCTGTCACCCGCACAGTGAGGATATGGTCCGAGGAGAGTGATGAGGCTCTGAGGGATTGTTTTGACACAACCGGATGGGAAGTTCTGCAGGATTCTTATGGGGAAGATATAGAAGGACTCACACACTGCATAACGGACTACATTAATTTTTGTGTGGACAACACAGTACCCACAAAAGTGGTGAGGTGTTTCTCCAACAACAAACCATGGATTAACTCTGATATAAAAACACTACTTAAGGAGAAAAAGATGGCATTTAGGACAAGAGATAAGGAGAGGTTGAGGGAAGTACAAAAGGAGCTGAGGCATCAAATCAGGCAGGGAAAAGCCAGTTATAAAGAAAAAATGGAAAAGCAAATGGAAAGAAAAGACATAAGGGGGGGGTCTGGGAGGGGCTTAAGTCAATTTCGGGTCATAAACAGTCTGTCTGCCAGATTGAGGCAGATGTTAATTGGCTTAATGAACTAAACCTATTCTTCAACAGATTTGATCACACACCAGCTCCTCCCACCCCAGCATGTCCTTCAGCTCCCCCCACCACAATGACTTCTCCCCATGCGGCCACTTCCCAACAGACCAGTAAATCCAGAAATCCGTCTTTATCTGGCCACAGTCTGACCTTCACACGGGCCCAGGTGAGAAAGGAGATGAAAAAGATCAAGGCGAGGAAAGCCGCAGGGCCAGATGACATCAGTGCAAGGCTAATTAAGACTTGCGGGGACCAGCTGTGTGGTATAATTACATATATGTATAATATGAGCCTGAGGCAGGAAATAATCCCTGAATTATGGAAATCCTCTTGTGTGGTACCAGTTCCAAAGAAACCCCACCCTATGGACCTCAATGACTACAGACCTGTAGCACTGACATCCCACCTGATGAAGATCTTGGAGAGATTGGTTCTCACACATCTCCGCCCTCTAGTGAGCCCCGCTATGGACCCCCTCCAGTTTGCTTATCGGCCGGGCATTGGGGTAGATGATGCCATCATCCATCTTCTGCACAGGGCTCTGTCTCACCTGGAGAAACCAGGGAACACAGTGAGAATAATGTTCTTTGACTTCTCCAGTGCTTTTAACACCATACAGCCCAGGTTATTGAGGGACAAGCTGGGCCTTGCTGGAGTGGACCACCACCTCTCCAACTGGATCCTAGACTACCTTACAAATTGACCGCAATACGTGAGAGCCCAAGACTGTGTGTCAGGTACCGTGATCTGTAATACGGGGGCACCTCAGGGTACGGTTCTCGCCCCTTTCCTCTTCACACTGTACACTGCAGATTTTAGGTGCAACTCATCCAGCTGCTACCTACAGAAGTATTCTGACGACTCTGCAATAGTGGGTCTCATCACAGATGATGATGATAGAGAGTACAGAGAACTGAACCAGGATTTTGTGGACTGGTGCCACCGGAACCACCTGAAGATTAACGCGGGGAAGACCAAGGAGATGGTGGTGGACTTCCGCAAAGGCAGAAGCCCTCCTAAACCAGTGGACATCCTGGGGACGGGCATCGAGATTGTGAACACCTATAAGTACCTGGGTTTGCTCCTTAATAATAAGCTGGACTGGGCAGATCATATGGAGGCCCTGTACAGGAAGGGCCACAGCAGGCTCTACCTGCTTAGGAAGCTGAGAGCCTTTGGAATCCGGGGGGCACTTCTTAGAACTTTCTTCAACTCGGTAGTGGCATCAGCCATCTTCTTTGGAGTGGCCTGCTGGGGGAGCAGTATATCAACCAGGGACAGAAATAAACTTGACAAGCTGATTAGAAGGGCCAGCTCTGTCCTGGGGTGCCCACTGGACCCAGTGCAGGTGGTGGGTGACAGAAGGATACTGTCCGTGGTGAGCTCCATGCAGAAGAAGAAGTCCCATCCCATGCATGAGACTGTGATCGCGCTGAGCAGTACTGTCAGTGACCGACTGCTCCACCCTAGGTGTGAGAAGGAGCGCTATCGGAAGTCTTTCCTCCCCACCGCGGTTAGGCTGTACAACCAACACCGACCTAAGCGGAGATCATTACACGCAGAGAATTGAAACATCCCTCTGCCTGTTAAATCCCCCCCCCCCCCCCGCTACTTCCTATCTGTCTGTCAGCTATCAAAGTAATGCCTCTTACCTTGGAACATTCCTGTACATGTTGTTTTTGTATTTGTATCTGCTTCTCTTTGCTGCTGTAACACACTGAATTTCCCCATTGTGGGACTATTAAAGGACTATTATTATTATTATTATTATTATTATATTGTGCTGCTGTTCGGACTAAGGGAATACAGATTAACATTATAATCAACGATTGCGAATTGTGTTTAGGGAGCTGGGCAGTAGGCTCTCAATAGTTATCTATGTTATAGTTAGTAGCCGGACGGCTAGGATTTATTTTTGTTTTGCCTGGAAGAAGTAATAAAACTGGTTGCGGCCAGTTGCACCATATTTGACTGGACTGTTATTATTGTGCCAAAAGTGCTTGTTTATCTGAGATGATGATCCCTGAGCTAATCCTGTTACAATACACATAGGTAATAGTGTCCTAATTATCCACCCCATTAGTAATAGTGTCCTATTTGTCCCCCCACATAGATATTGGTGCCCCCGCAGGTAATAGTTCTCCCCACATATTATATCACATACAGTCCAGGCCACACAACTGGACTCATACTTGCCTTTTTTTTTCCTGCAAAGCTCTGATGTGGTGCCCGGCTATGCACATCTTCTATTGTCCTGTCGGTTACCCTGTCACTTGCTGCAAGCAATACCATAGAGCGGGAGACAGAATGGCTGTAAGGACATTAAAAGAGGTGCACAGCCGGGTGCCACATCAGTGCTTTGCAAGAAAGAGGTAAGTATGAAATTCCCTACATCTGGAGACAGTAGTGTGGCAAAGCGTCCAATGAGGCACAATGGTTTAGGGACCTAGTCGCAAGGGCACCACTATGACCCCTATAGCTGTTTGTTCTGTCTTTGGCTAGAAGGTCCACAGAACTCCCCAACTATACAGTACTGGGGACTTTCTGGATGTCACATAACATGACTTACTAGCCCCCAACAACTAATGTGGCCCCCACACAGTATATGGCTCCTTTTTTTTTTTTTTTTTTTGGCCCCTACACAGTATGACACTTTTTTTTTAAGACCCCACACAGATTATGGCCTTTTTTACTGCCAAACACTAAATAACCCCCTTTTTTGAGCCCACCCAGTATATGACCCCCACATAGTTATGTTAGGCCGGTGGCCTATCACCATTAGTCTGCCTCAAGATCTGAACTACTAAAGGTGCCCCTACACATTCAGTAGAGCATTCAGCCGACCACTATTACCTCTGATTCTCTTCCTTACACATGGCGAATTGTGATGTTCTCTTTTAGCCTCTTCTGTGCAAGTGGGATTGCTCTGTGTTTGAGGTTTGCCGCAAAATACTAGTGGTAATTGACTTCTGGTAATAACAGTCGCGTATTCAGGCTGGGACTGGCCCCCTGCATGACTCACTGTCCTCCATACAAATAGACAGTATCCAGCATGTCAGCCAGCCTATGCGTCAATATAATTAACTGGGCAGATTTAACAAACCACCTAGATTATTATATAGACACTGAGATGACATCTAGGCACAGAGGCCGGCAAACTAGTATCTCCCCTCCCTGGCCCCACCTTATCGAAATTGCCAAAATGACCCCAAACCATAATCATCTTGCTACGGCCTGAGACCTACTGCTGATCTGCAGGTTTTCCTGGCTCACAGAATCAGTGTGGATGCAATTTTAGGAATTTGTGAATAAGTGTCAGGTAGACCTAAAGATATCTATCAACTTGTGTTTTAGTAATTATATATCATATATAGTACATATGGTTCTCTATTTCCATCATTTTGGAGCAGGAGTACTGCATGTCTCCTGATAAGTTTTATCTACTCTGTGCAGTAAGTACAGAGGAAGAGAGGGAAGGAAAAAGGCCTTGCAAGGGAAAGCACGCAGCTTGAAATGGAAGATTTGGGGCGGATAAGTGCTGCTTAGTTGAGGTGGAAGACACACAGGAGGTAGTAGTAGGAAATAATTTATTCAATTGAAGCCATATTTTATTGTATTAGTAGCTTGGAAAATACTCCAAACCTATTTTACATTAACCCCCATTGTTTTGCTTTCCTTTTTTCAGAGTTACAGAGAACTTCTGTGAGCTCTCCCTTTTCTGCACTTTCAATATAATGCCTGCATTCCTCAATGTAGAGCCTGGATTTGGAATATTCCTTTCATAAATGGGAGAACAGTGCACCCAAAGAGACATGGATCTCACTTGGCAAGAGATCTTCTCTATCAATGAACTACAGGTTAGTGTATATTGGTCCTCATAGCAATCTTATGAGCTTTGTTTTTTTTTATTTCTATAGCACAACTACAGTGTGGGGCCACTGGGTTACAATATTAGGTAACTGGGGGACATTATTAGTTGTCTGGGGGCCATGGGGGAAACTATTACTTGTCTGGGGGACACTGGCGGACAGTATTAGTTGTCTTGGGGCCATAGGGGGTCATTATTAGTTGTCTTGGGGACATTATTACTTACCTGGGGACCACTGGATGGCATTATTACTCGTTTGGAGGCCACTGGGGAGCATTATTAGGTTTCTTGGGCCCATTGGGGAGTAGTATTAGGTGTCTGGGGGCCACTGGGAAGCATTATTATGTGCATATACTGCATATTGGAACACTAAGGGAGCTTGGTGTAAAAGGTGAATTTATGTATGTGTTGGGTGGAAAGTATAGGATGGTGTAGCTTTGAGGGTGCATTCAAGTGATGCAGTTTTGGTGAGGTTTTCTAAATTTACAAGTGGAACAAATTTTTTTATTTTTTTTTTCTATTATATTTTACAAAGGTTTAACATACAAAACAGTAGGATAATGTGTACAGAATACAAAGGTAATTGAAAAGGGAGGTGGGGACAACCTCAGGGCAAAACAGCATAAAATGAACAACCAAGAAAAACCATACTAAATAGGGCCGAACAGGACATAAAAACACAAAAAATAGACACAGGGTTGTGGGGACCACAGGAGGAAGGAGATCAGAGGCCATGGAGGACGCAGTACATGTCCCATGGAGACCAGACCAACTGGAAGGCATCCATTGCGTTAGTGAGTGTGGCAGTGAGGAACTCCAAACTGCGGAAGTCCCTGACACAGGCCACAAGGGCAGGACCAGGCACACTCTTCCAATGGAGGGCCACCAGCATTTTCGCTGCAGTGCAGAGCTACAGGAAGAGTTTAGAGGTCTTCCCACTGAGCAAGTGGAATAAATTTATGTCCCAGCTGTAAATTCAAAAACATTGTTTTTTTGGTTTTTTTTTTAGCCTTTTGGTAAAAATTATTTGGCAATGGTGCCCCAAAGAATTTTTTTTTTTTTATCCAGGGGTGCCTCAAGTCTATGGCTAAAATAAAATAATAAAGAAAATGAAAATAAAACCTTTGTTTTAATATACATAAAAGGTGCACCCCATTAAAAACAATTAATGTATGCCAAACCTTTGTTTTTAATGGGGTGTAATTTTTTTTTGTGCATATTTAAACAAAGATGGCTCTCTTCTTCAGACATGGTGTTATACAAGAACTGAAAATTCACAGATTATTTATACCCTATACACATGATCTTCAAAGGATTTTAGAGTCCTTAAAAAAAAGAGTGAAGAGTAGTGGCAGCACACGTCCTTGAAAACAGATGTCTGAATAAGGCTTCATTGTTGTGTGTGTATATATGCTGTACAAAAGTGGAGCTTTCCTTTATGTTTGTATTTTTGTATGAATCTTCCTGATAATAACATTAATGCATCTTTTGTTTTTCTTGCAAAATGCTACTGCAAACTTTTACTAAATTATATTAGCATCTGATTCTAACCTTAAGATTTACCTTTTTTTGTCGTCCAGGGCTTGGATTTACACCCAGATTCCCAATATGATGTTGAGGCTGGATATCAAACACCCATGTTGCCCATTCCAGGATGCAGTTTTGGTACTTTTCCAAAAGATGGTATTGTACCATTTGCCAACAATATGCCAATCTGCAGTCGATCTTACATGGATTATCAAGCCCAGAATACAGCAACAATCACTATGGCGTCTGGCTATGGTCCACCATCATATACAGGAATGTTAATCTCATCAAGTATCTCCCAGATGGGGGCAATAAACCACTGTCCATCAAAGCATATACCATCTAGTACAATGAGTACACCAGAAGACCAGGTAACCATGGTTGAGCCTTACATGGGCAATGTTAATCCTCTGCACCTTCCCTCCAAAAACCATGATGATTTTGAATCTGATTCTGGTTTGTCTCTGAACTTTAGTGATGGAGAATCAATAGAAATAGAGAATATAGATGGCCATAGGCTTCGTCCAGAATACATGGAAATAATTCCACAACATGCCTACCAAAACCAATATCCCTTAGCACCAAACCTTACACAACCTGCTATGGAAAACATGTGTGAAAGCCAAACCTACTATGGATCACGGACTCAAGAACTTGTCTGCAGTAGGGATGAGCGAAGGGCAGCTGCAATGCAGATCCCATTCCCCACAGACAGGATAGTCAATCTTCCTGTAGAGGATTTTAATGAACTTCTGTCTCGCTACACATTGACTGAATCTCAAATGGCTTTGGTTAGAGACATCCGAAGACGTGGCAAGAATAAAGTAGCTGCTCAGAACTGTCGCAAGCGCAAGATGGAGAACATTGCCATCTTGGAAAAAGAAATTGTGCAGCTCAAGTCAGAACGGGAAGGATTACATAGAGAACGAGAAGAGGTTGAAAGTATCATTTCTGAACTGAAAAACAACATGAAAGTACTTCAGCAAGAAGTTTATGGTAGTTTAAAAAACCAAGGCAGTCATCACTACCCAGAAGACATTTTGCTTCATCACACACCATATAGTAATTCTTCTTTCTCCGTGGCATAGGATCAATTGTCCATTTTCAGACTGATTTTACTAAATGGAAGGACAAGATGCTGAAAACATATTTTGTAATTATTTCTGTACATATTGAGTTATGGTGAATGTATATTGGTTTTACTGCAGCGTATTGGCAATGATTTGTTCTCTCATCTTCAGTGACTGTGCAAACCATTACAATGCAGCCACGAAAGGCAGGAGACCTCATATTGTAGTGTGTATGAGCTCAAACTTTGCATAGTAGAACCATCATTAGACATTAATTGCTAAAATCACATTATACATTGAAACTATGGCTAACCTCTGTCTGTCTTGACACCAGTGTAAACCCAGATAGGCGATATCTGGGTAGTATGCATTTTGGTGGTCGTCTCAAAGAGGTTTCACTGTATTGTGAAGAATGTTTGAATTTGCACAATGAACAACTAAAATCATTATTGCACTAAACATTGGGGTAGATTTACTAATCCTGTCTAATTTTTAGACTTTACAAATTTACACTAGACAGTCTTAAAATGCACCAGATCTATTGCAGATCTATTATTATTGATGCTGGACAATTAATCTGATGCACCTTCAGACTGTCTAGTATAAATTCATACCACCTATAAATTGCCATACATTGTGCCCCAGAATTTTGAAGTAGTCTGACACAGTTAGGTGCAACTTAAGACCCACTCCTTATCAGACAAAAGTGTCTAAAACGCATAATAAATGTAATGCACAGTACGTAGGCCAGTTTTTGTTTTGTTTTTTTTAGCAGAAAATATGGCAGGATTCTGACAGCTTAGTAAATCTGGTACAATGCATATATAATAAAATTGTAGTTATTTTAAAGGAGTTATCCCATGAGGACAAAACATTTATACGTAGCCAAAGGATAGGTGAAAATGACTGATCACAGGGGATCCACCAATTGATTTGGGACACTAAACCACCCACAGGTCCTTAACAGACTGGTGGTTTAGTGTCCCAAATAGCCCTGTTGCAACACTGTGTGACCAAATAAAAAAACAACCCCCCCCCCAGCCATAAGGACCTGTATGTGGTTTAGTGTCCCAAATAGTCCTGAGAGGTTACCTTTAAAGAGGACCTGTCATTACTTCCAACAAGTCCATCCCTTAATAGGTGCTACTCCACTGATTCTGGTACAGTTGAAATTTTTTCTCTAGCCCCCACCATTTCCAAGCAATCAATGCTCTTAGTTTTGGTGTATGATATGCTATTTAGACTCTGTACTTTCAGGAGGGCGGTGTCAGGCTCTAGCAGACAAGGGGTGTGATTCTGAGCTCTGACACTGGCGGCCTCTGATTGGGGCTCTGAATCACACTCCCTGCCTGACCCCGCCTTCTGACATTACAGAGCTTAAACAGCACATCAGGCACCAAAACTACATGCACTTGTTGCTCTTGATTCCAACTATGCTGGAACCAGTGGAGCCTTTTAATAGATGCTAAGAACTATAATTGGTGGAGATGGTGGACGGTCCTCTTTAAGTCTCATAGATATTAAATAGAGCAGCAGGACACATACATAACCATTGATCCAGTCAAGCACCCGATACTGAAGGCTTGGCACCCAGTTCTGATGTCTGTTAGAAAAAATAATACAGTTGGTGGTCTAAAGTTAGACAAGAGTGTCTAGAAGTGCACCAAATTCATCATCCAGCATGAGCCACTATAATAAATTTGGGGTAGATTAAGAATGTTTATAAATTAGAATTAGTAAATATGAACACAAGTAGTCATGATGAATTTTGGATTGACAAGCTGATCAATGCCCTTCTCCGACCTCTCCTGAAAGATCTTTCAGGCTAAGGCCCCACATAGTGAACTGCAGCTAAAAAAACAGTGGAAATTTTTTTTTTTTTTTTTAATCATGTTTTTGCTGCGCTTTTCTGTGTGGTTTTTCTTCCCTTATTAAATGTACATGGAAAATGCTTGCATTTCCTCAGTGCGGGGCCTTATTAGCCTTAAGTTGATAAATTAGACAAAAAGTTTGCTCATAAGATTTAAGGGAGTATCTGGAGAAGGAGCCCTCAGGTTGTGGTCTGAATTACAGCTGTAGAAGCCAAAGGAAGCTAAATTTTTAATAAAACCCAATTATGAAATTGGCCCAAAATACACAAAATTAAAAAAAAATACACAAAATTATTTGCTGTGAGTCTGGTTTAACACATACATTTTTAATGTTTTTCACTGTTAACGCCACAACAAGAAGGTTTTTTCCCTTGCATTTTAATCCATATCATGGCACTTTTGCACCAATGAAAACAATATAGTGTGAAGGAAACCTGAGCGTGTACATAGCTTTTAACAATCTGATCTAAGTATCTACTTGAGACATACAGTACAGTATTTGCTTTACTACTATCAACTTGTAAAATTGTAGTTGAAAGTAATTTGTGTTGGATATTAATGACAGCAAATAATTTCTTTTAATAAAACAATCTAACAGCTGAAATGTATGTGTGTCTTATTCATGGAAAGATGCTAACCTTTCACTGATCAGCAATACAAGATATTATAATTTAGTAGCTAAAACTCATCATATCTAATCATTTTATGCGACTTAATTCTGTAATAAGAAAAAATAAATTATTGGTTCCTCAAAGATCAGTTTCTAACTTAAAGGGGTAATAGAAGTAAAATTAATAACATAACCTTAAAGATGACCTTTCATGTCCTCATGCACATGCGGTTTTATATACCGCTAGAAAGCCGACAGTGCACTGAATTCAGCGCACTGTCAGCTTTCCCGTTATGTGCCCCGGAGCTGGAGATATCGGTGCCGTTAGTTTCAGCACCAATCACTGTCCAAAGGGCGTTCCTGGCAGTCTATCTGTACTGTGAGGAATGCCCTCCCTGACAGTACTCATCCATAGAATTGTATGGGGGGGGGGGAGTTCCTCACAGCTCAGCGTCATCACTGGGCAGTAAGGAACGCCCCCTCTGACAGTACAGGGCTATGAACGAGTACTGTCAGGGGGGGCATTTCTCACAGTACAGATAGACTGCCAGGAACGCCCTTTGGACAGTGGACAGAGATCGGTGCTGAAACTAACGGCATCGATATCTCCAGCCCCGGGGCACATACCGGGAAAGCTGAATTCAGTGCACTGTCGGCTTTCTAGCGGTATATAAAACCGCATGTGCATGAGGACATGAAAGGTCATCTTTAACCACTTCAGGAGCGGGTAATTTTCCTTGATTCAGGGCTGGACACATTTTTGCGTTTTTTTGAACATGCAGTTTTGAGGAATATAACGTGTTTTTTTTTTTCTTTTCTTTTTGTTCGTCTTTTTTCAGTCATCAATAGGACTTTATTTTTATGTTGTTACTATTTTTGTATGCTTTTTAGTTATTTTAATATCTGAGAAAATGTAAATAAAAAAGAAGGGAAAATGTGTCTGGTTTTTCACATCCTTCATGTTTCTTTTATTTAATAGCACAAAGTGCTACTAAAAAATTTGGTAGGCTAAGGCCCCATGTAGCAGGCCACAGCAAAAGAGCACTGTGGGAAAAACCTCAGAGGCAACACATCGCATTTTTTCCTGCAGTGCTTTTCAAAGAAAGTCTGCAGAGTTTCATTATACCTATAGAGAAACGGCTGGCATTTCTGTAGGTATAATTGACATGCTGCGATTTCCAAAACCGCAATGTGCGTATTTTTATGCAGTGTGTGGATGCCACTATGCAATGACTGTAAAACGCTGCATTATTTTCTGCGGCATTTACGCCACGTGGGGCCCCGGCCTTAAATAGCTTTCCCTTTTCCATTACATTCACTTTAACATAGATGACACTTACTGTGTTGCTGGGGCAGAATTAAAACCTGTGACATGGTAAAAATACCAACACTCACACAGAACATATATCAATAATAAATAATACTGAAGGAGGGAAGACAACATCTAAAGTTACATAAGGAGATGCCAGAGCTATATATTAATCATCCTAAACCACTCCAATAATGAAAAACCAAAAATAGAGACACAAACAGTGCTGCCAATAACAGTCATCATAAACATATACAGTATTTATATATTCAGCAAGAGAACCCCACATAGGAAATACATTACAGCATAGGAGAAATTGAGGAGAAAAACCTACAGTACTGGATAGTTGTATGGATAGGGAATAACTTGCTTCGATCAGGAAAATCTTATAAGGCCGGGGGCCCCATGTGGTGGAAACACTGCGGAAAAAAATGCGGCGTTTTACAGTCACAGCAAAGTGGATGGGATTTTGGTGAATAAAATATGTACAGCGAACATGATGCAATTTCCAGAACTGTCACAGTTTTGGAAATCACAGCATGTCAATTATACCTACAGAAACGCTGGCGGTTTCCCTATAGGTATAATTGAAGCAGAAAGTCCGCAGAGGAAACGTCTGCAAATTTACTGTGCAAAGCGCTGTAGGAAGAACTGCGCTGTGGGAAAAACCGCATCAGCAACGCATCACGATTCTTCACGCAGCGCTTTGCGGTTTTTCCCACAGCTCTTTTTTTGCTGCGGGACGCCACGTGCGGCCTTATTCTAAAAGGGTTTTTTCCGGATTATGATATTAGATGACTTGTGCTTAGGGCATGTCATCAGTATTAGATTGGTGTGGGCGGGGCCTGACACCCTCATTGATTAGCTCTTCTCTATAGATACACAGTATAGAGAAGTAGCTCCATTCATTACTGCAGATCCGCTCCCATTTACTTAAATGGGAGCCAAGCTGTAGTGACTCAGTTCAGCCACTGCACAGAAAGGAAATGTTCACTTCCTGTTCCATTCAGCTGATCAATGGAATTGTCTAATAACCAATCTGTAATGAGACCCATCATTTGTATATATCTATATACAGTACAGACCAAAAGTTTGGACACCAAGAGTGTGCAAAGCAGTAATCAAAGCAAAAGGTGGCTACTTTGAAGAACCTAGAATATAAGACATATTTTCAGTTGTTTCACACTTTTTTGTTAAGTATATAATTCCACATGTGTTAATTCATAGTTTTAATGCCTTCAGTGTGAATCTACAATTTTTATAGTCATGAAAATACAGAAAACTCTTGGAATGAGAAGGTGTGTCCAAACTTTTGGTCTGTACTGTATGTCAGTGTCAGTGATATGTTTGTTTATGATGTATTCAGGAGTAGGATATTGTTATTTTCCTCGTCGTCCTCGCCAGCACAATGCACGAGTTATGGTTCCCTAGGTATAACCACATAGAGACAGGTTAATTAAGCAGTAATCAAACAATTAAACAATTAACCAATCAGACCCCAGGCATAAATAGGACACAGAGAGTAGGACACAGTGTATTTTTCTTTTCTCTCATAGGCAACAGACATGGAGACAGGATCTCCCCCAGGAAAATGGTGTATCGCTACCATACAGGCAGATGGGATGGCTTTTCTGCACTGTATACAGGGGTGATCCCTGTCCCTCAGTGGCGAGGGTGTACCATGATGGCGGCGCCCAAACAACAATCCTGGTACACGAGCAGGAGCTCAAATTTCGGGGTTCTCTATCCCCCCTTATGCCGGCAGGACATACAGTGGGGAAAAAAAGTATTTAGTCAGCCACCAATTGTTCAAGTTCTCCCACTTAAAAAGATGAGAGAGACCTGTAATTGTCATCATAGATAGACCTCAACTATGAGAGACAAAATGAGAAAACAAATCCAGAAAATCACATTGTCTGATTTTTAAAGAATTTATTTGTAAATTATGGTGGAAAATAAGTATTTGGTCAATAACAAAAGTTCATCTCAATACTTTGTTATATATCCTTTGTTGGCAATGACAGAGGTCAAACGTTTTCTGTAAGTCTTCACAAGGTTGGCACACACTGTTGCTGGTATGTTGGCCCATTCCTCCATGCAGATCTCCTCTAGAGCAGTGATGTTTTGGGGCTGTCGCTGGGCAACACGGACTTTTAACTCCCTCCAAAGGTTTTCTATAGGGTTGAGATCTGGAGACTGGCTAGGCCACTCCAGGATCTTAAAATGCATTTTACGAAGCCACTCCTTCGTTGCCCTGACGGTGTGCTTGGGATCATTGTCATGCTGAAAGACCCAGCCACGTTTCATCTTCAATGCCCTTGCTGATGGAAGGAGGTTTGCACTCAAAATCTCACGATACATGGCCCCATTCATTCTTTCATGTACACGGATCAGTTGTCCTGGTCCCTTTGCAGAGAAACAGCCCCAAAGCATGATGTTGCCACCCCCATGCTTCACAGTAGGTATGGTGTTCTTTGGATACAACTCAGCATTCACTCTCCTCCAAACACGACGAGTTGTGTTTCTACCAAACAGTTCTACTTTGGTTTCATCTGACCATATGACATTCTCCCAATACTCTTCTGGAACATCCAAATGCTCTCTAGCAAACTTCAGACGGGCCTGGATATGTACTGGCTTAAGCAGGGGGACACGTCTGGCACTGCAGGATCTGAGTCCCTGGCGGTGTAGTGTGTTACTGACGGTAACCTTTGTTACTTTAGTCTCCGCTTTCTGCAGGTCATTCACTAGGTCCCCCAGTGTGGTTCTGGGATTTTTGTTCACCGTTCTTGTGATCATTTTGACCCCACGGGGTGAGATCTTGCGTGGAGCCCCTGATCGAGGGAGATTATCAGTGGTCTTGTATGTCTTCCATTTTCTAATTATTGCTCCCACAGTTGATTTCTTCACACCAAGCTGCTTGCCTATTGCAGATTCAGTCTTCCCAGCCTGGTGCAGGTCTACAATTTTGTTTCTGGTGTCCTTCCACAGCTCTTTGGTCTTCACCATAGTGGAGTTTGGAGTGTGACTGTTTGAGGTTGTGGACAGGTGTCTTTTATACTGAATGTCAAACAGGAGCCATTACTACAGGTAATGAGTGGAGGACAGAGGAGACTCTTAAAGAAGTTACAGGTCTGTGAGAGACAGAAATCTTGCTTGTTTGTAAGTGACCAAATACTTATTTTGCACCATAATTTGCAAATAAATTCTTAAAAAATCAGACAATGTGATTTTCTAGATATGTTTTCTCATTTTGTCTCTCATAGTTGAGGTCTACCTATGATGTCAATTACAGGCCTGCCTCATCTTTTTAAGTGGGAGAACTTGCACAATTGGTGGCTGACTAAATACTTTTTTTCCCCACTGTATTAAGGCAAGTGGCTGAAAGTAGTGTTGCTCACACTTTTACATATGGCGCCAGTCTGTGTTTGCTTTGCACACAGTACTTGTGGTTCTCCAGGAAGTGATGTTTTCCCTTCAGCCGAGGCTGAGTAAGGGCAGAAGTGACATCATCATGTGGGCCAATGCACCCTGCAGCTCATAATGCTGGCGGTTTCCTTGGCTATGGCGCACTCACCCGACTATTCTGCCCTCAACTTGCTACTGTAAGTATGGCACATGCCTGTAGCCATCCCCATCCATATATCTGCCAGAAGAGTTTGGAGGTTTTGTCCTGTGTCTTTGTAGCCTCTGTTTATCATGCTATATTTGCTGTTTTGCCTCATGTTACTTTGCATGTATATACCTAATGTTTTATTCTTGCTGTGCAGCCACTAAGCATGTGTTTCTGTGTCCTAGATGTTATCTTCTCAAGAAAGCTCCAGGGAAAGGTCCCATAAAGCAAGACACAGTCTGTAATAAGTGTGAACAGCCATTGCCTGATGACCTAATCTCTGACACATGTGAGGCCTGTTGTTATACCTGTGTATCTCCTGCAGTTGCATGATCCAGGGAGGATCCAGGTGGTTTCTTAAAATGGTTAAACAGCAAATGTCAGAGGCAGTGCAGGGGTTAACTCTGCACAAGGAACTACAAGAGCCAGAGAGTCCTCCTCTCCTGATGAGATTATACAGGAGTCAGCTGCAAGTTCAGACTCTGAAGTAGATTCCTCCTCTGTGGCCTCTAATTCAGATGATTCTGAAGAAATGTGTTTTATGTCTAAGACAACCTTAATAAATTACTTAAAAGTGTTAAAGACACGGTGGAGTCTCACAAAGATGTGCAGTAGTATAATGTTGTACAGTGTTAGATGTGCAGTATAAGCCTAAAAGGCAAAGGTGGTTTTATTTTCTGGCTTCTAAACACAAGTCATTCCCAAGTCACCCAGTGGTGTAGGAATGGATGAGGAGAGACTGGGATAAACCAGATAAGAAAGCCAACCCAGGGTCAAGAATCTAAACTATTTACAGTCTAGATGATTCTGTGGCAAAAGGCTGGGAGGCAGTCCCCAAGGTGGATTTACCAGTGGCCAGATTATCCAAAAAGGCTGTATTCCCATCTGAAGTCTCAGCGCTCCTGAGAGAGCCAATGGACAACAAAGCTGATTTTCTTAATAAAATATAATATACTTCTCCAGTGGGGGCCTGTAAAGCAGCATTAGCCTCTGTCCCAGTGGCCAGGGCTCTCAGAATCTGGCTCAGCCACTTAACTAGGGATCTAGAAGAAGATGCTTCTAGAGAAGAAATATTACATTCTCTTCCCCTCTTGAAAACTGCTGCAGAATTTTTATGTGACTCACAATTAGATGTCATAAAATTTTCTTCCAGGTCTCTGGCCCTCTCAAATGCAGCCAGAAGAGCTTTGTGGCAAGTTGTGGTCAGGTGATAATCTGTCCAAGAACAACTTTTGCAACTTACCATTCCAGCCAGAGTCCTTATTGGGTCCTCAATTCTGTAAGATTCTGGAATCCTTGAGTGAAGGCAACGGTGAAAAATTTCCAGAAACATAAAAGGAGTTCCTTCGGCCCTTTTTGTTCAGAGAAAAAAAAGGTCACCTAAGTTCAGGAGACCATCTATTGGGTTTTCTGATAGAGAATCTTCAGAAACAGAAGTCAAAATAAATCTTCCTTCAAAAAGAAGTCCACGAATCCCAAGACTTCTGACTTATGATGACAGGCCCATGACTGTAGGCGCAAGATTAAAAAGTTTTGCTTCTCTGGTATCACAGCCCTCTTTAGACGCATGATTCTTCAGTTAATATAAGAGTTCTGGAGCAAAGCGGCCATAGAAGAGGTCCCATCTGCAGAAAGAGGGCAAGGTGTCTATTCCAGGGTGTTCCTGGTACCCAGCCCAGGGGGGCAAGCAGAGGCTGGTGATAGATCTCACATTCCTAAACCAGTTTTTGGAGAAAAACATTGAAAATGGAGACCATACGCTCAGTAACAATCTTATTAGAGAGGAACAACTATATGGTGATAATCGATCTCACTGAGGCCTATCTTCATGTGCCAATCCTTTACAGTCAAAGGAAGTTCCTTCAAATAGCTATCAAGGGGTCTCAAAGAATTCATAATTTCCAAGTCACTTGCCTCCCTTTCGGGATCTCGTTATCCCCTCGAGTTTTTACCCAAATTGTGGTGGTTTTGACAGCAGCCTTAAGGGTGAGAGGGATCAGTGTGGTCCCATATCTGGACGACTGGTGGGTGAGAGCCTTCATGAAAGATCAACTCCATAATCACCTGTGCATCACTCTGAACCTTCTGCAAAATCAATTTGAAAAAATCCCAGTCGGTGCCATATCGGAACCTAAAGTTACTAGGCTTCATGATAGTTTTAAAGTCATGCTTTGAGAGATTATCTCCAGGGAGGATAAGAGTAACACACAGAGAGATCTCTCACCTAGCTTCTCATCCCAAAGTCTCCTTCAGAAGAGCTATGCAAGTATTGGGCCTCATGATGTTGTCCATAGAGGCTGTACCATGGTCAAAAGTGCACCTAAGGTCCCTGCAGTTTGACATATTCAGATCTTGGGACAATGTCCAAAATCCCTAGATGCAACCTTCAAGATTTCCGCTGCCACAATCTTGGACCAAAAGTTGTGGATTATACCTCAGACTCATCGTCAGGGATGACTCCTGGCTCCCCAGCCCCAGAGAGTCCTCACTACAGATGCATCCTCCTAGGGTTGGGGTGTACATTAGAACACAAATGGGCTCTGAGAAGCTGGGGTCCATCAGACCAGGAGCGGTCCTCCAATCTATAGTAGTTGAAAACAGATTTCCCTTAAATAATTTTCGCTCCCACCTACTCGGTTGCTAAGTCTTGGTCCAGTCAGACAATCTTGCGACAGTCTTCTATCTGAACAAACAGGGAGGCACCAAAAGCGATGTAATAGCGAAGGAGTGCAAGTTAATTAGGATCTGGCCAGAACAACACACTTTGGGGTTGTCAGCAGTACATATCAAGGGGGCTCTGAATCACACAGCAGATCTGTTGAACCGCAACAGTCTTTATCCAGCAGAATGGAAACTCAACTCTGAAATATTCTACAGGATTAAAGCAAAATGTAATAGCAACTCGCCAGAATGCCAATCTGCCTATATTCTACTCTCTGAACCATTGTGGCCAAACCCTGGCAGTGGACGGCTTATCAATTTCTTGGTCAGGGAAACTGCTCTATGTCTTTCCTCTGATTTCCCCCTGATCTCCAGAGTTCTGGAGAAGATCTTCAACGAGAAGGGGGAGGCTATTGCATTTTTTCCATTCTGGCCCCGGAGAGCTTGATTCACTCTTACATTGAGTCTTTCAAAAGGCAGGTTCTGGAAGTTTCCAGTGGCAAGGAATCTTTTGTTCCCAGAATGGAGTGTTCCACTCCAATCCTCTGATCCTCCATTTCATAGCCTGGAGCCTGACCAGGAGATCTGATCAACATGGGTCTTCTCACCGGAGGGTGTCAACACCCTCCTGTATTTCAGAAAGCCATCTGCGGTGAAATTTTATAACAGGATAGGATTTTAACTCCTGGTGCTCCAAACATGATGCAAAGCTGCCTTCAGTAAACTCCATTCTTCAATTTCTTCAAGAGGGTTTCAATAAGGGTCTCAGGATAAATACCCTGAACGTGCATTTCATGGCGCTGAATGTGCAATTACAGAACAAATTCTCTGTCCAGCATTTAATAAAGACCTTCAAGTCTCTGAGGAACCTGAACCCGGATCTGCAGAAGCCATCTCCCTCGGTGGATCTCTCCGTGGTGCTCTCTGCTTTGATGCTGCCAGCATTTCAACCTCTACAAGATATACCAATCAGACATCTCTCTCTAAAAGTGTTCTTCATGGTAATAACTTCTGCAAAGCGAATGAGTGAGCTGAAGCCCTGTCCTGTAAAGAGTCTTACCTAAGGGGATTGCCTGCTGCTAAAGACCATGCCCGAATTTCTGCCTAAAATTCCATCATTCAAGACTATTAATCAGAAGATTTCTTTGCCTATATTTTTTCCCCATCCACAAGGGGAGGAACAAGGGAAATGGAATACTCTAGATGTCAAAAGAGCTACACTTGTTATATCCAGAGAACATCATTGTTCCTGTTGGCAGAAAATCTGTTTCTTCAGTTATTGGGTCCCAACAAAAAAAAAAACAGCAGAGCCACATTGGCCAGATGGATTAGATAAACCATGGAAAGATGTTATCAACTGTCGGGCCAACAATCCCCTCTTCAGATCAGGGCTCACTCAACCCATACCACGGCTACTTCTTGGGCAGAAGCAAGCCACATTCCTCTTGTAGAGCAGCAACGTGGTCTTCCATCTCAACTTTCATCAAGCATTATAGCATTGGCAGCAGAAGAGGCATTGTTTGGGAAAAGAGTGTTGGTTTTGGCATCTTCTAACCCTCCCAATTAAAGTACTGCTTTACAAGTTCCATGTGTATTGTGCTGCCGAGGATGACCAGGAAAATTAAAATTTAACTCACCGAAATTTTTATTTCCTGTAGTCCGAGGCAGCACAAGTATCCCCCCTTTAATAAATTTTTATACTATTGCTTGCATCAGAATACACTGTGTCCTACTTTCTGTGTCGTATTTATGCCTGGGGTCTGATTGCTTAATTGTTAGATTACTGCTTAATTAACCTGTCTCTATGTGGTTATACCTAGCGAACCTTAACCCATGTGTATTGTGCTGCCTCGGACTACAGGAAATAAAAATTTTGGTGAGTTAAATTTTCATTTTTCTGTGGTCACAGGATGGCCCCTGCAGTTTTTTCCTTCATAGTCTGTGCACAGAATTCCTTTTGAAGTAAGACAAAAGACAGATAAGAGGTTTATAAACTGCCACACTAACTTCTTACTGGACATCAGAGAAAGGGGGATGTGCTCCGGACCCGGGAGCTGTAGGAGCGATATTATGACGTCACTCACATCGTGCCCGCAGCTCCCTGAACACTCCGGGAGAAGAGACAGCAGGGATGCGAGGAGAGGTGAGTGTCAGTGATTTTATTATGTTAAACTGGGGGGAGATGTAGGGGACATTAAACTAGGGTCAGATGTAGGGGGGCAATTAAACTGGGGGCAGATGATCGGGCATTAAGCTGGTGGCAGATGAAGGGGGACATTAAGCTGGTGACAGACGAAGGGGGACATTAAGCTGGGGCAGATGGAGGGACATTAAATTGGTGGCAGTTGAAGGGGGCATTAAGCTGGTGGCAGATGAAGAGGGGACATTAAATTGGTGGCAGATGGAGGGGGACTTTAAACTGGGGACAGATGGAGGGGGAGACATTAAACTGGGGACAGATGGAGGAATGGACATTAAACCGTGGGGGTAGCTGGAGGGGGACATGTCTCCCTCTAGTTGCTCCCAGTTTAATGTCCCCCTCCAGCAACCCCCATGGTTTAATGTCCCCCTCTAGATGCCCCAGTTTAAACTGGAGCACAAGGAGAGGGACTTCATACTGTGGGGCAGTTGGAGGGGAACATTATAATGTGGGAGCATATAATGTTAGGGTGACTGTAGGAGCATTATACTGTGCGGGGCACAAAGAAAAATGGGTGAGAATGGACAGAATCAATGTAGAAGTGGGTGGAGCCAAATTTGCTGCGGCACCATACCTTTTGTCCCTCTTTCTGTCCTTTGAAAGTTGGGAGGTATGCCAACAGATCATATAGGGAGGGGGTGCCCAGAAAACAAAACATCTGAAACATGAGCCAGGACATAACATTACAAAAACTGTTGACCACAAAAGAATCTTTGAAGCCAGCTGACCTGGGTTATGGCCAACTGAGATTCTTCCAAGTTCCATGGAATCAGAAGGACTGCAACTTATATTTTTTAATTTTTTTCTCCTTTTTATTTTACAAACTGTTTTGCTTGTCTATGTCACCTTTGTTTGTCTTTTTATTATATAAGCACTGAACCTTTTGGTATTAAAGAATTCACTTTACTGGTGGCCTGGGTATGCTTTATGAATCCATTGCCTTTTTAAAGTGTGTTTGCTGTCTGACTGGTTGGGAGCAGTGGGTGTGTGCATGTCTTGGATTCCGATCCATCTTGAATGGACTGCGTGGACTGTGTTGGGGTGTGATTTACATTCAGTTTGCAGCCTGAGTGAAAGGTGAGTGCAAGATTGCGTAAGTGGAGTAAATTACAGTGGGTACGGAAAGTATTCAGACTCCTTTAAATTTTTCACTCTTTGTTTCATTGCAGCCATTTGCTAAAAGCAAAAAAGTTAATTTTATTTCTCATTAATGTACACTCAGCACCCCAACTTGACAGAAAAAAAAAAATTAAATGTAGATATTTTTGTAACCTTATTAAAAAAGAAAAACTGAAATATCACATGGTCATAAGTATTCAGACTTCTTCACATCCACCAATTACTAGACGCCTGCAAATTTTCCACCCTCAAGAGGCACTACTACTTCTCTCCCCCACACTCCCTATACACCAGAAAAGATCTCTTCCTGGTCAGACATCACAATTTGAGGATGGTAATGGATTCCTGAATCAAGACCACTCCCCAGTCTCCAGCACCCTCACGCCCGAGGCCCACATGGAGCCTGAATGAGTCTCTGCTTCAAGACTCGACTGTCCCAAAGAGATCATGACTGAATTTTATCTCTTTTTAAAAAATAATAACCATTCTGTTAGCCCTTCCTAGGTCTGGGAATCTGTGTTTTATAAGGGGATCGTTCATTTAAACATGGCAGAGAATCTCAAACACACCAAACTGACCCTTGACCTCACAACTACTGCTAGATTGTTGAAACTTTCTTCCCTTAAGGAGCATCTCTGGACAATGGAACGGTCCACGGCACAGGCGGCGTTAGTTACATTTTATGAATACAGAGATAAATGTAGCAGGATTTTGGCGAATACCCTTCAGGCACAATGCACCCTCATACTTTCATTTTTTTTTTCTCACACAACATTGGGCCATATTCTCCATGATCCCCAAGGCCATTGCAGCAGCCTTCTGAGACTTCTACCAGACTCTGTACAACATTGACCCTCCAGGCCACTCCCACACACAGGTGATAAAAGACTACATTGCCAATTCCAGACTCCCAATCCTCCCGAGGCCATTGAGTAATTAGCCCCCTTGCAGACAACCATATGAATGGTCAGTGTGCTATCCGGGTTTTTCCTGGGTAGCACATGGACCCATTCATTTCTATGGGCCCATACACATAACCGTGTGCGGGCTGACAGTCCGGGCTGCAAAATATGGAACAGGTCCTATTCCTGTCCGATTTTGCGACCCTGCTTCCGTGGCTTCTATTCATTGAATGAAAGAATGCACAGAAGTGCAGCTGGCACACGGGTGACATCCGTGCGTCCCCCGTGCCGGTCATTCATGGCAGCCGGTTAGCACACGGTTGTGTGTAACTGGCTTTAGAGTTGCCCTTATTGCAGTCGAAATTTCCAAGTCTCTGGAAAACAATGTAATTGGAAAATTCCCAGGTTCCGATTGATTCACACATTGCTATTATAAACAATTTCTCACGGCCTTATCTGACGCTTTCCTGTGGGCTTTTAACGCCCACCATGCTCGCCCACATCACAGTCATCCCTAAGGAAAGGCCTGTTACATTGTACAAATTTTCCCTCTTAAATATTGACGCTAAACTTTTCACTAAAATTTTAGTCTCCAGACTTAACCCCTACCTCTAAACATTGATACACTCGGACCAGGTGGGATTTTTGCCCTCGCAGGACAACAGTAAGAGTACTGGATGTTGTCACATTCACACTAAGGCTTTACAGGTGCTCATCCTTTCAAAAGATATCAAAAAGACATTTGACGGAGCTGACAGGAAATTTGTCACATTCCTAGAAACTCAATAGCCTGGGCCACACCATACTCTTGTGAATCCTGTCCCTCTACTCGATACCAATTGCCTTGGTCACAATTCATGGCTTCCATTTGTCTTCCTTTTGCCAGCCAAAACAGTACATGGCTGGGATGTCCCCTCCCATTTTCATCATTCCCTTTATTTGTTTCCCTATAATAGTCACCCACCAACACAAACTCGCTGCCTATACAGATGTCATGTTTTTTTTTCTTAACAAGCCCCATCATCCCTCTTCCTAACTTAATGTCGGAGTTTCAGACCTATAGATATCTCTCAAATTTTAGGATTAACATGCAAAAATCTGAAGCCCACCCTCTGGCTGCCCAAACTCTCCTACACCCTAACTTCCACTTTAAATGGATTCCTGCTGCATTAATATACCTGGGTATCGATTGTGTTGTCAGCTGACTGGTCGCATATATTTGATATGAACTTTTCACTGCTATAGAAAACATTTAAACTGGATTTTGACTTATGGCCCCTTCTTGTTAGGGAGGTATAATAAAATAAACTTGCTCCATCTCCTCCATATCCCTTCAACCGATCCATTTGTAGACTATGGAAGAAAAAAAAAAAAAAAAAAAAAATTTGTCCCGACACCCAGGCTCACCATGGCTGCCAGATTGATCGTGGTGTTGAGAAAGGAGGGTAGGTGTTCCCAGACCCCACACAAATACTCCACCACACACCTGACCAGAGTGGTGGACTTGTGTGGCCACCTAGTTCCCCTTATTTAATTTACCATGGCTGGCTTCCCTGCCTAGAGATCTACTTCTCTCCTATAACACTATAGGTCCCACAGTCAGGCTGGGTTCTTGTTTCCCCTTGTTTCCTATGGTTGGCTCATGGCAGCTCCAGGGAAGAGGTCTCAGCCATAACTAACCAAATGGGTGAGTACTCTCTGGGCTTATAGTTAAAAACTATTCCAGATACCAGTTTAAGGTGTTAACCTGAAGGTATAGGGTCCTGGGAAAGATTTATCCCTCGGTCTCAATTCTGTGCTCGAGAGGTCATGATGCAGAAGGAACCTTATTACAAGTCTTTGGGTTGTGACCTCCGCTCTTTTTCCTAGCTAACAGTCCAGGGCCTGATCAGTCAGCAGGAAGGCTATGTTGCAGGGTTCTTTTTCCTTTGTACCGATATCTCCCTATAGAAATACAAGCTCTTCCCCTTCAACTATGAAAAAAGTATACCCAGCTCATGGAAATACTCAACCCCACCTACCATCACACAGAGTAAATGAGATCATGCAAAAAGAATATGACTTCTATGTAGGAAGGACCCACCAAAACTTAAGACCTGGTTTTACAGTGACCAATTTACCACTTTGAAGGAATGCGTTCACCTGCAAGATGCCCAAACCTAACCGATCCTCTGGGATAGTATTCCTTCATTCTGATTCTCTCTCCTAACTCCCCTGTCACTGGTCATCTGTATTCTCCACCATATCATGTTGTAATCTGAATTTAATGATGTATACCATTTCTCACAAGGTGGTTTGTCTTGTCCTGTCCTACTTTGTTGATCTTCTATTCCATTGTCACTTGTTTGTGCAGCAAATAGCCACATGTTGCCTTTTGATTGTATACCCATTTGAAGAGAGTCTGTCAACATGAAACTGCAATATAACTACACAGCCCCTTGCTGGCTGTTAACTGTATACAACAGCCAGCAAGGTGTGTAGTAATAATGCAATTTCATGCTGACAGAATCGCTTTAAAAGCTAAAAATGTAGATCATTTCTTCAGGTAGATTATGGAGGAGACATCTTGTCTGAGCTGATACTCTGAACAGCATCTGTAAAATCTGGCACTAAAATATATGGGGTGGTCATAATTCAACACCTGTAGTAACCAAGGGTTGTTAGACTGAGAACAGGAATCAAAGTCAATGTCTGATTCGGTTTCATATTCTTTTGCCACTTATGGCATGGCTGCTTTCAGCCTGTAAGGACACATTTGTATTTCTATTCTATATGTGGAGTATAGTATATAAAACGCCATAAGCAGTGTTCGAGAAACCATACATTTTTCCTGCAGCAGCTTATACATTTGTAGTCACTGACTACTGCTTATATCACTGCAGTACTGTGGGATCTTCAGAACCACCAAATGCAATTAGGTTAAACCCGGACAAAAATCTTCATCAACCCTTTTGCTGCCAGGGGTTTTTGGATAGTTTGCACTTCTGGCTGCCAGGGCACTTTTGAGATTTTTATTTATTTATTTTTTTTATTTAGACTTTGTCAAACACTAAACCTCAGAAGTGTTTTATATGTTCATCTCTAGTGATAATCGTTACTGCTATTTTAGCAAGTAACAGATATCACTAGAGGCAGTCAGTGTATTTAACTCTATAAGGATCAGGTATGGACAAGATCCCATGTTAAGCCCCAAACCCCCAGGGTCACATACAGGTTATGCAGAGGATTTATCAGTCTCTGGAGCTCTGCTCCATGCCCCTCTCCTGACTTCACTCAGCTCTAAGATGCTGCCAGATTTTTTTTTTTTTTGGGGGGTGCAACACTATAGAACCACATATCTCAGGATGTTAGGGCTATGAAGATTTGATTCATTTTAACCCTTTCGACATCCACTGTAATAGTATGGCAGATGCCAGGTGCTTAAATATGGTGACCACTTGGGATATGGAAGTATAAAAAAAAAAGTTACGGGTGTCAGAATATGGTGACATTTTTTGCAGTTTTGAATTTGTTAAGGGGTTAAATGTAAATAAAACCATATAAATTTGGTATCCCCAGAATTGTACTGAAACATTGAATACAGATGATTCTCATCTTTAAAATGAATCCAAAATCTACATAGCCCTAACAGATCCTGAGAAATAGGCATTAGTAGCAAGGATGTTCTACATACGCCCTCGGCTACTAAAGTGCCACCCTGTTAGGTTGTACAACTTAAGTGAGAGGCAGGGAAAAGGTTAAAAGCTTTGATACCTCCTACAGTTCTTTAACTCTGGAATATTGCAAGTAAACATTTTGACTGATTTTCCCCAACTACTCAAGTCTTTAGCTGCTCTCCAACAGCAAACATGGCTACCACCCATTTAGAAGTATCCAAAGTATGACAAATACAGACAACCGATGTTAAAAATTTAAAAGTTTAATAAAAAAATGAATAAAAAAGTATTCTTGAATGGAGTAGGTTAACCAAGTCCACATTACCTGCAAACAAAATTGGAAAGGGTTTAGACTTTGCATATATTAAACATAGGTCTTAAATTTACTTTTGAATAAAACTAAGCTTCTGCAATAAGTGACTACAAAAGCATTAAGTGCAACTGAAGAGGAATGGTTACCACCTACTGGGTATTAGAAAAAAATTAGACCTAAAGTTAGTATAAGCTTTATTCTTCATTTAATAAATCTGACTTTGGATAAATAATACAGGTAAACTTTGCAATATATCAGAGAAATGCCCCTTTCTGAACTTAGACCATTTTCCTGCTCTACCTCCCCTTTGCTAAGGCCAAGTTCAAATCTGCGCTGGAGTCTTTGGAAGACTGCCACAGAAAGCGGCAGAGAAGTCCTGCATGGAGGACTTCTCTGCTGGTTTCAGTATAACAGCAGATTAAGAGTGAGGTCTGCAAATAACTGCTATTTTAGCAGTCCAGCTCTCAGTTTGGGTCCTCCAGTGGACCCAGACTTAGCCATGTGCAGATGTACAGACTGCTTGAGTCAAGTAACAGATTCAGTTTTCATGTCCTGTTGTACGAACTGAAAACCACACATGTGAAGCTTGCCATAATAGCCAGTAGTGTTACTCCAAAGCTAGTATACTTTAACATCTAGTAGGTCCAGTCAGTCATGACTAGATCAGCTGTAGGCCATCAATTTAACTAGACACAAGTGACAGTACTTTGGAGTGCATTTATCTTACACTAGTTTCAGTTATGCATCATCACTAAACTCACCATAAAATCCATAATCCATAACATTTAAAGTCCAGCACTGTAGAGTCAAGTTAGAAGCATGCCAAGTCCTCAGCTTCAGCAGTCACCTGTGAGTCAATACAATTAACATGGATTTACATTTCATATACTCTTACGCCCATACAGGAGCAATGTAACGTCAGCACTAAAGACTGGCCTCGCAGATTGAAGGTCCTTCCTATAGCTGGATGGTATACATCCAGCTCTACTTAAGACAATCTATAAACTTCATCCAATAAAATAAACAAGTTTTTTGGAACTTTAGTGTAAGTTGGTTCAGAGTGGTGCATTTTATTTGGGGAAATTTGTAAGACTGCTTTATTAGTGACTTCCCATAGTTGAGATTTTCTGGTTTAATTACTCCATATTATGACATTTATAGAGCGAGTGAGGCTGGGCTTACACAGCACTTTACTGCATGTGGTTATAATCGAAGTAGTGAGTAGCACACGTATGGTAACCACCATTACCATTGGTTTCCTTGTTTGCATACAGATGACACTAGGTTCAAATTAAAGTTCTTGTCTCAGTAGTTCAGGTCTGCATGGGGACCTGAAAAAGACAGCCTGTTTGCTAAACAAGTGGTTACCCACAGACACCATAGATTATAATGGGTTATACTGGTATTCTACTGAAAGCAGCAGAGAAGTTCTGAAACTGCAGCAGAGGCTCAAACAGATGTGAACCTAGCCTTAGATGCATAGTAACATGCTATTAGAACTGCATGCAGATAGAGTATATACATTTTCTCTATGTAAACCCAGCCTAGAATTCCAACCTTCCTACACAATCAAAATAAAGTGCTCCCACTTTGCTATATAAAATTACACTAAAACCCTGCTGCTAGAGGCATGGATGGGAGGAGAAAACCAGGATGAGCTACCAAATAGAAAAAGTATCTTCCTTACAAGATCAGCAGCATGTACCAAGCCACGAGCATAGAAATTGCTGCTGCAAATCTGGGCTCATTCTCCATTTTCTCTTCCTACCTACATATCTAGAACAGTACAAGTTTCACAACATAATTTTCAAAGTCTAAGCAGTTTACCCATGAAGTGATGTTCTCAGGAGATGAGAACACTAATGTCTCCAACTCTGAGATGCTCAGGATTTATGGATGCAGCTAAATGCAGTGTACTTGTAAGCCCCATACAAGCAAATGGGAATTATGAAGATAGTGTAACCCACTCACATTTCTGTGGAAATTGGTGAAACTGCTTAACAGTGTCATTTCCAAGACTCCTGGTTGAGACTTTGTGCCATCACAGCTGTAACTAGCAGAGATGGGAATAACCCATACAACTGCTTTAAATGGGGTATCTAGACCCAGCACCCACTTCACAGCTGGAGTCATATCAGCTCTGAGACACTATAGCCAAAGTCAGGAGTGAATCCAAAGTATAAAAAACCATAAGGAGTTGCCTATTTGTCTACAGATACTATATAGATCTTAAGACTTCCTGAAAATATGGGAGCAAGATTGCAGAATGAGACTATGCACAGTGGTTACAAACATGTACATTGCCTTTAAAATGGTTTTAAGTCAAAATCATGTACTACTATAGAGGGAGCCAGTCAGGTCCAAGGGCAGTACCAAGTAGCGAGACATTTAAGCAGTCCGTTGTGCGTTTGCATAGTCATGTGAGAAGTTACATGTTAACTACTATTAACTCTTTGCTGACTAGGCATAGTTTCATAGAACGCATCTTCCCTCCAGACACTGATATCTCTCCCTACATACAAGCATCTCTGGACTCCTTGCCAACCAAATGCTGAAAACGTAAGTTTTAAAAACTTCTGCACAAATATAACCAAGTGACAGATCACTGAAGTCATGTACACCACTATTTTGTACTGATCTTGAACCTGAGTGGTTTCCAAAAACTTGTATTTTCTAGATAAAATCAAAACGTAATGAACTTAGAAAACTGGAACCAACAGCAATTAGCTCCAAAATCAAGGGCCATCATTTTGCCATGATGGAGGTTACCATTGACAGTTAAACAAGTCAGCTTACCTGGCCACTAAATCAAGCACCCTGCAAAGCCGATGTCACAAAACAGTACATGACATAAGAAAAGTCTGTTCTTACCTACAAGCAAGGTAACAAAACTGCCCCTTCTGGCTGGTACTGCATGCTAGGCTTAACATGAAGGCTCTGTACTCTGGTCTGCCTCCTTCCGATGTGCTGAGGAATTCCCTTTATCTTGCTAGTTGTAAAAATGTCAGCTTATCTTACTGGATGTCAGCTAGGCTTAGCTGGAGAGTACATCTTTCTTGCTAGCAGTCTCTGGACTCATTAGCTATTGTAGCTCAGTTCCTGAACTGTCTTCATCTTCCAGTGCCAAGCTAGCTCACCTTGTACATAGGTCTAGCCTTCTTTGCCTGCTGGACATTAAGGCCTTCAAGAAGATCTACCTCAAAAATTGAGCTGTCAATTATAGACTGTGCGAAGGGCTGCTAAACCGGCAGCTTAGTTTACTAGCCTCAAAGCCTCCTCTTGACTCATATGAAATAGAGACTTTTGGCTGTCAGATCACATCTTCAGTTATGTTTGACTAGGATATAGTTCTCCACAGTGCAACTGTACATTTAGGTGAAGTTCTCCTTTATGGCCTTGCAAGCAAGGCAATTAAAAAGGTAGCCGCCTTCTGCTGGCTGAGAGTCAATTTGCATACCATTTCTCCCAGGGAACCTCACCCATCAGTTAACTGGAATTCTCTGCAAGGAGAAAGTCTCATCCCCAGGGGCAAGTAAGGCAATTAAAAAAGCCCACTTTTGCATGTGCAACGTTTACATCATTAAAGTTCTTATAGGGCCTCATTTACAGGATTTAAATGGTTTTCAATTCAAAGATTAAAGGCCTATCCTCAGAATAGGCCATCAATATTACACTGAAGTGCAGAATCTACCCCCTCCCTCTAAACAGTCAGCTGTTTGAAGAGATACAAGCTCTATAGCCTATTTGAATAACTTTGCATGCAGGGCTAGACCCCACTGATCTAATATTGATGGCTTTTGTCCTCAGAATAGGCCAGGTCTCAAAAACAGAAAATGTCCTAGCCTTAATTTTTTGGACCATTGTTGGCACAGCAACTCAAAATTAGAAGCTCCAGCCTCTTCATTTTGCACCATGGAAGGCCACATGCACCAGAAATTAACCAGTCAGTGACTGGCAGATTTCAATACTAACTCACCAGTTTTCCAGCACAAGCTAATAAACCTGATGGAGTAGGAATCAAGGCAAGCGTGACCCAAGTGTCATGTCAGTCGAGTGACTTTTTTGCAAAAGCCTCGATAAAAAAAAAAAAAAAAAAAAAAAACCAAAAAAAAAAAAAACACCCTTCTCTGCCAGAAAACTGTCACACTTTGTAAAAAAAACATGGGCCATTATGTTTAATATATTTGGATGCAAGCCAAAGTTGGAAGACTAAATATTCTGAGACCCATCTGGATGTCTAGAAGCAGACATTGAGTATATGCCACTCTAATGCAGTCTACATATCTTATGTCCTCATTTCAAGCTGAGACCCCCCCCATACAAAAGGAATGCCTTTTAAATACAGACTTCTAAAAAAGGACACATTTATTAAGTCATGATGCAGTTGACAGTTTGTGAACAGCAAAAAAAAAAAAATTTTTTTTTATAAAAGTCCTATACAATAAAACCCACTCCTAGGAATGCTTGACACTTCACAAAACAAACTCAAAGTCTTCATAATTAAATCAAGAATAGTCCTGTGTTTTCCTCACACGTAATTCTGATTTGCTAACATTTCTTCATGTAGCAGCTATGCCCTGCCACAACTGTGTTTGGCTGAATTCAACTTGTGTAGTAACCTGTCGCTTGCCTGGCTTTCCTCTCTTTCCTTTCCTCTAAGCATAGTTTCCTGTTGAATAATATGGGACAAGTATGTTAATCTACACATACTGTGACATCTGAAATGTAAAGGCAGTTTCCTATTCTGTACATAGCAACATGAAGCAGCCAACAAGATTGCTTGGAAACATACCTCATTAGAACCGTCTGCCGCTTCCATAGTTGCCGCTTCCACTGCCACCACCATAGCCACCTACAGCAAAGCAATAGTTTAAAATAAATATTCCCACCAAGAATATCAAAACTATCACCTATGACAAGGAGTTCAGAAGTCAGTGATCATAAAGTCATAGCATTCCTACTACATTTTAAAAATTACTACAGAGCACTGACTGATGACCCACATCAGACAGGAGTAGAAAGTGTCTGCTTAAACAGGGTCAACTAGGACCACAAAGGAGAGACCTGCAGAAATTGAGCAACAAGTATACCCCTTTAACTGGAAATCTAGTATTACTTACCACCACCTCCACCACCACCATAAGGTCCAGAATTCCTTGCACTGTAGTTTCCGCCTCCTTTCATGGGTCCAAAGTTGGAAGATGACTGGTTATTGTAGTTACCAAAGTCATTGTAGCCGCCACCACCGCCTCCTCCACCTCCACTGTTGCCTCCAAAGTTACCTAAAACAAGCCAAGCAACTTAAGAATCCTAAAGAGCACCATCTCAGACATCACATTTAAACTTCAGAACATCCATTTACCATTGCCTCCACCAAATCCACTGCCACCTCCTCCACTGTTATTGTAGCCATCATAACCACCGCCATTTCCTCCATATCCACCACCCTGGCCTCCTCCATAACCTCCTTGGTTTCCACCATATCCACGACTGCCACCACCATAAGGTGGATTGTTGCCATAACCGCCATCATTGTTATTATTAAACCCATTGTTGTAGCTATCTCCTCCATATCCACCACGGCCACCAAAACCACCTGGAGAGAAAGGATTGTGATTAGATTAGTCAAGTCTTTATAGAGTTTTTTTTTTTTTTTTTTGGGGGGGGGGGGGGCACGCTGGAAACATGGGTTTGGAGACGTTACTCTAAAGATACTTACCACCACCACCACCGCCACCTCCTCTACCACCAAAGTTGCCTCCACGTCCTCCTCCATAGTTGTCATTGCCACCAAAGCCACCACGTCCACCAAAGTTTCCTCCTCCTCCTCCTCCACCACCACCACCACGTCCTAGTAAAAAAAAAAAACCCACGTTTATCCAACCATTCATATGGTACCTCACTGACCATCTCCATTCCAGTGATCAGTGGGTCTGCCAGCCATCAGACACTTGTCACTCAAGCTATGGCTAGATAAGGACCCTTTGTGGGAAAACTCCTTGGACAATGATTTGGAAAATTCTTGACCCATCTACAGTAATCTTTCTGAATACAAGAAAGCTGTAAGATTCTAATGTAACCCACTAGATACATCTGTTAAAAGGCACCACAATATGATGCGTGTCATTTCAAGATGCATGGGATAGAAGTTACTCTGCTACAGAAATCACATCTATAAAATGGCAAAAAGCTAGCAATTCTAATCAAGCAGAAACTCACCTCTTTGGCTGGCAGATGCTGCTGCCATTTCTTGCTTGGACAGTGCCTTTCTTACTTCACAGTTGTGATCATTGACTGTGTGATATTTCTGAACTAAAAAAAAAAAAAAAAAAAAAAAAAAAAAAAGTGACAAGAGGTCAGGTTAGCATGCAGAAAAAAAACCAAAAAAAACCCAAAAACCAACATCTGCGCTAACAAAAAAAACAAAACCCGCTGCACTTACTAACAATCTTGTCAACTGAATCATGGTCCTCAAATGTGATAAAAGCAAATCCTCTTTTCTTGCCATTGGCCCGATCTGTCATTATCTCTACCACTTCAATCTTTCCATACTTCTCAAAGTAGTCCCTCAAATGATGTTCTTCTGTGTCCTCTTTTATACCCCCAACAAAGATTTTCTTAACTGTAAGATGTGCTCCAGGTCTTTGAGAGTCCTAAAAACCAGTGATTTGTTAGAGCAAGCACTAGAAGATCCAAACCAGAAATACAACACAGCAAGCACAATTACCTCTCTGGAGACAGCACGTTTAGGTTCCACTACGCGTCCATCTACCCGGTGAGGTCTGGCATCCATAGCTGCATCAACTTCTGATGCTGAAGAATATGTGACAAAGCCAAAGCCACGGGATCGTTTTGTGCCTGGATCTCTCATGACCTAAGAAATATATAGGTAAATTAAGAGTCCAGAAAGGACAAGGTTTGAACAGTTTTCTGGACTTAGACTGAGAACCCAACCTTCAGGAAAGGTAGCCAAAGATAAGTAGGTGCTCAACACCTGGGACCCCATGAATCACCCATTTGAGGTGGCAGTGAGCACCACACAGGCCTTGTGACACCCTGTTGGTTGTGTCTATTACAGCTGAGCCGCAACAAAGGGTACAGTATTGTGCATGGTTTCGTGGCAAGCACTGCAGTCTCTACATACAGATTAGCCTTGGTGCCTGACCACCATCAATCCTCAAATGATTACCCATCTAAGGAGAGTTCTCAACTGACAAGGCCAAAAATCCCTTTTAGAAAATTATAACAACCTGAGGCTCTACAGGTGGGTGCTAAAAGAGGAGCTTTCACCACCCCAGGGCTGTGCAATTTTTTTTGTACCATGTTATAGGCGCTGCTGCACAGAGCCTGGGGCAGTTTGAATTTTCTTCCTAGCCTCCACCATTGTGGAGTTATGAACCCCGTTATTAAAGCTCTTCACTGTCAGAAGGGCGTTCCCTGACTAAGTGAAGGGTTACATCACTTGCATCGCTCTGACACAGTCCAAGCAGCTCCGGCTGTGTGATCTCACAAGAAGTTGGTCCTCTTTAATTTGAGCCCCTGTATCCTCCATTTATTAGCAAGGGGATATGGGTGAAAGCATCCGGAAGCTACACAGACAGCCCAATGATTCTATTGGCAAGAGTGTAATCCTTTGCTGATCCTGTAACAGCACTGTAGAAAAACTGAGCGCCCATCTTCTAACAATTACAGATTTCTAATTGTAATCGGAGATATGGCAACAGAAGCCATAGGAATAGACTGGAGAAGCAATTTAGAGAAATCCCAAAATGGCCACCTACATCCAGACAGGGCTTGGTCACCCTCCAGTATCAGGTGAAGAGATCAGTGAAGGCTTGGTTCATATCTATGGACACCTACTGTATGCTACCATTACTGAGGTCACTTACCACACAGTCTGTCAGTGTTCCCCATTGTTCAAAATGGTTGCGGAGACTTTCGTCTGTAGTCTCGAAGCTTAAGCCCCCGATGAAGAGCTTGCGGAGCTGCTCCGGCTCTTTAGGAGACTGAAACAAAAACCATACGTTACACTCATACTAAGATAACAGAGAAGCATTCGGATTGGTTGTTAGCTCTTTGTCTATATATCTATGGAAACGTAACACGAGAAGCGCTTGGATATACCGAACCGCCCTCTCTCAGGCCTAGTACAATAAGTCACCTAAGCCTGACTAAAGAGAGGAGTCCATACATAGTAGAACGAGACATGGCCGCTGATACAGCGGCGGGTCAGGCCTCAGCACACGTGGAGAAGACTAGGCCGCACAAGATGGCGGCGGACAAAGCCGGCCTATAACCTTGCTGACTCATTCACACCGGCTACTCACTCCGCGACGACATAAATAACCAGCCGATTTACGGGCAATAACGTACGCCGCCCACTAAACGAACACATAAAAAACTGCGCAACTAACTAGAAGAGCACAAAGAGCGAAAACAGAGCCAATCACCACAACTGGATATACAATACATTAGGAAAGCTACAAGCGCATATAATTACCTCAAAGTCCCTCACCTCTGACTTATGCATGATGCCGGACAGCGATGTTACCTCCTCAGCGCTACAGACCAAAGAGAGACGACTCCTCCTAGCACCGATGCTAAAAGCCAGACAAAAACCTACTTATTTAGTCCGCCTGGACACGCCCACGGTCCTTCCTATTGGACATTTTCGATTTCCGCCGCTTGTGAATGGCTAAAGCGAAACACCATCTTTGTCTCTGATTGGCGGAGCAGCTGAAACCCGCCCTTTCCTTGCAGTCAAAAGGACGTTGGTCGCACCCACTTAAGCCTCGCAGTCTGATTGGTCCAGGGTTATGTCAATCAATGTTTAACCGCTAGGCTTTTGTGTGTTACGGTGCGGCTTTTGCTGAGTATGTCTGGGCTGCCTGTCCCGGAATGGCCTGTTAGGGGCGCGCTACAATACATCCGGGTGGTGGGAGCCTTCGTACATTGTTAGGATACAGTACCGGGGGAGGGAGTTTTGGGGGGCGGGTTTACGCATGCGCTGGTTGGGTTGTTTTTGGCGGGGTTTGGTCGCTGCGCAGAGCCCTTTCCGATAGCGGCAGTAGCATTCCTTTGCGGCCGGCTTATACTGTTGACGTTGGGCAAGGTGAGTTAGCAGCAGGTGCTCGGTAATTCCTGTAATAAACCGGCCCTTATATCAGGCTCGTTGAAAGGAGACGGTGCCGGTACTAGTGTAGAGAGGATCGTGACTGATAAGGATGAGGAGCCAATCACAGGGCGGCATTATAAGCGGCGCCTATCAGCAGGGGCGGGGCATAGAGCGGCTGCCGGTGCCAGAGAGAAGGCGTGCAGACGGCAGGTACCGGGGCCTCCGGGGTGTATGCTGGGCTAGAGAGGGGCACTAGGCTGACATCCGTGTATTGTCTGCGGCTTGTCTGTATGTACGTGTGTGTGTGCTCCATGTGTGTCCTGGTCCCTGTACCCAGACAGCACGTAGACCCAGACACCAGGGCAGCTCACCATAGGATTCTATCAGGCACTAGCTGCATGTCTGATATTGGTGAACTACTACTCCCATCATGGAGCACAGCAGAGCCACAGGTGGAGTCCAGCTAGACTGTGTGTAAGCTTTTAGGGTAAACGCACACATGGCAGATTTGTTATATAATTCTGAATAAAGGCTGATTCTATGACATGGAATTCTGAAAGCCCCATCCATGTGAATGAACAACTGTGGGCTTTTCTGTAACAAATCTGCAGCGTGTGTATTGGTTCTTATACACACTGGGCAGGCGAGCTGTGTTCGGGTTATTTTCCATAGAGTTTATCTTATGACATTTCCCTTGATGTCTGTAGAGTTGCCAGACGTGAATGACTTGAAGATATAGTCACGTGAGCCTTTAGCAGTTGTGCCACTTGCACATGCCATTGTTTCAATGGCCTGGTTGTCCTGTGGTCAGCAGCTGCCATAATCCGGTCTTGATGTGAAGGACCAAGTCTGTGCCCAGGGTGGGCTGCTGTCTCCCTGCTTTGCAGTGTTTTAGGCTCCATGCACACGTGTGCTTATAGCTAGCGCAGTGTCCCACTATGTCTGTGGCTTTACACATGCCTATATACTATCACGGCTTTGTGTATTGGGCCATGAGCCTAGGGCAAAACTCAAGGCAGGTCCTATTCCTGTCCATTTTGCTGCTCTGGCTCACTGAAGAAAATGAATGGGGCCATGGTGGCACACGGATATCATACATGTACTATCCATGCAGTTTTACCATGGACCCAGCGCAGGCTCACTGCTGGAAACAAACGAGCCGTAAAGGGCACAGAGACTACATGGATATCAAACTTGTACCGTCCTTGCTGTTTTACCACGGACCCTAGGATGCACATGGGTGTAGACTAGGGCTACACAGTGAGTTTGGCATCGACTCCACTAAATGTGGCACCCTCTGGTTCACAATGCAACTTTGTTCACTAACATTAGTGAAGAAGTCCCAGAGCGGCCCCGCAATCCTTGGTTGTGTGACAGGAGTCATGGCCAGAAACCCTGTATAGCCCTAGCCTTATGGTGGGAAAGCAACCATTTACCTGAAGAAGGCCATAAGGATCCATTGGATTGGTATATTGTGGCAAATCTTTTTCTGCAGATTTTTTTTTTTATTTTTTAACATAGTACCCAGTGGGCAAAGGATGCCACTGTTTGTAGCAGCCTGACTATGTCTGTACTTCTGCTGAAACAGTCAGCCTGGAGGATTTCAGCTCGCCTGATTCCTTCTACCAAGCAGTATGTTCAGCCAAGTGTGTCTAAAGGATGGTACACAAAGCTGAGCTCAGGCTTGAAACTTGGTCCTTGTATCGGCTAGATTTATCATACCGAACTCAGTGTATCCTTTTAGTTCAGTTGAACCTTGTTCGGGCCAATACATCCAGCCGAGTTTCTCATCCTGAACTTGGTTGTATGAGACCAGCCTCAGACTGTCTACACAGCATGTGAGCTTTCCATCAGCAGTTAGGGAGACTTCCCAATGTATACCTCTGATGTATGAACATACAATGACATGTCAGCTATTGGGTCCCACTGTAGAAAAACATTGAACCTCTGTATAGAAAGTACATTCTGCTGCGCTTTGCTGTAGAGATGAAGAAAGGTTATGTCAGCACACTCATAGACTAAAAGGACACTCTTGACCTCTGACAGGTGAATGGAACCCTATGCTTATGTCTAATGTATACTCTGGGAGCTTTACAATGTATAAGAAACATACAGTAAGGTGAATTTATAATAAAGGGAATTTTTAAAGTCAGTTTTGCTTTCTGGTGTTTGCGTTCATAGTTTGTTCCAATTTTCTCAAATGCTGCACATTTTTTGATAAATTTGCTACTTTTATACGTGTAAGGGTATGTTTACATGGTGGAATTTGAAGTGGACTATGAGGTGGTCTTCCGCTTGAAAAGCCTCTCCTGTGGTAGAAAACTGAGGCTAAGCCGTGAAAATAACAGGAGGCAGATCAGGGCCGATGTTTGGAGAGGATTCTGCCTCAAACGCTTTCTAATTTCCCGTTGTGAACTTTCCCTCACACTTCTGTCCTAAGATGTTACTCCACTGTCTGCATCATTTCCTTACTAGAGTGAAGTTACAGTAAGGTTTGTGGCTTTAAAAAGTTGCATTTGGAGTCCAGACAGCTGGATAAGGCTACAGTTACACTAGCGGTTGGGGAGTCCGTCCCCCATTCCACTTAAAATATGTGGAGTGAAAAGTTCTGTGGAAATCCAGCGGACCCCATCATAGTCTTAAGGGTTTTGCGGGTAACTGCTTTTGAAGCTGATAGGGTTTCGGTTTACAGGAACGCTAGTGTGAACCTAGCCTTAGACTACCTACATCCTTTAACAACTTTTCAAGAGTGTGTTGAATGGTATGAAAATGCAAAAAGTTGCAAATCTCTATTTTGTTTTGCTGTCGTGCCCCAGTATTGTGGAGTGCATGGCTTGATGAATTCCCCCCTCTAATGTGCATAGAGCCTTATAAATCTCCTTATTCAAGTAGATATGTATGCATGGCTGAGTGGTTTTATTAATAGGGATTGAGTGGAAAAAATGCTCGCAAAAACCATGGTACATGCTGTGATTGTCTTAAGTGGCATCTCACTGGGGTTCTCCCACTGATGGTGGGAATGGAATATAGCAAAGGTCACATTTGTGTGTGGTTGCTGAGTTGAGACTGCCGAGCATACCCATATACTGTACCATAGAGTTAAATAAAGCAGCAACATCTGTGGATACAGTGGGGAAAAACGTATTTAGTCAGCCACCAATTGTGCAAGTTCTCCCACTTAAAAAAAAAAAAAAAAAAAAAGTGAGGCCTGTAATAGACATCATAGGAAGACCTCAACTATGAGAGACAAAATGAGAAAACAAATCCAGAAAAATCACATTTGTCTGATTTTTTTAAAGAATTTATTTGCAAATTATGGTGGAAAAAAAGTATTTGGTCACCTACAAACAAGCAAGATTTCTGTCTCTCACAGACCTGTAACTTCTTCAAGAGGCTCCTCTGTCCTCCACTCATTACCTATAGTAATGGCTCCTGTTTGACATTATCAGTATAAAAGACACCTGTCCACAACCTCAAACAGTCACACTCCAAACTCCACTATGGTGAAGACCAAAGAGCTGTGGAAGGACACCAGAAACAAAATTGTAGCCCTGCACCAGGCTGGGAAGACTGAATCTGCAATAGACAAGCAGTTTGGTGTGAAGAAATTAACTGTGGGAGCAATAATTAGAAAATGGAAGACATACAAGACCACTGATAATCTCCCTCGATCAGGGGCTCCACGCAAGATCTCACCCCGTGGGGTCAAAATGATCACAAGAACGGTGAGCAAAAATCCCAGAACCACACGGGGGGACCTAGTGAATGACCTGCAGAAAGCTGGGACTAGCGTAACAAAGGCTACCATCAGTAACACACTACGCTGCCAGGGACTCAGATCCTGCAGTGCCAGACGTGTCCCCCTGCTTAAGCCAGTACATATCCGGGCCCATCTGAAGTTTGCTAGAGAGCATTTGGATGTTCCAGAAGAGTATTGGGAGAATGTCATATGGTCAGATGAAACCAAAATAGAACTGTTTGGTAGAAACACAACTCGTCGTGTTTGGAGGAGAGTAAATGCTGAGTTGCATCCAAAGAACACCATACCTACTGTGAAGCATGGGGGTGGTAACATCATGCTTTGGGGCTGTTTCTCTGCAAAGGGACCAGGACGACTGATCCGTGTACATGAAAGAATGAATGGGGCCATGTATCATGAGATTTTGAGTGCAAACCTCCTTCCATCAGCAAGGGCACTGAAGATGAAACGTGGCTGGGTCTTTCAGCATGACAATGATCCCAAGCACATCGCCAGGGCAACGCAGAAGTGGCTTCATAAGAAACATTTCAAGGTCCTGGAGTGGCTTAGCCAGTCTCCAGATCTCAACCCCATAGAAAACCTTTGGAGGGAGTTGAAAGTCCGTGTTGCCCAGCGACAGGCCCAAAACATCACTGCTCTAGAGGAGATCTGCATGGAGGAATGGGCCAACATACCAGCAACAGTGTGTGCCAACCTTGTGAAGACTTACAGAAAACGTCTGACCTCTGTCATTGCCAACAAAGGATATATAACAAAGTATTGAGATGTTATTGACCAAATACTTATGTTCCACCATAATTTGCAAATAAATTCTTAAAAAATCAGACAATGTGATTTTCTAGATATGTTTTCTCATTTTGTCTCTCATAGTTGAGGTCTACCTATGATGACAATTACAGGCCGGCCTCATCTTTTTAAGTGGGAGAACTTGCACAATTGGTGGCTGACTAAATACTTTTTTTCCCCCACTGTAGGTGAGAGACTTTAGTAGGACAATCTCTACCAGTAAAACCATTTTAGGAAGACCTAGGAACCAAAGTGGTAAACTGGATGGTATATATATATATATATATATATATATATATATATATATATATATATAATTTAATGTCTCGCTGCTTTCTTGTAACAGGATCCCATGGGATCTTCAAACAAGAACAGTAGGAAAAAAATCTCTATAGTTCTGTGTGATGGGAATCTTTACTATTTACATACAGCTATTTTGTTGGATTGTAACCATTGTCCTAAAAATAAAACCCTCCTAGAAGTCATGATGGAGCTGAGATGACAAGTTGCACGCTGCACTTGTAGGGATAATACACATTAAGAGAAGTGGTAAAAACACACTGGTTTTATGTCAGATTTACATGCACAGGTATTGCACTTTTGGTGCTGGTCCTTTTTTAAACTTTTTTTTTTTTTTTTCACCCACACCTTTCACATCCTCATGTATATGTTGTTTTACATACCGCTAGAAAGCCAACGGCGTGCTGATTACTGGGGGGTGTTCCTCACAGCTGAGCGTAATCACTGGGTTGTAAGGAACGCCCCCTCTCTCTGTACTGGTCCATAGCCCTGTACTGTCAGAGGGGACGTTCCTTACTGCCCAGTGATGACGCTGAGCTGTGAGGAACGCCCCCTAGTACAAGTCTATGGACGAGTACTGTCAGGGGGGCGTTCCTCACAGCCCAGCTAGACTGTCAGGAACACCCTTCTGACAGTGAGCCGTGAAACTGCGACCGCCGATATCTCCAGCCCTAGGGCACATACCGGGAAAGCCTTTAACGCCCTGTTGGCTTTCTAGCGGTATGTAAAACAGCATATACATGAGGACGACGTGAAAGGTCCTCTTTAAAGGGGTTTTCTGGGAGGTATATATTGATGAACTATTATGAGAAGTTGGTTACTCTCGTCGGTCAGCATCCACTTCCAGAGACCCCCAGAGATCAGTGTCTCAAGTGAGAACCACTACAGCTTCACAAACCAGTGACATGTTCATTTATCATGTGGCCTGTTTGTGGCTCAGACCTATTCAAGTGAACATAGTCCCTATGCTATGTACTGTGCTGAGCTTTGTATTGAGGTCACAGTCCTCACCAAAATGCTGCAGTCTCCTCTAACAGCTGATTGGTGAGGGTTCTGTGTAGGGCTGGGCAATTATGATCTAAATCAAATTGGACATTTTACCACGATTATGATTAATGGGAATTATTTAGGTCGCCTCCTTTAAACCACAATGCTTTTACAGTATGAGTACATGTTGGGCGATCCTCACGATTTTGATACGGCCAATCTTAAACTGCTATTATGCTCTGGGATCTCTACAAACCCCAGAGTATAATAAGCAGTGACACAGAGGAGGTGATCAAACACAAAAAAACAGCGTTTCTCTACTCTCCTGGGCTCCGGCGTGGCTACCTGTTTTCTTCGGCCCTGATGCTGAGACTGGTGACTGGGTCACGCAGTGTCATGACATTTGTGTCTATGCGTCACAAATTGATCCATGACGTAAGACAGAAGTGTCGGAGCCCAGGTGAGGTGAGTAACACTTATGTTTGCTCACTTCCCCTGGGCCACCACTTATACTCTGGGGTCTGAAGATACCCCAGAGTATAATAATAGAAATTCCGATTTGGAGGTGTTCAGTCCAAACCAAACTGCAGGTAGAACCTTTGCGTATGTTGCAATAACCAAAATAACCGGCATGAACAAAATCACGTTGGTTATCCTGGTTGATGTTTGGTTTGTTGTTTTTCGATTAATCGCCCAGCCCTAGTTCTGATTGACTCCCACCAATCTGATACTGATCAATATCACGACCTTGGATAACCCTTTAACAGAACGAGAGTTAGTGTGCCATAGAATTTTATGGTGTTTTGACACAGGAGGGCAGGGGAAAAAAGGTACCCATAATATGCCCATCTGAAAAGGAACCTAAAAAAGTTCCACCATTTATAAAGGAGTTGAGCTCTGGAAGAATAGGAGTTTGTCACTGGCAAATCCTTTATATGTGGACATAGGGCCGTTTCACATCTGCGTTCGGCTTTCCGTTCAGGGAGTCTGCTTGGGGACCCCCCGAACGGAAACCTATACGCATACAAAACAGGTTTACCTGGGAAACCACACGGACCCCATAGACTATAATGGGGTCCGTGTGGTTTCCCAGGTAAACCCCTTTGTATGCGTATAGGTTTCTGTTCACAGGTGTGAACCGGCCCATACCCTTACTGTCTGTCTGCCTCTGCCACACCACTGTTGATATGGAGATAGCTGGGCAAATAAGTTGTTGTTTGCTAAACCTGTGCTTACATTTTGCCAGTCCATGTCTTTGTTATACATGGCATGTGTTAGACTAGGAGTGAGGGCTATTTATTTGGTGTATTATGTAGATTAATGGGTCTCTCTCATTACATATGTGTTATTGTAGCATGTAGTGGTGTTTATTCGGAGTCTGGTCTTCTCCACAAGATTTATTCATTCCTTGCTTACACCTCATGAAGGGGCATTTTCACCCGATCCAAATACTCATTCACATGTTAAACTTGTGAATAGAGCTTGGTTTATTAACAGCCTAAAAGCAGACTAGTGATGGGATAAAATAAAACGGTAGTTTATGATGTAGTTTCGGTCAGCTACATTTGCAGGACAGAAGACTTGCCTAGATTAAAGTTTTGGGCAGACAGTCTTCGATAGCCGGGATTTTGCTTATATAACTGATGTTTGTACCTTGCCAATGAAGGAGACTGAATTTACCTATAGTAACAGGGTTGGCCTCATATCTGATGTATATTACTGTATGTATAATAAAGTAGCGCTCTGGCTTGGAGCCGCTTTAAGTACTGTAATTTATTTGGGAATTTCATTGCAAGTAATCCTCCTCATAAGTCCTTGTGCACATTGCAAAGCTTGGAGCCTACACAGTACACGGTGTCCCTACATTTCCGAATTATGGAGGTGTACCCACCATATTGGGAGATCTATGAAACGGCCTCATAAGCAACCAATCACAACACAGGTTTAATTTCATACACCGCTCTTAAAAGTGGAAAGTTGTGCTATGATTGGCTGCTTTAGCTACAAAGACCATTTTTATAAATCTGCCCATATGTATGCTGCCATATAGTGACCCCTGTGGCACTGTATTATCCCCTAAAAGTAATTCTTCTAGGGTAGAACAAGCCACATAAAGGTACACTATGGGCATTATATAGTGGATCTGTGCAAGCATACATCCTTGCTACAGCCTCGTGTATGAGACCTAGATGGAAGCACTTCTAGTAATACTGGTGAGTATTGATGGGAAAGTCAGTCCAATTAAAGGTATATTTCTTAGCTTTGACATTTATGGTCCATCGTGTGGATAGTCCCTAAATGTCTGAAAGATGCAGGTTCCACCTCTGGGACCAACACCTACCTCAAGAACTGGGAGGCCCCCCAAGACCTGTTTCATGGCTGCTGTGGATGGAGAGGTGGCCAGGGGGGGACCTGTGCTCTGGAGATAGGTTTAGGTCCAGGGGGTGAGATCCACATACCCTGTGGATGATGCTTGTGTTCACCACCAATATGATGCTTTCTTTCAATATTATTCATGAAATGTAATTCCCATATACAATAGTTTAAGCGGCTCCAAACTAGAGCAGTAATTCACATATGATGTCCTGATACAGTTCACATGTATATCTGTCAAATGTTTTTCTTTCTTTTACAACTTAAGTTTTCCGGCTCAACCCATATCCGACGTAGATAATGGACGTCACTGAGACTTCTACAGGTACAACAAACCGGCTGCAGATGTTTTTCAATGCTTTGTAAACTGGTTGTGTTTCTCTTCCAGATCCATGCAACCATAAATATAGATGTAAGACATGGTCTGATGTGGTGTGTGTGTGTATATAATAAAATTGTGTTCAATTTTTTTGCCTCCCCTTTTAGAGAAAAATTTATGCTAAACAGTGAAAAATAAAAATGTAGCTTTATATGGCCTTGTTCACATAAGCAAAAACATGGATACCCCCCACTCCCTTGGTTGACTAAATCAAACTTGTCATTTTCAATATGTTTAAATTGCTTTTTTCAGACACATCTTTTAATCTGTAGGATCATGAATGGATAAAGGTTGCAACCTGAGAGGTAGTGGTGGTAATGTGTCCCCATAACTTTCACGCTACCACTTCCCTAGAGGTAATAGTAAGGAGACAGTAGTCTGCAGTTGTAGATGACAGTGCAGTGAAGTGGACAGGCCAAACTGATGACATCACTCTCTTCAGTCTGCACACCTACTCTGGTATGATGGGGTGGGCCATTAGGAATGGAGGCTACGTGAGTATTATTAGAAGTGTTATTTTATTTTCCTATTACAGAAAGTTATGTACTGCAGATCGGGAGATGTCATCATTGTTCAAGTAGCATGAAAGTGTTGTCAGGTTAATGTACGTTTTTGCTGTTCTTTGGTTCAGGTTGCTTTTTATTGATAACGATTGTATCTATTTAGAGGAAATTTTCTCTACTCATTCACACAACCAAGTTTCATCCATGAAAATCGGTCCATGCGTGAGCGATATTTTTGTCAACCTGAACAGTATGCCAGTTACCTATTATGGCAGGTAAATACTGTTCTATAGTGAGTACAGTGCAGGACAGTATGTCGCTAGCAGGGCTGTGGAGTCGGTACGCCAAAGCCCCGACTCCGACTCCTCAATTTCCCCTGACTCCGACTCCACCAAAATAGGCACCGACTCCGACTCCACAGCCCTGACAAGCAGTCACTCTGTGTCCTCGGGCTGTGGGTGGGTCTCCAGCACAATTACAGATAAAGTCAAGCTTTTCAGTCCTCACAATCACAACACTTGTATCTTTTACTTACTCCAGATAATGGTGCTAAACCTTATAGGTTCACTCAGAACTCAGTCCCATCATTATATGAGGAATAGAACAGACCTTTACAGGACATTTCATCATTTTCAACATTTCATCATTTTCCCAAATTCTTATGAAAATATATTCAGCACATACTGCATTGTACTACTAACTGTACCAATTTATTATATATTTTGGGAGTCTGAGTCGGTCCATTTTATTCCGACTCCACCAAAATAGGCTCCGACTCCAACTCCACGACTCCGACTCCACAGCTCTGGTCGCTAGGAAGCAGGGACTCCTAGTATAAATAACTATAATGCTAGGAGTCAATCTATCACCATCAGACCATAACTTTTTGCCGCTAAAGGTGTAATTGAGTGTTTATAATAAATGACAACTAAGGAGCCCATACACAGTTGCCAAAAAAATGTTCACCTGACAACTCACACCTATTCCTCCTGACTCCATACATACACTTGTGCGGTCTGCCGAGCATTCCTGTGTTTTCAGTGAAATACAGATGTTGGACACTTTTGTCAGTGGTTTATCTCATGTGGAAACAGATGAAGCAGGCAGGTTGAAATCCAATATAATCCTCTCTTGAAATTTGTCATTGTGTAATATTTGACGCCCCCCCCATCATACACATACATCATACACATACAGTGCTGGCCAAAAGTATTGGCACCCCCTGCAATTCTGTCAGATAATACTCCATTTCTTCCAGAAAATGATTGCAATCACAAATGGTTTGGTAATAATATCTTCATTTAATTTGTCGTCAATGGAAAACCACAAAAAGAATTGTCAAAAAGCCAAATTGGATATAATTCCACACCAAACATAAAAAAGGGGGTGGACAAAAGTATTGGCACCCTTTGAAAAATCATGTGATGCTTCTCTAATTTGTGTAATTATCAGCACCTGTTACTTACCTGTGGCACATAACAGGTGGTGGCAATAACTAAATCACACTTGCAGCCAGTTGAAATGGATTAAAGTTGACTCAACCTCTGTCCTGTGTCCTTGTGTGTACCACATTGAGCATGGAGAAAAGAAAGAAGACCAAAGAACTGTCTGAGGACTTGAGAAGCAAAATTGTGAGGAAGCATGAGCAATCTCAAGGCTACAAGTCCATCTCCAAAGACCTGAATGTTCCTGTGTCTACCGTGCGCAGTGTCATCAAGAAGTTTAAAGCCCATGGCACTGTGGCTAACCTCCCTAGATGTGGACGGAAAAGAAAAATTGACGAGAGATTTCAACGAAAGATTGTGCGGATGGTGGCTAAAGAACCTCGACTAACATCCAAACAAGTTCTAGCTGCCCTGCAGTCCGAGGGTACAACAGTGTCAACCCGTACTATCCGTCGGTGTCTGAATGAAAAGGGACTCTATGGTAGGATACCCAGGAAGACCCCACTTCTGACCCAGAGACATAAAAAAGCCAGGCTGGAGTTTGCCAAAACTTACCTGAGAAAGCCAAAAACTTTTTGGAAGAATGTTCTCTGGTCAGATGAGACAAAAGTAGAGCTTTTTGGGAAAAGGCATCAACATAGAGTTTACAGGAAAAAAAAAAAGAGGCCTTCAAAGAAAAGAACACGGTCCCTACAGTCAAACATGGCGGAGTTACCCTGATGTTTTGGGGTTGCTTTGCTGCCTCTGGCAGTTGACTGCTTGACCGTGTGCATGACATTATGAAGTCTGAAGACTACCAACAAATTTTGCAGCATAATGTAGGGCCCAGTGTGAGAAAGCTGGGTCTCCCTCAGAGGTCATGGGTCTTCCAGCAGGACAATGACCCAAAACACACTTCAAAAAGCACTAGAAAATGGTTTGAGAGAAAGCACTGGAGACTTGTAAAGTGGCCAGCAATGAGTCCAGACCTGAATCCCATAGAACACCTGTGGAGAGATCTCAAAATGGCAGTTTGGAGAAGGCACCCTTCAAATCTCAGGGACCTGGAGAAATTTGCCAAAGAAGAATGGTCTAAAATTCCAGCAGAGCATTGTAAGAAACTCATTGATGGTTACCGGAAGCGGTTGGTCGCAGTTATTTTGTCTAAAGGTTGTGCTACCAAGTATTAGGCTGAGGGTGCCAATACTTTTGTCCGGCCCATTTTTGGAGTTTTGTGTAAAATGATCAATGATTTGACTTTTTTTTTCATTCTCTTTTGTGTTTTTTCATTGCAAGCAAAATAAATGAAGATCTTATTACCAAAGCATTTGTGATTGCAATCATTTTCTGGAAGAAATTGAGTATTATCTGACAGAATTGCAGGGGTGCCAATACTTTTGGCCAGCACTTTATAATAGTTTTCCCTAAAATCAGTGGGTCTGGTTGATCGTGTGTATGTTCTCTTCTAGTCTGTAATCTTCCTTTGCATTTTTTAGCGCTATACTATAGAAAGACACACTTTAGTAAAATCTTTACCTGCTTTTTTTTTATTCTTTCATGGTTGTTTTGGGAGAAGCACTGCATGTGTTAGGGTAAGTTCACACTACAGTAATTAAAGGAGTTGTCCAGGAATTGGACACATCACAGGAGGCTGGGGAAGGTGTAATGTTAAAAAATAAAAAAATATATATATATTACCGGTGTCCACTGTTTAGGCACATGCCGTGCTTTCCCCATCGGAAGTCCTGCGCCGCACAACACCACTGAGACCTGTCAGCTGCAGGGAGGGGCCTGATGATGTATGTGAGTTACTTCACCAGGTCCTTTCCAGCCACCGCTGAGGCCAATCGGCAGTTGTGTGGTGCAGAACTGATTTTAGGGGCGACTTCTCAGCATGTGCCTGAACGGACAGCTGTGATAGACACCTTCCCAGGCCTCCAGTCCAATTCCTGGACAACCCCTTTAGTGTCTGTTACTCTCATCTATCATAGGATGAGAGCAACAGACAAACAGCGATAGAGTGATGGATGCAGAAGGAGCACTGTCTTTCTGCATTCACTCTAATATAAAATATCATGATAGAAGTCTTCTTCCAACAAGTTTGTTACTTTCCTTATGGAAGAAACAGTTGTGCATGCAGGACATTAGTCAATGCATATGGACAGTGCTTAGCCGCCATCAGTCATTCTATTGCCATTAAGTTCCTTTGTTCTCATCCTATGGATGATGAATAACAGCCTTTATAAGGTAGAGTGTTCGCTCAGAGCTGTGGTATCTGTGACCTTTGTACATTGTATGGACATGGCACACTTGTCCCCTCACTGCCTAGAGCTGCGGTACGAGTCATCTGTTATGTCATCTTCTATTTGGATTCTACCCTATTTGTCCTATTACGAATATCCTGTTGCCAATTCTCATTCTGTACATTTTCCTTGTATATATTGTGTAGTAATATAGTTATTGGTGAGGAAAACCGCAAGGTCACGAGACAATGGCTCCTTTATACTGACAAGAACCTACGGAACTCAGGCTCAAGAAGCAAACAATGATCTCTGTTGTTACTTTACTACAGTCAGGGGTTGTCTGATTTAGACAGGGTCCCATTTATTTATTTTTTTTAACCCATTCAATTCATATACATGGCAAAGCCAGGCATACAACTCTGAAGGGCTCCCAGGTGAGAATACCTCCATAATACATCTTGCGCTGGAACATGCTGCTATTTTTTGTTTTCTTCGTGCCTTTACTGTATATAAAATCAGAGACATATGGACATGCAGTATGGGGCCACAACAGACTATGGGCACCAGGTTGTGACACAGGTCTGTAGTATGGTCATATATATGAGCCCTAGTGCTGTGCTAATATGTGCACTTATGCAGAAGGCCTCCATGAGTCCAACCTAGCTTTAGGATCTGTTAGACTAGGACTACACAGTAAATTTGGCTGTGGTAACTCACGCTGCCTGCGTAGCAACTAAGGAAACTGAATGTGGTTGTGCCACAATACAACAATCTCCCGTTATCTGGATTGAAACACGACCACCTTTACTTTCATTAGTTGTGTTGCAGGCAGTGTGACACTGCAATCTTTGTTGTGCGGCCAAAGTCACTGTGTAGCCCTAAATTCATGATCAACTAGCCGATATGGATGCATACATGCTTGTGTTTGTAATGTTGGTTTAAACCTACATTTGTTTTTCATAATTAAATTATATTATAATTTTTTATTCATATTTTGTTCCTTTATCATATGCTATATTTTCTGGCCAGGAACATGCATGGCTTATGACGACCTAGTCCTGTACATGTATGGATTTGCTGACTATACTATGCCTATATAGCTTCTCTATCCTCACTAGAGGCTGTATGTGTATCTGCTATATCTATTTCCTTTCCCTCCCCCACCAACCTGTGGGGGAGGGGAGGGGAGGCTCAGCCTCTTCTGCAGCTCTTCTCTCCTGCTTCTGTGCAGCTTTACAGCCAGATGGAGGAGGAGGGGGAACATCTAGCTTAACCCTTTATGTCCTGGAAAGACAATTATAGAGAGGGGAATAAATATTAACTTCTTAATGGAAGATGTATTGCAGTTGGAAGTTAGAGCAATTCTACCTTCCATGCCTTCATATCTAGTCTACTGTGTGTTCACGATTCGGCTTTTCTCTTCCACATGCTTTGATATCCTGCTATATACACTGTATGTGATGTTACATCTGATGGGAGATGTCAGTAAATTCAGGTTTCTCATTAACCATATACACAGATAGGGAAGTGATAGTCACACAGTACAGAATGATTAATATGGCCAATCTCCTATAAAATCCCACAAAAATACCATGAAGTGTGCACAGTGTTGAACATCCCTGCATTCAGATAGGAAGAGGATATAGTGCAGATAGTCTCCTACACTTTGGAACAAAATAAATTTATTGTAATGTTTTAGTTTTTTTCCCCTCCCCTTTCTCTTATGTAATGTTATGTCTTTCTTTGTAGTTGTTCTCTTTGTATTGATTTGATTTATTTGCTTGTTTGCCTAGAGGAGAGAGAGAATAGCAATAACAACATGGGGAAAAAGACCAAAGACGTGTCTGATGGCTCCTCTTCCTCTGAAGAAGAAGAATATGTGGTAGAAAAAGTTCTTGATCGAAGAGTAGTAAAAGGACAAGTAGAATATCTTCTCAAATGGAAAGGTTTCTCAGAGTAAGTGACTCCAATAGGAGCTTCTTAAAAAGAACTATCCAGAAGGTGGTGAAAAAAAGCAGTCCTCACACTACCAATGCTCCACTGCTCCCATTCTGACTGCTCATATCCTCCATAGGTCTCTACTTCTGCTGAACTTCCACTCAATACACTAGAAATGCTGCTTAGTCAGTTGCTGAGACGGGTCAATGTTGTGGCCAATGAGTGGCTGAGTTTTCATTTCCTGTGTGTTGAAAGGGATCAGGAAGTAGAGGTAGGTGAGAGATTTGTGTAGCTTTGGAACAGGAGCAGTGGGGGATAGTCAAAAGGTGTCTACCACCTCTCCCAAGCTTATTCAACTGTTACTACCGTGTTACAGAGCAGATTACAATGATAAATAACACCCTTGCTATGGATGTCACTCTTGTAGATTTGGAGAGAAACCACTTTGAAGTCTTATGCAAACGAAGCAGTTGGTGCACTGGGGGCGGGCTTCAGCTCCTTGGAATTTTGCTGTTGCCTCTCAGAACCCTACTATCTCCAGTCTGTGCCACCCTGTGCAGTGAGAGTTGATCCTCCCACTGCTATGACATCACCTATCCTACTTGATCAGCAAAAGCAGCGCTCCCAGACCTGAAAGTCTGCCCCCAGTGCACCAAGTGGCTCATTTGCATGAGATTTCAAAGTTATCTTTTTCCAAATCTACAAAAGTGACATATATAACAAAATGATGATTTTTATCACTGTCCTGTGCTCGGTAACACGGTGTAAAAATTTGAATATGATTTGGGAAAGTGGGAGACTCCCTTTTAAGGTGAGTAGTGCTTTTATTTTTTTACTTATATAGATGCCAGAAAACACCAGCATACCTAAACTTTCGAAACAATTTTTGATTTTTTTTTTTTAATCTATTTTCTGTCCCTTCTGTATTCTTTCCCTACTTGTATAATGTGGGGGGGTGACTTCATATAATTGTCGTCATATGCAACATACAGTCCTAACTGCTTTATTTCCAGAGATATCACAAGTTGGAAACACAGTTGGAATATTTATATGCAGCTTCTCTCAATCCCTGCCTCCTAGCAGGGAAACCTTTACGTCATAGGACATACAATAAGGACTTGGTTCAGAAAGTTGCGTTTACACTGTTCATACATATAGTGGGGCCCGGAAGTATTTGAGCAGTGAAAGAATTTCCAACATTTAGCCTCTGATTTCTTTAACCATTTAGAAATTGCAGCTATTTTTACATTTTCCCTTTTTGTTTTCACAACTCAAATGTATATTGACAAACATAATTCTAAATGCAATGATTATTTTTAACACTTGGTTGCAAATGATGACTGACTGGAACACATGGACATAACCAAATACTCAATTTCTTCCCATTAGATGCTTTGCCAGGCCTTTCCTGCAGCCGTCTTCAGTTGCTGCTTGTTTGTGGGTCTTTGTTTTCAGCATTGTCTTTAGTAGTCTCGCTCTACATACTTTAGAATTTATCATGTTACTTCTGTCTGCAGTCACATCGATAACACTAGTGACCCCATTGTATTGGCCACCATACATGCCCTTGCCATAACACTGCCTCCAGCACATGATATGGTATGCTTTGGATCATGAACCCTTTCCTTTTCCATACTGTTCTCTTCCAAGCATAATGGTGGAAGTTTCTTTTTCATTTGGCCAAATAATAATGTAAGTTTTGTTTGTTCCTAATAAATTCTAAAGTGTACACATTGTCACGTCGTCTTCATCTTCTTCATATCCATTGTTATGGTATACAGAGGCTAGGTTGAGAAATTTTTCTTACTGTCCAGGTACTTGTCAGCCCAATTTCTAAATCATAATTTACAGTAAGATTCTTATTAGATACATTCATGTATTTAATTTCTATACGCTTATCATTGAAATATCAGTAATGTAGCAGTGCAGGGTATATTCAAGTGAATGGGGCAGACATGCAGTACTCTGCATGGCTGCTATTACATAGACAATATTCAGGTATTGATGCTTGGCTGAGCACTATGTTTCATTTAGGCAGCTGATCAGTGGGGGTGCTGAGAGTCAGTCTCCCAGCGGTCTGATATTGATGGCCTATACTACGTTCATCAATATCTTGATCCTGGAAAACCCTGTTGAAGCTGTGTCTGCAAAAAATATAGGCCATACAGCAGCCTGTATTTTATTAATACACTTCAGAAAGCAAAGCCTCTTGGACTGTTTTATTGTATTAGCAATACAGTTACGCTGCAATAATGCCATTTATTTACTTTCTAAAGTGGTGACATTTCGACTTCCCCTTGTTCTTTTCCAATTTCAGTCGAGTGTAGACAGGATACTTTACATGCATCTTCATTAAAGAGGTAGTCTAAGATTAGAAAACGTGACACTTGGCACATTTTCTGGAACAAAGGCAATCTATGTTTCTAATCTCTTATAACTGCTTTAGGGGGTTTCAGTACAAGAGAATGATGAATCAGTTCCGAGTAGGTAGAACTATTGGCTGGCATTAAACTGGATAGTATGGGTATAAACAATAGCTACCAATGAACATCATCATAGTTTTCATGGAGAGCTGGAGTTATATGTGCCTCAAAGGTCCATATGTCAAAGTTGGTTAGTATAATTTTATACAATTTATTATATAACTTGTTTATCTGTGTATATTAAAGGGAACCTGTCAAATGGTTTTCCCACCTATGGTGCCTCTAAGATTTCTGTTGATTACAAGTCATATTATAAGTATTTAGCACTGTAGTTTGACATATGAAAATTTACCTTAACCAGTCACAGGGGTGGGAAGGCAAAGAGAAGCTTCATCTAGTCTTGCCGTTATCACACCCAGTGAGGCCGGCAGTTAGGTAGGGTATCAGGCTGAGGTCTGACAGTGAGAGACATGTCAGTGCCGCTGCACAGGGTGTGATCTAGCGTAATGACTGCAGGACTAGATGAAGCTGCTCCCCATCCCTGTGACTAGGTAAGGTAAATTTGTATTAGGTTTTAAAAGCTTATAGCCTGTTTTTTTTAGCAACAGAAAGCTTAGTGAGGGGCACCTTAGAAAAGGTCAATACTTGATGCTGCACACACCGGACTAGTTTAGAGTAGAAAAAAAAGGTTCCCTTAAGATATACTGTATTTCTGTATTTAAAGAGTAAGGCTGTGTTCACACGGTGGAAAATGAAGAGAAATTTTCTTCATTTTCCACCGACGGAATTTTCGCCGTGGTTTAGCCATGACGGGATGCCGATGCGGTGCATCAGCATTCCATCGCGGCATCCCGCTCCTGATTAGGCCCGGATGAATGGACCTAATCAGGAGGGAGTCTCGAGCTGCGGAATCCGCGGCAAGATCGAGCAGGACGCTTCTTTTTGTTTTCAATGGGAGGCGGATTCGGGAGGAATCTGCTCGGGGGGGGGGGGGGGAAATTTCGCTCCCAAATCCGTGGCAAATTCCTCCGTGAGAACGCAGCCTAACTGTCTTCATTTTTCTTTTCATTTTATTCACATCTAGATTGCTCAGTCCTGCTAAAATCTGCTGAAAAACTGTTAGAAATCCTCTATAAGGCTGAGTCCCCACATTGTGTAAAACTGCTTTTTTGTTGCAGATTTTGATGTTTTTTTGAGCCGACTTCAGTGTGGATTTATAAGGAATGGGAAATATACAGGAAGCTCTTATACTTTCCCTTCTGTTAAATCCACTCCAAGCTTTGGCTAAAAATAACTTTGCAAAATCTGCTAGAAAAAAGCTTTTCCATAATGTGGGGCCTCAGCCTAAAAGTGCTAAAAATCTGCAAAACACTTACTGTGCTAGTTCTGTACTTCTTGAATCCTTCATGGTGTTTCTCCCCTCTCCATAGACTTCTACATAACCTGATCTCTCTGTGAGTATTCAGGGTAGCTGGATCACTCAGTGAATTGAGCAGTCTAGCAGGCAGGAGAGGAGCTGGCAACAGGAGCATTTTCATCTAATAAGATATATTACATACCGTAGGTTCTCATATTCCCCTGAACTATTCATTTACAACAAACTAAAACCAAAGATGCTCTTTAATATTTATTTAAAGAGGACCTTTTTATGTCCTCATGAAAGTGTGGTTTTATATCCCGCTAGAAAGCAGACAGTGCACTGAATTCAGCGCACTGCGAGCTTTCCTGGTACGTGCCGTTACTTTCGGCACCGATATCTCCCCACTGTCAGAAGGGCGTTCCTCATAGCTCAGCGTCATCGCTGGGCTGTTAGGAACACCCCCCTTCCCCCGACAGTGCTGTCCATGGAGGGGTGGGGGGTGTTCCTCACAGCCCAGTGTCATCTTAAGGAACGCCCCATATAACAGTACAAAGCTATGGTAGAGTACAGTCAGGGGGAACGTTCTTTACAGCCCAGCGATGACTTAGCTATGAGAAACGCCCTTCTGACAATATCTCCACCACCGGGGCACATATCGAGATAGCCAACAGTGCGCTGAATTCAGCTTTCTAGCGGTATATAAAACCGCACTTTCATGAGGACATGAAAGGTCCTCTCTAATGTCAGAAGCTAGAGTACCCCTTTGATATGCATTAATGGGAGGGGGGGGGGGCTAGATCGAATGTTGTTGTTCCTCCAGAGCTGATGGTCCTGTCTTGAGTTTTCAACTGTAGTAATGTTTTCCATCACTTTCTTACATCAGAGAACACAACACATGGGAGCCCGACAGAAACCTGGACTGCCCAGAGCTAATCTCTGAATTCATGAAAAAGTACAAGAAGGGCAAAGAGGCAGAACCCAAAGCCAAGACAGAAACCACCAAAAGAAAAGCTGGAAGTGATGACATTCGGGCGAAAAGGAGAAGAGAGGTGAAGCTATATGTTATCATTAATACTCTGTGCTGCGTGATGTCTGTCTTAAAGGGAGTCTGTCAGCAGTCTTGACCACACAGAGCTGTTGAGCTAAGTAGGAGTCCTATTTAAACATCCCTTTCAGTATGCTGTTAGTATAAGCAATCTGACATGTGTGAGACCTGCCAGTGCTAGGGAGGTGGTCTGTTACTTTGAATATTTCTCTACTCCTTGCACTGAGATGCCTCACATCCCCTTGCTTATGTGCAGAGTATTTCGGGATGCGGAATAACCACTGTTGTGTTTGCAGGGGACACAATGCAATGGAACAAGAACAGCTCTGTATGTTGAGTAGTGAATGGTAAAGGCTCTACAAGCTCTGTTTTATTCACTAATGATAGGTCATCAGTATTAAATTCCTTTAATACCCCTTTAACACACCAGCTTATAAATACCTTTACTTATTAGACATTAATAGAATTCATTATTTACGTATTAGAACTTAATAGCAGAGCAGGAGGCCAGGGGAGATCATATCACCTCTGGTACCTATGCCTGTCAAATATTAATATATATAATATATCTCCTCTGGAAATTACATAAATGTTTAGCTTGGGAATACCCCTATAAAGTCAAAGTATGGTTGTGTGTTCCGTTATAGCTGAGGTGCTGTTTTATGATAGTCTTTGTTTGACCGAATGCTGGTCTGCAGGTGTTTTTTTTAAGATTTTCTATTTTGTACTCTTTTGCAGAGCAATGATATCGCACGAGGATTTGAAAGAGGACTTGAGCCTGAAAAGATTATTGGGGCTACAGATTCCTGTGGTGAGCTCATGTTTTTAATGAAATGGTAAGTATATGCCGTCTAACATATTCAGCCAAGCAGGGGATCTCCTCACTGATTTCTATCTAGAAATTGTGCTGCTCTGTGTTACATTATATGAATGGATTTTTGTTAGCAACTACCCTTTACAGCTATAAAGTTGTTCAGATATTTGTAATTTATGGTCTATCCTTATGATAGGTCATAAATATCTGATGAGTAGGAGGCCAAAAGTCAGCACAGATGAGCTTTATGGGGCTGTACACATACTGTACACAACATGGAGCCCGAAGCAGTTGATTCTGGTCCTTGTATAGTGTCCGCCAACCGGCACTGCAGCTCAGGTCCGCTTCAGTGGGAGTTCAGCTACAGTACCGCCACATGGCCACTATACAGGGCACGGAGCCAACCGCTTCAGGCCCTGTGTTGTGTATAGTACGGGCATCGGAAGGTGCCCCATACTAAAGATAGGTCATAATTTACAAATTCCTTGACAACCCTTTTAACTACTGTATAATGATAACCTGCCTGTTTTGTATTGCAGGAAGGATTCTGATGAAGCCGATCTTGTACTAGCGAAAGAAGCCAATGTGAAGTGTCCACAAATAGTTATTGCTTTTTACGAGGAGAGACTGACTTGGCATGCGTACCCGGAAGACACAGAAAACAAAGAAAAAGAAGCTGTGAAAAGCTAAAATGCCATTTGTGTATGTGTGTGTCTAATATACCTCCCCTCATTTAAACACATATACACACATTCTCCCCACACTCCTCATCCGCCCTGGTCCAAGTGTTATCAAAAGAGGGAGGGAATTTTGCCTTTCATAGATTATTTTTGATGTACACTTAACCCATTTACCCTGAAATACTCCACAAGTGGCATTTGCACAAGATCTGGCTGCCACACGTTACAAGAGGAGGCAGCCATATTTACCACTCATGGAGGAAAGCACTGTATACTTTGCTTGCTGAGTGCTGCTAAACTTTCTCTAACGGTTAAATTATTGAGAGGAAGGAAGAGCTGCAGTGGTGGGTAAAGGGTTATATATTAGTAAATGGTTACAGTGTCTGGTAAGTACAGCCGGGGTAAATTGTAAAAGGACCTCCCTCAATTCACAGTGACCAAGCATATACTGTACTAGGAAGGGAACGTTGCTGCTTTCTCCTGTTCTTGGACGCTTGTACTTTGAGGGAGAAGACTTTGTGTTTTAATGGTTTTATTTTTTAACTATCTGTATCTACCTTGATCTGGGTCTCTCTGCGTATTACTTGTTTTTGTATCTGAAGATATTTGCTAAAGACAACAAGGAACTTCTCAAGTGACAAGTGTCTGAACTCGGGAGTATTTATATAGTCATATCCAAAGTGTCAATGGAAAAAGCACTTTGACAAAGACACTGTGTGAGTGCATATGTGTGTGGGGGTCCCACCACCTGCACTTTAAAGAAGACCTCATCAGTCATTTGTACGGGGTGTTATGAGACTGTGCGGCTTTTGTATGTGGTGTTCATTCATTGTGCCATATTCAGTAACAGAATGTCACGTGTGAGGCAGAAATCCTGCCATACAGTATTGATCCCAAGTCCAATGCTGAAGTGATGCTTGTTAGCGTTTTATATATACCAATATATACTATTTCCATCTGTAATAAATTGAAACCACTTTGAGGGTTTTGATACAAATTTTCTTAAAGGGGAAAATACAAATGACACATTTTAATTGTCAGTAAGAAAATGGATTTATGTATAGTACAGTAAAGTTTTCTTTTAATACTAGTTTGAATTTTTTTTTTTTTTATGTTAAAGAGGTCTCAAGTGTTTTAGTTTCTGTGGTTGTAGTACTTCATTTTATTTAAAGTAATTTTTAATTGCACATTGACTTCTTTATATATAAAATCCATGGCACATAACGCCATCCACCAACTATTAGGATTAAATAAATATTTGCTGCAGGAAAAGAAAACTATTTGTATATGATCATGGAAACTAATTGATGGGATTTTTGCAGTGAAATCCTCCTTGGTATTTAGTTTTAGGGTGTAGTAATTGATCACACGTAATATAATCCCTCCATTTATAGGGGTTATCAGGATCAGAATATTGATGGCCTTGCATTAGTATTTAGTACTTTGCACCCCTGCGAATATCTTGTTTGAGACCACATGCTGCTGTACTTTTACAGGGAAGCACGTTATCCTGCAAGCTGCCATGTAAAAAATCCACTTACAATCTGGTGTTTTTGTTGTAGTGCAAGACATTATACTGTGGGTTAAATCTCATCTATTTAAAACTAAGGCTACATGGTGACGTGTCACACGATAAAAACTTCACTGCATGTGTATGGACCATTGTGTGATGTGACAGGTGCAGAAAATCCAGAACGTGTTGCTTTTTTGTTCACAGTTCACAAGTTGCATGGGAATTTTTCTTACCATAAACTTGCAAGCAACTCATGTGTGACATGTCTGTGATCAGATACTGATTCTTATAGTCAAATATCAAATCTAAAAAAAAAAAAATTGTACAACAGTAAGTCACACAACTGTTATTCTCATGCGCCTTCTGTGCGACTTTTTGTCAATGTGTAGTCCTAGCCTCAATCCCAGCCCACTTTGTAGCTGTTATTTACAGGAGAAGCATTCACTGGCTTAAGACGTCAGGCACACGACCGACTGTACAGTCCCAGGACGTTCTGATGCTCTGTTCCGTTCCAAATATTATAGAGCATGTCCTGTCCAGGTTTGGAACCGCCCATTGAAATCACTGAGATGGAAGGCATTCTGATGTCATCCAAGTATCTTCCTTTAAAAATTAAAAGCCCCACAGGCTGAACACTCTTGTCATGTGCATGACTCCTGAGGCCACTCATTGGTGAAAAGCAGATTTTGCTGTGTTTTAGCCAAATCAGCAATGTAAATAACCCTAAAAACAGAGGAATAAGATAAGGCATGTATATTCAGCCCAATCATACAGATTCATTGCGTTCACTGTGCTGCCAAAACGACGTCAGCTGTATTCTATGGGTCAGTACAATTCCAGTGATATGGTGACTTGGAGTCACCACATTCTGACATCCTTAACGGTTTAATATTTCCATGTATGGGGAAGCGTAAGGCGTCTTTTTTGTGGGGATCAGATGTATTTTGTAATTATACCAATTTGGTGAAATGTCTATTACTTTGATCATTTTTTTGTCCAAATTTTTATGCGAGGTGAAACCGTGAAAAAGGTGGTTTAGCTCTTTAGATTTTTTTTTTCCTCCTACATTGTTCACGTATTGGATAAATATTTTTATAAGTTTGTAGATTGGAACGTTTTCGGACACAGGGAAACCTAATGTATATGTGTTTAATTTTATTTTTTAACTTTTATATGTGTTCTAGGGAAAAGGGGGTGATTTGAATTTTTAATTCTTTTATATTTATTTTATATAAATTTTTTTCCCTGTAATTATTAGATTCCTTAGGGCAGTCTGTAATACCAATCAATGCCAGACAAGCCTCGGAGCCTTTAATAGGCTCCCGGCTGTCATGGCAAAGGATCTAGTTTCGGGGACAGGCAATCCACCGCAAAATGGTGGCACCCATGCGCCACCGCAACAGTGGTGCTTCAGGTCAGGTTTGATAGGTTTTTCAGAAGTTAATGCCCTCGATCAATGAGTGCACTGATGACCCGATGGCTATGATGGTTGCTCAGATCCTGAGCGACCGCCTTATTTAAATACCTGATATCCTCCATACTACGGCGTACTATTACGGTGGATGTCGGGAAAGGGTTAAAGAAAATCTGTGACCAGGTTTATCCTGGCTGATCAGAGGGTAACATGAAGTAGTAACAAGGACTGTGATACCATTCATGTAGCACCTCTCTAGTTTCTTGCTATAGTTTCCATAAAATTATACTTTATTTTTCACAGCAGGCTGCCCCCTACCCTCAGACTGCTGATTGACAACTCTTTTACTATACTGTCTGTAGGTAGAAAGCTGTCAGTCAGTGGCAACAGCAGCCAACAGCTCATGAACACCAGGACTAAAGTGCTCATGCATAGAATGAAGAGGACTCCGGCAGTGAGTAATAATGTGTGATTTAAAAAAAAAAAAATTAAAAAAACAGACCAGCACCAATGGAAAGGCAATTACTATAGGGCCAGTTTATGGTAGAGAAAACAACTGACAGGTTCCCTTTAAAATCCAAAAGGCTACATATGCACCAATAACCCTTTCCCAATGCAACCATGTTTCTTTTTTACATTTTGTATTTCTACTCTATGTCTTCCAAAAGCCATAACTTTTTATTTTTCACTTCACAGAGCCATATAAGGGCTTATTTTTTTGTGGGACAAATTGTACTTCTTAATGGTACTATTTAATATATAATGAACTAATTCTGATATTCGTAAATTTTTTGACATTTCTCTACAGTATATAGAAAAATAACACTAACATGAACATGAAACACATAATGATAAAAATACATCTTTATTAAATTCAGATAATATATTTAAAAATATATACATATATATATTTCCAATTCATGTAAAAGGGTCACATACAAAGGTACCACACTAGCTCAAACTAACTTCAATATACATATACAACATACCAGTAAATAAAAAAAAACAAAACAAACAGTAACCCAATATACCAATCCTCATATTACCGAAGTGCGTAAAGAGGTTGTCCAGGCTAAAATATTTTTTTTTTTTTAAATTAGGCTGGGGGAGGTGAAAAAAAAAAAAAACATACCGGTCCTCGATGCTCCAGTGTCCTCCCAGCACGGTCCGGTTCTTCTCCTCAGCTGTATTCTTGCAGTGGAATTCCTCGCTGGCTGTGATGTCCCGGGTACCTTCCACTGAGGTCGCTGACTGGCCTCAGCAGTCACATGCGGGAATTCCACCGGAAGACAACAATGGAGCTGCAACACTGGACCGTGGAAGGCACCGGAGAACCAGGGACAGGTGAGTATGGAGGTTTTTTTCACCTCCCCCGGGCTAATTAAAAAATTAAATTTAACCCAGACAACTCCTTTAAGTTATGCAAACAGCATCTATAAAGAAGAACAATACATAAATGGAAAGGGTAAGTAGTAAAGAACATATAGACCACTGGCACCCACCCCAATGCATGTTGAGCTTCCTCTGGGAGGTGGCCATATATATTTTTGTCAACCAATCATAAATCAATAGTCACATCTGTAGGAGATAATATAACACTTAAAAATTCGCAAGGTTTATGTACAAGAAAAAATGGCCACCGCCATCTAAGAACGGTTTACTGCACAGGAGCAAAAAATATCTCAGCCAGAAGTGAAATTGTCTCACGTGCGAGAATGCAAGGCACAATGACAAAATACACCAAAGCCCCGACACAAGGTACACAAGTGGACTAGAATCTGTCCTACCAATGGGCTGCATAGTCATGTGACACACATCAGTCTGCTGGGTCTCCACTATGTAAAACCATGTTTAAAGTCCTGATATCCACTGTACTATAACACCTGATGTTGGGAAGGGGTTAACATAACAAATGTTTACTTTCCAATCCTCTGATATGTTCTATACGATGCCTGGGTCCCCCATTGTGCTCTGTTTTCTGGTGTCCTCCAAGGAAATGCTCCCTTCAACCAATCGCCGGCTGGAGCTGTGAACCATCTCAGTCTTGGCTGAGACAACTGTGTAGCATTTCCTGTGTGTGCGAATGGAAACTGAACACAGCGGGGATTCGAGCAGTAACACAATAACACATTTTATTGTCTTCACATATATGTCTATTGCTTGAATCCTAGTGATACCAAAGGAATAAAATCAATTTAGCAAAGATAAAAACTGGGTTTCCAGCAGTAGTTTGCCAGCAACATTCCAGAAGGGGGATATTAAAGCAAATATTAGGATTACTTACCATCATCTCTTCAATAATTCTGTTAAATCCCATTTTCAAATCCAAAAAGAGAAAAAAAAAGGTGATTTTATATGTGCCCAAGAAAGTGTTCCCACTCTCTTTTTTACAAACTCAGCCACATGGAGCACAAAACTTGGGGAAAAAAGGGGGGTAAACGTTAGGCCATTGTGTTACTGTGTCTATTTTGAAGATGAGGCAAACAAAGATTGAGGGGACAAGCACAGGCTATGGGTGCAGGGCATATCTTGATAATACACCAGAAAGAAGGAAAAAAAAAAATCACTTATTGGGCTAAAACTTCCCGCACCAAGCCGCAGTGCTTTTCACAGAAAGTCTGCAGAGTTTTCCTTTGTGGACTTTCTGTTTCAATTAAACCTATAGAGAAACCTCCATAGGTATAATTGACATGCTGCGATTTACAAAAACATGACAGTTTTCAAATTTGCATCGTGTCTGCTGCAGATATTATTCTGCAATGTGTGGATGGGATTAACCAGAATCCCATCCACTTTGCAGGTACTGTAAAACGCTGTAGCAAAATCGTGGCATTTACGCTACGTGGGGCCCCGGCCTTAAAGTGGAAAAACATCAGGAAAGAATTAGTCACCAGAACCCAGCACATCAACCCATCCCCACAGATTTATAGGTTAGGGTCAATTGAATCAAATGAATGCATTTTAAGGCTAAGGTCCCACTTTGCGTAAAAGCTGTTTTTTTTTTTTTTTTTTTTTGTAGATTTTTCTGCGTTTTTTGAGCCAAACCAAGGAGTGGCTATAAAAGGAATGGGAAATATATAAGAAGTTCTTATACTTCTACCTTCTGCTCAATCCACTCCTGGCTTTGGCTCAAAAAAACGCAGCAAAATCTGCAACAAAGAAAGCATCTTTCACGCAACATGGGGCATAAGCTGCAGCACTGCGGCATGATAAATTTAGTAATGAATGCGGCTTGCACCTAGCAATACCACAGGAAATAAATAACTACTGCTACACTATGGTAAATATAGTAATGAATGTGGATTACAACTGGCAATACCACAGTAAATAATGCAAAAAAAAATGCTGCGGTACTGAGGATGGTACTGTCAGCCTATCAAAGAAAAAGTGCTGTGTGATGTCACAGTTATCACTTTTATATATACAGAGCCTTCTGTCACTGACGGCTATGATCTCTCCTTATATCTGTGTCCAAATTAATTAAATCTATCTAATCTATCCTCGTTTCCACACTCTCCACTATTTTCACTCCTGTATCTACAGGTGCATCTCAATAAATTAGAATATCTTTGAAACTTTGATTCATTTCAGTAATTCAATTCATAATCAGCGTCTTCCATGACTGTGTGTCCTACTGAACCAGACTGAGGGACCATTTAAAGGCTTAGGAAACCTTGGCAGGTGACACACTGAATTTACAATACTGAACTTTTTTATAATATTCTAATTTTCTTAGATTTGGGTTTTCATTACCTGTAATCCATAATCAATATTTACAGAAATAAAACACTCTGTGTGTAAAGAATCTAGAAAATATAGGAGGTCACTTTTTTAATTTAATTACTGAAAGAAATAAACGTTTCAAAGATATTCTAATTTATTGAGATGCACCTGTAGATGTATTTTCGGCAGTCATACAATTTTGTCTTGTTTTTTGCACTGTCCCTGATGGCTTAGATCTGTCCTCTGCTCTCTTTGCAGCCTTCTCCGAAAAATGGTACCCCTCTATTTTCTTATATAGATAGGTCTGTGGAGTCGGAAAAAGCTTACCGTCTCCGGTTTAAAAAAATAATTACTTTAAATTCTATTATACAATTAATGCCCCTTTCCTTAGAACACATTTAAAGTGAAATAAATATACATTAGGTATCCCTGTGTCCGAAAAAGCCCAGTCTACAAACTTATAAAAATATTTTTCTCATACGGTGAACACCGTAGCGGGAAAAAAATAAAAAAAAGTTGAACTGGAGTTTTTTCTCTGTTTTGCTGCTTTTAAAAATTTGAATAAAAAGCAATCAAACTAGATATTCCCCCAAATAGTATAACTAAAAAGTACATCTGGCCCCACAAAAAAAAAGACACCTTATTCATCTCCATACATGGAAATATAAAAAAGTTACAGGTGTCAGAATATGGCGACAATAATTTTTTTTTTTTTGCAAATTATGGATTTTTTTTAAGGGGTTAAAACGTTAATAATACATAAAAATAAATTTGGTTTCCCCAGACTCGTACTGACCCATAGAATACAGGTGACAAGTCATTTTGACAGCACAGAGAATGCCATAAAAGCAAAGCCCGTAAGAAAGCCGCACAGATGCAGTTTTTCTCCATTTTCACCCCATTCGGAATTTTTTTTACAGCTTCCTAGTACATCATATGGAATATTAAATGGTACCATTACAAAGCACAATTTGTCCCACAAACATTAAACCTTCATATAGCTCTCAGCAGAAAAATAAAGTTATGGGGGTTGGAATACAGGGAGTCAAAAATTTAAATCGAAAAATGCCTGCGGTGGGAAGGGGTTAATTATTCTCCCTGTTTCTATTTTTTTGTAAGTACACTAACATTTTAGAAAAAAAACAGCACATCCTAATATTATACATTGATTTATGCTTCTCTACAAAATGTACAAAAATTAACATAAGTAGAGATGGGCAAAGGTTATAAGTAGAGATGGAAAAAGCGATTCGTCACAAACTGGGTTCGACACGAATATTCCAAATGGTTTGATTTTTAGCAAAACAGAATAAATGGCAATTCGTCTTGGACAAACAAAAATGGCCACCGCCACATGTATTGCTCAGTAAAAAATACAGAAGAGACACGTGTCTTGTGAGTCACTATGACGTTCTGGTGCCACCATATGGTCTCTCAGCCAATAATCAGAGGTAGTTGGACACCTTACAGTGCTTATGTCATATACATTCCAGGTTGTGTGGGCTGGAACACAAGGCATTATCAGTGATGGTGGAAGTAGGAGATGGATGTGTTACTCATCAAGGCAAGATAAAGAGCTCTGCTGCTCTTGAGCTCTGCTCAGCTAGGAGTAGGAGAATTAGAACACAGTTTAGTCAGATTTAATAAATTACAAGCAGATTAGTGATAGAAATCAGATAAGTCGGAGTGAGGGAGAATATCTGTGCTGTGTGAGCCTGATGGAGCAATAATACATACAGACATACAGACAAGGAACAGCTTACCCTTTAATTGCCAATAATCTAATTTTGTCTAAGTCTGTTTTGCAAATGACCAGTTTGATTAACATAGTTTTTGTTGACAAAATCAGTCCGGTTAGTGAAAAACGTTTTTTTTTTGATAAAGGGTCTACATTTATTTTGTTGAATTCATCCAAACTACTACAGTATCCTAACAGTAAAACACTGATTCCACCTGCACTAATCTGAAAAAAAAATTACGTTATTGAGGCTAAGGCCCCACGTAGCGGGCTGCAGCAAAAAAGCGCTACGGGAAAAAACGTGGCAGCAATGCATCACGGTTTTTCCTGCTGTGCTTTTCACAGAAATTCCACAGAGGTTTCTGCTTCCATTATACAGTGGGGAAAAAAAAGTATTTAGTCAGCCACCAATTGTGCAAGTTCTCCCACTTAAAAAGATGAGAGAGGCCTGTAATTGTCATCATAGGTAGACCTCAACTATGAGAGACAAAATGAGAAAACATAACTAGAAAATCACATTGTCTGATTTTTTAACAATTTATTTGCAAATTATGGTGGAAAATAAGTATTTGGTCACCTACAAACAAGCAAGATTTCTGGCCCTCACAGACCTGTAACTTCTTCTTTAAGAGGCTCCTCTGTCCTCCACTCATTACCTGTAATAATGGAACCTGTTTGAGATTGTTATCAGTATAAAAGACACCTGTCCACAACCTCAAACAGTCACACTACAAACTCCACTATGGTGATGACCAAAGAGCTGTGGAAGGACACCAGAAACAAAATTGTAGACCTGCACCAGGCTGGGAAGACTGAATCTGCGATAGGCAAGCAGCTTGATGTGAAGAAATCAACTGTAGGAGCAATAATTAGAAACTGGAAGACATACAAGACCACTGATAATCTCCCTCGATCAGGGGCTCCACGCAAGATCTCACCCCGTGGGGTCAAAATGATCACAAGAACGGTGAGCAAAAATCCCAGAACCATACGAGGGGGACCTAGTGAATGACCTGTAGAAAGCTGGGACTAACGTAACAAAGGCTGTCAGAAACACACTATGCCGCCAGCGACTCAGATCCTGCAGTGCCAGACGTGTCCCCCTGCTTAAGCCAGTACATATCCGGGCCCGTTTGAAGTTTGCTAGAGAGCATTTGGATGTTCCAGAAGAGTATTGGGAGAATGTCATATGGTCAGATGAAACCAAAGTAGAACTGTTTGGTAGAAACACAACTCGTCGTGTTTGGAGGAGAGTGAATGCTGAGTAGCATCCAAAGAACACCATTCCTACTGTGAAGCATGGAGGTGGCAACATCATGCTTTGGGGCTGTTTCTCTGCAAAGGGACCAGGACGACTGATCCGTGTACCTGAAGGAATGAATGGGGCCATGTATCGTGAGATTTTGAGTGCAAACCTCCTTCCATCAGCAAGGGCATTGAAGATGAAACGTGGCTGGGTCTTTCAGCATGACAATGATCCCAAGCACACCGCCAGGGCAACGAAGGAGTGGCTTCGTAAGAAGCATTTCAAGGTCCTGGAGTGGCCTAGCCAGTCTCCAGATCTCAACCCCATAGAAAACCTTTGGAGGGAGTTGAAAGTCTGTGTTGCCCAGCGACAGGCCCAAAACATCACTGCTCTAGAGGAGATCTGCATGGAGGAATGGGCCAACATACCAGCAACAGTGTGTGCCAACCTTGTGAAGACTTACAGAAAACGTTTGACCTCTGTCATTGCCAACAAAGGATATATAACAAAGTATTGAGATGAACTTTTGTTATTGACCAAATACTTATTTTCCACCATAATTTGCAAATAAATTCTTTCAAAATCAGACAATGTGATTTTCTGGATTTGTTTTCTCATTTTGTGTCTCATAGTTGAGGTCTACCTATGATGACAATTACAGGCCGGCCTCATCTTTTTAAGTGGGAGAACTTGCACAATTGGTGGCTGACTAAATACTTTTTTTCCCCACTGTACCTACCGCCGGCTTTTCCATAGGTATAATTGAGATGCTGACATTGCAGCGTGTCCGCTGCGCGTACTTTACCACAAGTTGTGGATGGGATTCGCTAGAAAATGCAAAGCGCTGTGTGTTTTTCCGGGGTGTTTCCGGGTATTTACACCCCTTGGGGCCCCAGCCTTAAGGTTTTTTTTTTCTGCTCACTCAATATACAGTGTGACAGAGCCTGCTAATGTGAAACAATCTCTGTTGTTTAAGCGGGGACCATACTGCCACTCATGCTGCCACAGCTACCACCACTTTCACCACTCAGCCAGACATGTCCTGCGGCCTCAACAGCAAGCAATACACAGGAGAAAAAAAATATAAAAATCATCTTTATTAAATCCAAAATGCTAAAAAACATACAATTTGTAATATAAATCCATATCATCCATAGAAAACGTTTTGTCTTCTATGGTTGATATGAATTTATATTACAAAAATATGTGTACAGGTAGTGGGCCTCCTGACTATCCCCTGATGGCAGATTTCAGGGGAGATAAAAATTGGGCAGTTAGATTTTAAATGCATGATCATTCTGTTATCACCATTCAGGACACATGTACCATACAGCTGTGCCGAGCATGCCTGTGTACATCAGCTATGTTATGTGTATGGTCCAGTTTCAATAACTGATCTATCAGCCCTTTATGTTGAACTGCTTTAAAAGCTTTGCAGAAATCCAGATCTGCAATGTTCACCAGCCCACCTTCATCCAAGACTTGTGACATACTCAAACAAATCAAGAAGATTGATCGACACGATCTGTCCTCTGTAAATTCCTGTTGTTTGGATCCAATCAGTTGTTGACTTTTAGGTGGTCAGTTATCCTATTTTTCAGGAGTGTTTTCATAATTTTTTTACTACACATATCAAGCTATCTGCTCTGTGGACACCAGCTTCTTAACTACTTCCCTTATTATTAAAGGGTAAAACACTGTTCATTCTCCAGTTATCAGGAAAATCACTTGTTAAATGGGACTGGTTACACAAATCAGAGGTACAGGTGCAACTTTGGCCAACCATGGGCTGGGAAATGGATGCCGCACACATAATGTTTCCATTCAGTGAATTCCTCAGGTATCAAATTTACCTTTTAGGCCCAGCTGTTACCTCTCTGCTAAATGAGCAATATCCTCATTCTTCTACATTCTAAAACTCAACATGAAGAAAAGTAAAGTTATCATCTTTCCCCCATCTCACTCCACCCCACTTACCAGAATTATCACTAACAGTTAATGGCTCCAGACATTCTGCAGTCTTACAAGTTTGCAGCCTTGGGATAACTTTTAATTCTGTTATGTCTTTCAAATTGCTTTTCCGACATGTTTTGCTTGCGATCAGCCCCACCACCCGCAGCATGTTTAGTGGTGCTGACATGTCATGGCAGTATAAGGCCGGATCCATTGCGATGGGTCTGCCTGAGGACTGTGGCCTAACAATTCTGCCTCTCAGGATTGATCACACAACCTGTAAGCCTATGCAGAAGCACATATATATGTGTATTGCAGTGTATATTATTTATTATATTATCAGAAGATCACTGGTTGAAGACTCCAAGTAAGAAAAAAAAAATTAAAACAAAAACCTTTAAGTATTTTTTTTTAAAGAATAAAACTCGCCAAAATGCCCCTTTCTAACATAATATCATTCATTATGTAAAAAAAAAATTAAAAACTAATAAAAAAAATAAATTTGATATCGCCATGTCTATATCAACCCATACACTAAAACAAAATGGGGTCACTTCTTGGGAAATTCCACTTCACTGGCACCTCTGGAGTTTTGCAAAACCAACATGGCGTTCAAAAACCAGTCCCTGTAAATCTACTCCAAAAGCCAAAATATGTCACCCGCCTTCCATTTGAGCCCTGCTGTGTCCCCAAAGAGCAGCGTACACCCACATATACAACTTTTTTGTTCCTGCAATAACCAACTTAAAGTTTTGGGAGAGTGTGTCTCTGTTGACACAAAGTGAGCACAACATATAGGGCACTGAAATGCACATTTTGCTAACATTTTAATTTTCACTTTACACATTTATTTTTGGGAAGCACTCGAGCTCAAAATGCTTACTATACCCCCTTGATAAATTCCTTGAGGGATATAATTTCTAAAATGGGGTCATATTTTGGGGGTCAGTTTTTCCTTTTTTAAATCATACCCTTTTGGGGCTTTCCTTTGTACTGGGGCTCTGTAAATGCGACATGGTACCTGAAAACTATTCCAGCAAAATCTGCTCTCAAATACATAGTAACATAGAAACCTACTCAATGAGTTTGGATGAAGAAACAGGTCCATCAAGTCCATCCTCGAATTCTAAAGTATTGATCCTCAATTGCCCATATCAGGGGAAAAATTTCCTTTCTTCTCCAAATCCGACAATCAGTATAAAACCCTGGATCGACTTGTCTACCAAAAATCTAAAACCCGAAACCTGCAATATTTTTCCATTCAAGGAAGGCATTCAGGCCCTTTTTGAACTTGCACAATGAATCCATCATCATTGTGGCAGTGAGTTTTATAGCTTCACTCCTCTTACAGGAGAGAATCCCCATCTATGATGCTGATGAAATGTTCCCTCCTCTAGCTGTAGAAGATGTCCCCTTGTCACTGTCACCGGTCTAAATACCAGTGGCACTCCCTCCCTTTGGCATGCTACTGTATGCCCAAACATGTGGGGTATTTCCGTGCTCAGAATTTGCATAACAAATTGTATGATGCATATACTCCTTTAACCCCTTGTGAATGTGTAAATTTTAGGACTAAATGAATGTATTACTGAAAAAAAATTCAAATGTCTAAATTTCACCTCAATATCGTTTTAATTCCCACAAAATGAACAAGTTAACAAAGTTCCCAAATGTTATATAAAATCATTTGAGGGGCTCAGTTTGAAAATGGGGTTATTTATGGGGGGCTTCTAATATACAGGACTTTAAAATTCTCTTTAGAACTGAAGTGGTCCCTAAAAATAGGTTTGGTAAATTTTCTTTAAAATTTGGAAAATTGCTGTTAAATTTGTAAACCTTATAATGTCCAAAATAAATTGAAGGACAAAAAAAGATAATGCCAATATAAAGTAGAGATATGCTAGATGATATTTACTATCTGACTGAAAAGCAGAGCATTTCACATTTAGAAAATTGCTAATCCAAATACCCACCATTTCCTATTTTTTCCATAAATAAATGCAAAAGATATCAATCAAAGTTTACCAATAACATGAAGTACGAAGTGTCACAAAAAACATTCTCAAAATCACTTGGGTAAGTTAAAGCGTCTCAAAGTTATTGACACATAAAGTGACAAGTCATTTTAAAAAAATAGGTCCTTAGGGTGATTTTTGGTGCCCATAAGCGGTTAAAGTATTAGCAATGACATACAAGGATTTCTATTCCAACACTATCCCACCATCCAAAGTGACCTGAAAACCTACATCTCCAGGAAAGCCTAGAACCTACAGTAACCCTGCTGCCATTATACTATCATAGGAGTAGCTGCTACCCTATCACCTATTAAGTCCATCCCCCTTCCCTTGTAGATTATAGGCCTTCATGGGCAGGGTCCTCTCCTTCTGAACCAATCATATTTATTGTACTTTTTTTTTACCATCTCATGTAATGTATTTAAGCGTTTGCAGCATGTATACAGCGCCCTATGTTATTATTATTATTATTATAATTGTTATATATATTATAACAACATATACAATAATAATATGACAATATTGTCAGTCAGCAGGAAACCATTTTTAAATTTTTGCTAATTGTATTACTTAAAGATGAAGTAAACATTTTCAGGGATACAACCTAGAAATACACCATTCTTATGTTTAATTACGTTTTGTTAGGAAATTTTCTGATAAAAACATCAAACAACATTTAAGGTATTGACTGGTAACAAAAAAAGAAAAAAACACATGGAGAAAGATAAAGAAAAGAAGACCTGAGCATAAGGAAAAATAATTAGCATGTCATACACACATGGACAAAATTGTTGGTACCCCTCATTTAATGAAAGAAAAACCCACAATGGTCACAGAAATAACTTGAATCTGACAAAAGTAATAATATATAAAAATTCTATGAAAATGAACAAATGAAAGTCAGACATTGCTTTTCAACCATGCTTCAACAGAATTTTTAAAAAAAGAAAACTCATGTAACACCTGGACAGAAATGATGGTTCCCTTAACTTAATATTTTGTTGCCCAACCTTTTGAGGCAATCACTGCAATCAAACGATTCCTGTAACTGTCAATAAGACTTCTGCACCTCTCAACAGGTATTTTGGCCACTCCTCATGAGCAACCTGCTCCAGCTGTCTCAGGTTTGAAGGGTGCCTTTTCCAGACGGCATGTTTCAGCTCCTTCCAAAGATGCTCAATAGGATTTAGGTCAGGGCTCATAGAAGGCCACTTCAGAATAGTCCAATGTTTTCCTCTTAGCCATTCTTGGGTGTTTTTAGCTGTGTGTTTTGACTCATTTTTCTGTTACAAGACCCATGACCTGTGACTGAGACCAAGCTTTCTGACACTGGGCAGCACATTTCTCTCTAGAATCCCTTGATAGTCTTGAGATTTCATTGTACCCTGCACAGATTCAAGACACCCTGTGCCAGATGCAGAAAAGCAGCCCCAGAACATAACAGAGCCTCCTCCATGTTTCACAGTAGGGACAGTGGTCTTTTCAAGATTTGCTTAATTTTTCCATCTGTGAACATAGAGCTGATGTGCCTTGCCAAAAATTTCGATTTTTGTCCCATCTGTCCATAGGACATTCTCCCAGAAGCTTTGTGGCTTGTCAACATGTAGTTTGGCAAATTCCAGTTTTGTCAGACTCAAGTTATTTCTGTGACCATTGTGGGTTTTTCTTTCATTAAACGAGGGGTACCAACAATTTTGTCCATGTGTGTAGATATTCCACATCAGAGTAAATAAGTGTAGGAGCACCTAAGCTCAGGAATACAACACTGACTTATAACAGGACTGTGGCGGCGGGTATTGACAGCAACACACTCACTGAGAAGGTCGCCAGCAGAGCCAGGAGAAGAGGCAAGGAAGTGGGGGAACTGACTGGTGCAGGCCCCATGATAGGGAAGCCAGAGACAAACACGGGGAGGAAGAGACAAATGACCAAAGCGAAACCACAAAGGGAAGGAACAGAAGGGGAGAATCGACTAGGCTACAACTGGAGGGGTAATCAGGAGAGGAGGTTACAGAACTCATCGGATTCCTGGAACATCACCCAGAGCCGCTAGAGTGCTTCAAATTTAGAGGACTTGGGAGAGCCCCGTGCCACCAAGGTCTCCATTCTTCGTATGCGGAGATGCTTCTGGAGCAATTCCACTAGTGTGGGAGTAACAGGACTGCGCCAGTGTCTCGGAATGACTGATCTGGCAGTCATGAGGAAGTGTCACAGGAGGTCCTTTTTTACTGCAGAGATTCTACCAGGGATAATGGAAAGGAGAGCCAGCTGAGGAGAAGGTGTGATTGAGTGGCCACTGACCCTAGTGTGCAGGTCAAACATAACATCCCAGAAAGGCTTTATCGCTACACACTCCCACCAAATGTGTAGGACAGTTCCCCTCTCAGAACCACAGCACCAACAACAGTATGAAACACCTGGGTAAAGCCCGAGGAGAAGAACTGGACTTCGGTACCAGCGGGTCAGTATTTTAAAGTTATTTTCCTGCGCACTGTATGGCATCGGCAGCATGTGGGCGAACAAGAAACACCTAACCCAATCAGCAGTAGAGAGCCTCGTCTGTAAGTCACGTTCCCAAGAATGGATGTACAGAGGGCTGCCTGGTGACGCTACACGGATAAGTAGGTTATATAACAAGGAAAAGGCACGCGCAGTAGTCTCCAGACCGCAAGGAAATGGGCAGATAAAAACGTATGCCGGATTTGTCTCCAGTGATGTTGGACCCAGGGAAGGGAGGTGGACCAACAGCAATTCAGCCTCTATGGACATCTACTGTTTGTCTGCACACCTGTAGGACACCTGAGTTTAGGATCTGGCAGGCCAGAACCCCCAGCACATTTACGTCGTGTCAGTGTCCGAAACTTAAGTCTACTACGGGCCAAACCCCAGACAAACTTCCTGAAGGTCGATTGCAAACGGGTGAAGAAATACCGTGGGAGGCAGATAGATAGGGCCTGGAACACATAGAGGAGTCGGGGAACAATATCCATTTTCAGGGCGTTAATACAGCCAAACCAGGACAATTTAAGGGCATTGTATTTCTGCAAGTCTGTCGAGATTGTCTCTATCAGTGAGAGATAATTAAGGTGAAAGAGGCAGGAAGGATCCACAAGTATTTTACCGAGGTGGACTGCCATCAAAAGGGCAAGTGGTCTGCTAGATGGGCAACCTCTCTTAGGGGGTAGAGTAATGTTAAGGGCCTTGCACTTGGGAAGACTAACCTTAACGTTATTCAAATGACCAAAGCGTTGGAACTGTTGCAGAACTGACGGGAAGAATACGCACAGTTGAGAGACATAGAGGAGAAGATCAGCCTGCAGCGCCACCTTGACCTGTCTGTGTCCCAGCTGGATACCGTGTACACTGGAGCAACCACCAAGTGTTCCATCACAAGCGCATTCAAAAGAGGGGACAAGAGGCAAAAAGAGGATTTTCCCCAGAAAGCTGGGGCCTACTCCCATCTAAGCAAGTGTGGCTCGCAGAAAGCCCCAGTGCACATGGTTGAAAGCCTTATCTGTGTCGACGCACATAAGGCACAAAAGAGACCTGCTTTCCTGCGCCGCAGAAATCATCAGGAGGGTTTAAGCAACATTGTCACATGCTTCAAGACCTTCAAAGAAGCCCAACTAATCAGTGTGGATCAGGCCAGGCATCAATGGAAAGAGATGGTTAGCGAGAAGCTTAGAAAATAATTTAAGTCAACATTAATAAGAGAGATCAGCCGATAGCTGGCACAATTAGTCTGGTCTTTCCTGTGCTTTTCTGTAGGATAACTGTAATGAGGGCCGAAAGGGATTGGCGTGCATACACCATTCTTATATCTTGTTTCTGTCCATAGTAACATAGCTTGTAGGTCTGAAAAAAGACATATGTCCATCCAGTTCATCCTTTTATGCAGTGTTAATCCAGAGGAAGGCAAAAATGCCATAATGTACAGAACAATTTTCCTCATTTCAGTGGAAAATTCACATTGCCAATGTGGCAATGAGAATAAATCCCTGGATCAATATCCAACACCAGAAACCTAATAAATATACCTTGTAATATTGCTGCTCTGAAGAAAGACATCCAGAGATCTCTGTAATGACCCTGGATATATTTATACATAATTATGAGGTTGCCCCTCAGTTGTCTTTTTTCCAATATAACGCTAGTTTTGGTAATCTCTCTGGGTACTGTAGTCCACCGATTCCATTTATTACTTTGGTAGGCCTTTGAACATGCTCAAGTTGTGTTATGTCTTTCTTGTGCACAGGTCCCTAATACTGTACACAATGATCTAGATTTACTATTGTGGTTATGACTCTGGCGTAAATATGGCACATACTTGTGCATTTAGTTTGAGCTAAAATTTTTCCTGCTAGGCATTTGGGTGTGGGTTCTCAGAAAAAGTCATGGCTTAAATGCTCCTAGATGTACCAAAATTGTGTCATACAACATAATGATCAGAAGCTCCGGCGGTACTCCCTGTTGTCTTTGGGCCTCTTTAGTGATGTTACAGATGTCACGTCAGTCTGGTATCATGGCGCATAATGACGCTGGCGTAACCCACGTCTAAGACGTCCTTGAAGAGGAGTCACGCCAGAGCCCAGGAGAGGTAAGTAACACTGTTTTTTTATGTAAGATGGGGAAACAGCCCTCATGTTATGAATGTAACTGTTTCTGTAGCTAAGTTTATTTTTTTTATAAACTGACATTTGTTTGTTTGACCACAAAAGGCCACTGTTACATCAGAAATAGAAGAAACTGTAATTCTGTAATTCTCTGGAGTAGTGATGTGGAGACCCTGTTCTGCAGAGGTGGGTCAAGTTGCAGCAGAGTGTGTCTGGCAGCAATCTTAGCTGTGTGTGCTTCTGAGCTTTTAGAAGAAGAAGGGCTGAAGTGAGAGGAAAACCATTCTTAAAGGATGAGAGACATAACAAGAGTGTGCTGAAGCAGAGACTGTTCCAGGGTTTGCTCAGACAGCATCCTAAGTTGAAAATTGCTATCAAGGACCGGCTGAGAAGTGGCCCTGTCAGTGAGACCGCATGTTTGGATGAGCCCTGCTTTCAGTGGTTCCAGAGAAGAAGCTAAAAGGTACCCAACAAATCTGGATCAGTAATAGAAGTAATCGTGCACGCACCACATTACATTTTTGACACAAATTGCTTGGGACTGAGTAAGGGCCTGTAGTTAGACTAGTTAGGCATATTCATCTTCACAGGCCACACTACTGGTGAATTATCTACCTATTCGGTAGTAAGGACTCAGAGAATTCTATTGAGTTGTAACTCCCAGAGAGGAGCTTCTGAGGAAGTCTAGAAGCGACATTTTATACATTTCTTTGGCTTGCAAGCTGACCTACTATTATATTTACTCGGTTGTACTTTGTTTGTGGGGAATAGGGGTATTTTGATAAGTTTGTAAGCTCTTGTGTTATACTGAATTGTTCCTGTGACTATGGTGATAAAAAGGTAACAAGCGGCTGGTTAGTTGCAGCCTGCAGATAGGTAAAAGTGTATTGGAGGGCACAGCGCTGTACAACACCAGGGTCTCAGCTTACTGGCTGAGTGTATGTAAATAGTTGTGAGTGTTTTTTTTGGTAAAGGGGTGTTACTACAAAGTAAATCTTTTATTTTTACTAAATTGATTTGGCGTCGCTTCCTTTGTTCGTGACTTCGCTGTATCCTGGGGAGCCCACCCCGGTACACACTTACATTTATGTCTGTCATCTCCCCTCGGTCTCCGATCATTATACTCTGGGGTCTGAAAAGTATAATTATAGTTTGTGGGTTGTGTGACCCCGAAATGTTTGCAATATCTGTAACAAAGACCATAGGGCTCACTATGGGACATAATACTGTGTGGAGGGGCTACTGTGGTATATAATACTGTGTGAAGGGGCCCCTATGGGACATTATACTGGGTGGAGGGGCCACTATGGGACATTATACTGTGTGAAGGAGCCACTATGGGACATTATACTGGGTGGAGGGGCCACTATGGGACATCATACTGTGTGAAGGGGCTGCTATGGAACATTATACTGTGTGGAGAGCCCACAATGTGAAATTATACTCTCTGTAGGCCACTTTGAGACATTATAGTGGGTGTAAATGGGGCGTTATACCATGTGGGGGCCAGGAATGGGGGCCCTATGGTGTGTGGGGGGGGCCAAGTCAAAAATTTGCTATGGGGCCCAGTCTTTGCTGGTTATGCCCCTGCATCTGTAGAAGCAGGTTGGCTGAAAATTAGCCTTGACCTATCACTTTTCTAAGCGTTTGATCACACTTGTGGAATTATTTTGAGATAACACAGTATTTTCTTCTTGTTTTGGCTTGTTGTATAAAACACTCGGAAGATAATATCATGGTAAGTTCCATTTATATATTGCAACCATTTTACAAAAGTTAGACTGAAAATCAGATAATCTGCTAAAATTCTGATCTACCCTGTTGGACCTTTGGTCCAATCACTGACTGTTTGGTATACTACTCCAGCATAAATGAATAACTGAATGGTCATCTCATGATTTTTATTAAATTTGTATAGTGATCACAAGTGTACCATTTATGGAGGTAAAGATCCCATATCTTTTGTCCTTGGTTCACTTTTTTTATTTTTTAGTCTTATATTATATCCCAAGCTTATGGGAAGGGGATGTCAGGATCGTCACCATTCCAACATTAAAGTCTAGCTTCTATCCCAGCCGGCACTGTGGTGGATACTGGAAGCCGGCACACAGTGTTTTGGGGGTAGCTCTTGGGATGACCTTCTCCCTTAAAAATGGCCATACACAGATACACATAAGTATGACATGAGTATGACAGAACTGGCCAACCATCTAATATGTATGCAGGCCCCCCAACTCTCCCAGATGGCAGATGCCAGGGGCGATAAGGATCGGGTTGTTGGATTTAAACTGCCCAATTATTATTTCGGGCCACGGCTTTCTACCCTCTCCCATCAATGTTTTTCTACAAATATAATTATGGTCAATAAATAAAATCCACAGATTTGGAATCTGTATAAATCTTAGAAGCTTATTAATAAATTTTGGATGGTATTTTTGGGATTTCACTTTATTTGCATGCAGCTGTTGTTACTGTGTGTGTAAGAGATCTTTATCGCCACCTAGTGTTTAAGCATGGGCTTGCATGCTCTAAATAGACCAGAGGTCCCTAACATTTTCTAGCTTGCAAACCATTTTCAAAGTGGTGTAGAACCATACTAAATATTACAAGGAGAAAAGTCTATGGAATATTAAAGGACAAACTCAGGATTTTTAAAGTGATGTGGTGCCCTTCAACCTAAATTACACCAACCTGTCTTAGCAGCCCCCCCACAAGCACAGCGTTTTACATTACCTGACATTGCAGAAAAATATCCACAGTGGAAACTCTGCAATTTCAAAAATGCTCACATTTTTGTAAATCGCAGCATGGCAATTATACCTAAGGAACTGCTGGTGTTTTCCATATAGGTATAATAGGGACAGAAATTCTGCAGAAGAAAACTCTATGTGAAAAACGCTGCAGAAAAAAAAAACATGATGTGTTTTTTTGGTTGCGTATCGCTACATGGGGCCTTAGTCTAAAGGGGTTTCATGGGACTTATTAATTGTGACCTAATCTTCGGAAAGTCACTAAGACTAAGTTCACATCTGCTCCAGAGTCTCCGCCACACAAACTGCCAGAAATCAGCAGAGAGAAAAGTCCTGTACAGAGGAGTCAATGGGGTCAATCGATGTCCGCGGGTAACCCCTGTTTTAGTGGTCTGGTTCTCCGTCGTTCAGGTCACTCAGTGAACCCAAACGATGGAGAGTCGTGCTTAGATATGAATCTAGCCTAAGCGTAAAACTAGAAGAAACTTGTGGTTTATTAAGTAGTTTATTAAGTAGCTGGTGGGCACAGGATAACAGGTAAAATAACACAATCTATGGACATTTCACATTACAATGTACTTTCTGCTACTTCCAATAGCTGGGATTCCATATATAACTCCCATGCCGCTGGTTGGGGAACCATGAAGTAGACTCTGATAATGATACCCCATGGCCCATACTAGTCCTCCTAGAATAGGTCACTGTTGTAGAGAACGGAGTAGCTCAGATAGATGTGTCTGGTGAAAGAATACAGAAAAACTTTGCATAATATGTTATGTCCAAACTGTAAAGAAAAAAACTTTCTGCAGGTTATGTTGGCTACTTAAGAAATATTGCATTTTCAGTTTTTAATTTTTAGAAAAATAGTGCAGGTATAACATGGACCCAGGAGCAATAGTATAATAAGTGCTCCCTAATGGTGAAATTTTAAAGAACATAAAAAAGACAGGTTGTCACCGACCTTACTCTGCACTTCTAGAAACAGGATGACTGATTTCATGACTTGTGTAATAGCACCACCAAGTGGTCAAAAAGCTCATGTCATTAAGCACAATAAGCAGAGATAAACTATCCTATACAAGGGATTTTTTTAGTTTTCTAATAAGATTTATTTTTTAATAAAACACCTTGTAGAACACTTTGTCGTAGTCATCTAGATTAAACATCATAGTCTTTTACAATGTAATAGTTTCCTAACAAAGCGCAAGGAACCGGAAGTGTTATGTCACTAACATAACATCATTTTTGTGGAGTCCTCTATTGGAGTTTGAAATGAAGATGTACAGATAGACCGATATCCAATATTCCATAAATGCTGTGTAATTGGAAGGTCATAAAGCACTGAAATGTCAATATTAGCCTGAGGCTATCATTACCAATGCCTACACCTTAAGAGCCTATTCAGACAATTGAGTTCATCAGCGGCCATGATTTGTGAAAAAATTCAGCGTGCACTATTTTTTCACAGAATGGACTATTTGGATTATTTTCACAGACCTAATTCATTGAGGTGAATGGGTCTGTGAAAAAAACGGATACCGCATGGATCCTGCACTCATCGCCTGAGTATAACCTCAGTACACTGCAATGAACGTCACCATCTTGAATACAAGTTAAAGGGGTGATGTTTCAGATTATGGACTCATCCAGTATATGGGATGGTGAGAAATATGTTTTGTATCTAGCACTGGATGAAATTGTAAAGTCATTTAGAGTAGTATCCAGTATACAGCATTATGCTATAGTAATGCTATATAGGACAATGGACATAATCTTATATAAAAATGCCATATGCTAGCATTTTCCTTCTTTTGCTATTTTAATATTTGCTACAGTATTCATGTCTGAATACCAGGTCTTGTGTAGAGACAGTCAAATGGATTTGCCAGTTTCCATAATAATTTTAAAATATTAAATAAAGAAAATTTTTATTTGCGCATTTTGATAAATTATTTGTAGGTTTATATAAAATACTACAGGTTCATCCAAATTATAGATTTGTTATTGCTTCTCTGATTCTTATTATAGATTTAGGTTTTTGAATGTTTTTGTCAATTTCAGTCCTTATGGTTCTCTAAATTTACAATAACCAGCAAAATATAAAATAATCAAACAATACTAACTAAATAGAGGATAGTGAGGAAAAAACATAAATATACAAATAACAAGACTCAAAATTACCTCCGGTCTAGTCCTTTCAAGATTACAATTATTTTTCAAAATCTACCAAAAATATACAATATGATAAATATATATTAATATATATATAAAGAATAGTCTGTATTTTTAATTTTAAGCATTTAGAAATTTACATATGTAATTTCTAAAAAAACAAACAAACAATAATCTTTTGATGTAGCTGTATTTTTTTTAGAATTATCTTCTATATTTAAATTATATTATTATTATTATTATTAATAATAATAATAATATTTATATAATTAATATTTCTATACTCACCTTTTTGGATCTTTTCTTTAAAAGGTCCTTTACCCATCTACTAAAACTATAACTAATGAAAATGTCATCATTTCACGCCATACAATTTACTGTTTCTATTGATTCATTTCTTTTAAAACAAAAAATTACTATTTTTGTAAAATTGAAGAAAAACATATTTTCTTCTACCATCCAGCATGTCATTTCAAACTGTTCAGAGAATGGAGGAAATTATATCAGGTCCCTCTATCGCCTGCTTTATTGTTGCTTCATGTTTGTAAAATAATATTAATTGTAGGTTGTTTCATACTGTTTATTCATATTTTGTAGATAGTTACACCCCATCCCCTGACTGTAAAGCACAACAGATTATGTTGGCACCTTTTATATCAAAGATAACACATTTTTGTTATTATTTGTATTAATTTAACAATTATTAGAATCATTATTTATTATAATTCATTTTCAAAATACTGTGGTGAAACATAAGGCAGAATACTTATTAGTAATTGGTAGCTTATTGCTACAGATACTGTAATGTTATGAACTGAAGTAGTTATAAAGATATTGTCTATCTATCTATCTATCTATCTATCTATCTATCTATCTATCTATCTATCATTTCTCTATCTCAGTGTAGATTAATAGCTACTTAATTGTATATTCTGCCTCTATCTAGCTATCCCCTATCTATCTATTTACTTAGTATTTCTCTATCTCAGTGTAGATCAAAGTTCACCTAATAAAATATTCTCTGTCTCCATCATTCTATCTGTCTCATACTATGTGTATAGATTATATATATATATGCATATACATACATTCACATTGGGCAAAATGCTTGGACTCACAATGGTAAAACCACAACCTAATATCTTAATATATAAATATATAATATATATATATATATATATATATATATATATATTCTGTCTCTAACTATCTCTCTAATGTCTTACTATCTATCTAGCTATCTATCTCATACCTTTCTTTCTAGCTATCATTTATCTAGTGTTTCTCTATGTCAGTGTAGATGAATGTCCACCTAATTATATATCCTACCACTCTCTCTATATATACACGCACCTTGTTATATTAGATAATAGTTAATATTCTTTGATGTATTTTGTACTTTTTGCCATTACTTATCTTTTATTTTCTTTATCCTCTTTCTGCTTCCCTTCCATCCCCATCAGTCTATCTATCTATCTATCTATCTATCTATCTGGTAGTAGTCTTGATAATGAGTACAGGTCAGACAATATCTGTACTTATACACTGTCGTCTTTAAATTTTCAGATCTGTGGATTTGAGTCTGACACATTTAGCAAATTCCTCTAGCCATCTTATTTTTAAAATACTATATATATATATATATATATATATATATATATATATTCCCCAGTGATTTAGCTCAAACTAAAGTGAAAAAATGAAGAGGACAATGATTATCTGCAAACATACCCTGAGCTGAAATTAATACAATTTTCACTTAAACAATCTTCAGATTTATGTAGCAAAGCAGAAAAAATATTTAAAGGAAAAAATACAAAAAACAGCCACAGGGTGGCGCTGTTATTGAAATGGTTCAGGAATTCAGATTGCAAAACCTTAGAAACGTGTTTGAATTTCTACGTTGAGGAGCCACATAGACAGTTTTATAGGACAGACATGGGGTAACTGCAGCCTGTGTTATCATACAGCCATAGTAGAAGATTGGTTGGCAGTAGATGCCAGCCTGTAATAAGGCACTTACCTCTTATTTAATAACTCTGATATAATATATATCAAGATTATATTTGTATACAAGTGCATTCAGAAGTTGATACCGATATAAGAGGGCCCCTGTGCGAGAACCATATATAGGCCCCTTGCTGTCCAATAGCTCATTATAAATGTATAAGTATAAATAAGAGTGGGTTACAGTATATATTCATTAGCTCAGGTCCATGCAATTTGTTACACAGAACAAAGAAGCTATAAGTAGACAGAACAGGGGTGGATGATGGATCTGTAACACTATATACTATAAGTAGGCAGGATATGGGTGCATGATGGAGCTGTAACACTATATACTATAAGTAGGCAGGATATGGGTGCATGATGGAGCTGTAACACTGTATACTATAAGTAGGCAGGATATGGGTGCATGATGGAGCTGTAACACTGTATACTATAAGTAGGCAGGATATGGGTGCATGATGGAGCTGTAACACTATATACTATAAGTAGGCAGGATATGGGTGCATGATGGAGCTGTAACACTATATACTATAAGTAGGCAGGATATGGGTGCATGATGGAGCTGTAACACTATATACTATAAGTAGGCAGGATATGGGTGCATGATGGAGCTGTAACACTATATACTATAAGTAGGCAGGATATGGGTGCATGATGGAGCTGTAACACTATATACTATAAGTAGGCAGGATATGGGTGCATGATGGAGCTGTAACACTATATACTATAAGTAGGCAGGATATGGGTGCATGATGGAGCTGTAACACTATATACTATAAGTAGGCAGGATATGGGTGCATGATGGAGCTGTAACACTATATACTATAAGTAGGCAGGATATGGGTGCATGATGGAGCTGTAACACTATATACTATAAGTAGGCAGGATATGGGTGCATGATGGAGCTGTAACACTATATACTATAAGTAGGCAGGATATGGGTGCATGATGGAGCTGTAACACTATATACTATAAGTAGGCAGGATATGGGTGCATGATGGAGCTGTAACACTATATACTATAAGTAGGCAGGATATGGGTGCATGATGGAGCTGTAACACTATATACTATAAGTAGGCAGGATATGGGTGCATGATGGAGCTGTAACACTATATACTATAAGTAGGCAGGATATGGGTGCATGATGGAGCTGTAACACTATATACTATAAGTAGGCAGGATATGGGTGCATGATGGAGCTGTAACACTATATACTATAAGTAGGCAGGATATGGGTGCATGATGGAGCTGTAACACTATATACTATAAGTAGGCAGGATATGGGTGCATGATGGAGCTGTAACACTATATACTATAAGTAGGCAGGATATGGGTGCATGATGGAGCTGTAACACTATATACTATAAGTAGGCAGGATATGGGTGTATGATGGAGCTGTAGCACTACATACTATAAGTAGGCAGGACAGAGATGTATGATGGAGCTGTAATGCTATATATTATAAGTAGGCAGGACAGAGATGTATGATGGAGCTGTAACACTATATATTATAAGTAGGCAGGATATGGGTGTATGATGAAGCCGTAGCACTATTTGTATAAGTAGGCAGGATATGGGTGCCTGATGGAGCTGTAACACTATATACTATAAGTAGGCAGGACAGAGATGTATGATGGGGTTAAAAATATAAAAAAGGAGTACTCCCCTGCAACAGAAGGTTTTTAACCCATTGTGAGCCTGTTTCGCACTAGACAATCTTTTTTAGGTGGCTATACAATGAGTTGGTATACTTCAGCACAAACTGGACCTAAGGCAGTAACTGTAAGTGGGTAGGATTAGTTCTGGAGATAAGCGGTATCAGATGTGTTTGACAGCCACTTATCCCCTTATCTATAAATTGCATCACTGTTGATTTTTGGTAATTTAATCACTTCTTGGTGTAAATCACCCCCCATAAATTCATTTCAGGCCTATATGGAATTTGGTATCCTACAATATTTAGAGCCATATTATACAAGCTCTACGTGATATGTCAGGAACTTCTCCCAGTCCCAGTTTTTGCAACGTACATAATTTAAAGAGTGTGCGAAATATGTGTAGCCCCCTCACTAGACCTTGTCACTGACAGACATGATTCATGATAGCAACTGAGGAGCATGTCAGGGTTCTTGGTACTGCCAGGAACTGTTTTTCACTCAATCTGCCTTCTCCTGAATGAGTATGTACCTAAAGTTCCTGCAGGTAAACTTTCGCCGACCCTATTATCAATGGACGTGAAATGGACTGGGGGCAACAATGGTGACATTACACTGGTCGCAGAGTTCTGGAGTGGTATAGCTGAAAACATGCAGTTTTTCTCGTAGATATTAAAGGGATTTGCCGACGAATGCAACTTATACCCTAAATATCAGTGCTCCCATAGAGATGAATGGAGCAGCAGAGCAAAGCATTGTAGTGATTGGTGGGGATCATAGTGATCAAATCCCACAACAATCTGAAACTTATCCTCATCCGGTGGACAAGGGATACATTGTACTTGTGGACAAACCCTTTAAGGCTAAATCTAAATAGATTGTAACAGGCAAGATAATGAAGACCATCAATGGACAAGCCACAAAAATGAATAACTAAGTTTTACTATAAGCGCCAATAAACTCCAGTACTGCACTGTATGGGTAAAACCATGTACTTGTAATCCTGGACAACCCTTCCAATATCAATGCCTCCTAAAATCATCTAGGAATCACCTGTAAACCCAGATTACCCCAAAATTGGTTTTAAAGATGTTTCTTATGTCACCGTTTTTTAGGAAAGTTGGGTACCACACAATATAGGCACCATTACAGTTGTGTTAGAAGCTTTTGCCCAGATTTCTATGAGTTCTTACCACTGGGACCCCCACCAATCACAAGAATGGGGTTCCTGAGTACTTAGTGTGAATGATGGACTAGGGTACCGACTGGTGTCAGACTGGGGTAACAATGTTGGACTGGGGTGCCTGAAACCCACACCCACTTGTAAAATTCATTCTGGGGGCCTACTGTATTGCGAATATTACCTGACCGCTTCAGGGACGTAACTTGAGGGGGTATAGAGGGTGTAGTCCCAAACAAATTCAGGAACCTTAGCGGGTCAATAAGGAGTCTCTTCGCAGTATGAGGAGACCAGGACTTTAAACAATACATTATAGTTGGGGGGCCTAGTACAGATTTTACATTGGGGCCCAGGAGCTTGGCCACCTCTGGAGCCTGTTAACAAATTCCTAAAACTGCGCTGACACACATTTTTTTTTTTCAGTAGAAGCTGAGTCCTTGCCCCTGGACTGTTTCTGTCCTGAGAGCTTTCTCAGTATACATAGATGTCATTTTATCCGTCCATTATATGAACACATAGCATGGTGGAGATACTGTATGCTGCCTTATCTTTATATGGTACGGTGCATGTACTATCATATGCTCTGCTTGTGCAGGCGGCTGGGGGCTTACCCTGGTTCAGGGGCACACCTGGGGACCTGCTACTATGAGGTCCAATGAAGTGGTGGTCACACACGTGCAATACAGCTTCATTCACAGAGGGGACTCGGAAATCCCATTCTTGTGAGATCCCAATGGTCAAATTTTCCTTGGTCATACATTTATGATATATATTTATGGAAATTCCTTAACTAGAAGTTTTAGTATGATAAGTATTTAACACTTTCTTGTCTACTAATTTTTTTAAGACTGAGATATGTAAAATATCTAGTATTGCCACTGGGAGGCTCTGTTGCTCACACCCAGCTGCGGGACTAGCCTATATACAAGATTACAGTAGGACGGTGTTATATCTATATTTATAATGGTACATGCTATATATGTCTGACATGTGTCAGGAGTAGGTTATGGTAGATTCTCTGTAACAAAGGACATTTAAGGAGAGAAGTTGATCTTGGAAAATGTATTGTATTCTCCTTTAAGAAATGGATGGGAGCAGATGCTAGTAGTCTCTGAAGCATGTAAGGTTGGGTTTACAGCACACTCCGCAGATCATGGCTCATAAAATCCCTCTGCCTTTACAGATGTCTTCATAACATTTTATGGGGCCATGCTGTGTTTCCCATAATTCAGCTGGGGCAGACAGAGCGCTGGCAACAGGGACTATCAGAATGCCAGTGCTGCTAATACACACAGGCTACACCAGCATGCTATACCGCTTTCTGCCAGCAGAGGGCTTTATCTCTGATCACATTCAGCCTATCAGCAGGTTGTGAATCTCTCACTTGATGGTGACACTGATCTGATTTTCTCAGAGGACTGTGAAACTGATCTGGCTCATTTTCCCTGCCCCTCATCTTTCAGGGTCAGCAGCAATGCTCAGAGTCTCGCTCCAGCAGAGTATTATAACTATGACTTCAATCTTTCTCTGCAAGGCAGAGGCACAGGGCATCGGCGGCACTTTGTAGCACTTTGTACACTTGGCACTGGTGTTCCCTTTGTCTTGGGTAGTGTGTACATTTTATGTTTACTATGTTAATGTATTTATTTATCTGTTAATATATCAGAATATACAAACGGTTCCAAAATCACGGTAATATGTTTGTGCACGTGGTCTGACAACTTGACTTTTTCGCCTGGCAGTTTCAGTTAAAAAAAAACGGATACGCAATGGACAACCAATGGACCCCATTATAGTCAATGGGGTCACTTGGGCTCCGTTCGTGTCCATTAAATAACGGATCCAATGTGTCCGTTTTTCAGTTTTTCTGGTCATTCGATGGACCATAAAAACAGAAAGACATATGCAGGTGTGAACCTACCTTAATTGGTGTCTGATCTCACAACACTGTACTCCTGCAGTCTCATGGCAACAGATTAGGACAGCAGCTCACATATATGACCGTCGCTTGTTTCAGATGGGGCATAAGAGACCCCAATTATTATCACCTATCCATAGGATATATATGTTAGATATAGATATAGTTGATTATAGGACAACCCCTTTAATACCTCTGTACTACATGCAATCTGTTGCACAACTAAATGTTATCATATGGCGGCTTTGACTTACAAGCGGTGGTGTAACTTCCTGTTCTTACTCAGCATCAGGCCGACCACCAATCATGTCACATAGAGCGATCCTCCTGAAATAAAAAATGAGAAATCTACATTACATCCTCAGGGTATCCTCATATGTAAACCATAAGGCATTTCATTCAATTACCGAGCTTTTCCAGACTCCTGAATGGGAAATCTGTCTATATAGCCTTCACAAGTCCTGTGGGAACAGAAACAGATATAACTAATAAACAGAGGAATACAACAATTTGTGCTGATTCATTTTATAATATAACTTCATGGGAGCCAACATTCTATTTATATATATCTTTTTTACAGAATCCATTTTCTCTTTCCATAGACATAGATTTACAGAGGACCTTTAAAGTCCTCTAACATTGTGCATGTTATATACCGCTGGGAAGCTGACGTCAAATTCAGCGCACTGTCAGCTTTGCCAGTATTTGCCCCGATTGCAGAGATATCGGTGCCGTTAGCTTCAGCTTTCCAGCGGTATATTACACCGCACCATGTTAGAGGACATTAAAGGTCCTCTTTAAAGGGGTTGTCCTACAAATAACACCTTCCCTATTCACCGGATAGGGGATAAGTTTCTGATGATCACTTGGACCCCACTGGTCATGACAACAGAGGTCTTGCATCCCCCCCTTCCCCTTTGAACAGTATTAGCTCATGCATGCAACCTCTCCACTCCAACTTTATGGGAGTGGCAAAGGTAGATCAGCGCTGTACCTTGCTATATCCCATAGACTTTAAATGGGGTGGCAGTGCGCATATGTGACTATAAACCTATACTTTCAGTAAACTTCTTGGCTCCACATAGTGAAATTCTGACCCTTATAAATATATATATATATATATATATATATATATATATATATATAATGAATCAATCGGCAGAGAACTTTGATAATAGAATTCTAATATTCCAGCTTTATTACATTATTGTACAATTATTATAAAATATTCCAGCAGAGCTATGGTCACTCAATATCATGAAAATAAGCCTTGTCAGAAAGATTCAGGGTAGTCTAGGAAGGTTCCTAATGTCTTCTCTGGAGCATGTAATGAACATGTGAGAAAAGACACCTTACATTTGAGCTACAAATCCCTGGAGAAGTGAGATATTGGCGAGAGCCAGACATGAGCAGATAAATTATTTAAAATGTGTGGGCATACAGTCTTAGAAGCGGCAGTCATCTCCATACACTGCCAGGGATTGTATTTCTATTTACACAGCACCAGGCGGATTCACTTTACCCATTAACCTCCTGCCCCATCCGCAAAGGGGCCAAGGGGTGATAATCACTGGATGCTGTGTTCATGGTATAACAACATAGATGACAGTATCGTCTTCCACTGTGTGTATAGTTTTAGGGGAAAACTTGTTTGTGGGTTCTGTAAAGCTCAATGAATCCTTATTATACATAACATTAACGTTGTCCCCAAATAATGCTCACATTATGTGTGTGTGTGTATATATATATATATATATATATATACACACGATGTATGCCTGATACCGCAGTTATAGCAGCAATAACCACTTGAGCTCATCCCTTTAAGTCTAACCATAATTCTAAATGGCAGTAAGTAGGTAGTGGCCCCATGACAAGTTTTGCATTGGGACCCAAGAGCTTTACGTTATGCCCCTAATCACAAGATCAAATATTCCATGCCGTGCCTTTGAATGTAGAGGCACTGCCGCTCTATTTAATGTCTACGGGACTGACAAAGATGGCCAAGCACTGTGCTACTCTAAGATTTATGTCACTCTTACCAAATGGTAAGATCAGATCATTGGGCATTTGCCTAAAATGTTTCTATTAAGAGATCTTTAGAGTAGAGTCAAAGGAGATTTGGGTCTCATTGGAGGATGGAGACTTCACCACTGTGATCCTCTCACCCTATATGACAAATTTCCTCTTTAAGTGTCCATAGACATAACAATAATCATCAATGATCTAACCATAAACATTGATCGCTAACAATAATGGTGATGTATGCAGTACTAAAAAATTGATTCTTGTATTCCTGTCTTCTAATATAATGGCGTATAACTAGGGTATGCCATAACACTCAGACTGGTGGAAATTGGAGCTCTGGGGCTGACCCTAAAATTGAAAATACTGAGGTCCCTTCAGTTTCTCCCTTACAACGTTGGTTCTGGCTATCCGCTGTGTAAAAAAATGGCAACACATCTCTAGTCAATTGAATGGGGATATGTTGCAGTTCCCCGTACATGAGATAAACAGGACCATCACTGTGCAGAATAAAACATGAGCAGGGGTGTAGCTCTAGGGGGTGCAGAGGTAGCAGTCGCTGCTGAGCCCTGGAACCTGAAGGGGCCCCAAAGGTCCCTTTGCCACATAAATTATATTGCTATCCTAAATGGCACCTAGTATTTATGGGCCCCCTTACAGTTTTTGCATAGGGGCCCAGGAGTTTTATGTTACGCCTCTAAATAGGATCTGTGGGGGTACCAGAAGTTGGACCACCATTGGTCAGGGAGGTAGTTGCATATCCAAGCGATATGTCATAAGTTTCTGTGGTGGGAAATCCTCAATGACCAGAATGTGAGAGGCCATATTGGAACGCTGGCGCCCTCTATATGAAGTACTAACATATAAAGACAAACATTATCTCCTTCCTGCCATGTCCTAGAACTCAGCACCTAGGGATGAAAATGTAGTCCTGACCCTATGAGGAGAGTCAGAGGATGCTCCAACATTTGTTAGGCCGGACTAGAGGATGACTACAGAGAACTTCAATGGGATGACGAACAGGAAGTCTGATGTGTACAGTCCAATATCTTCCCCATCAATGCTCACTGTAGTCTTCAGTCTCTCCAGCTATTACAGTGTCATAATACTGTAGCTCTCTAAGAATCCATGTTTTACACTGTGTTCAATAGGTTAATAAAACTGCCTATTACATGGAGAAGGGCAAAATCTGGATTAGATCTGTGCATAATCTTTTCAGACCTGCATATATTCAATGGGTTAAAAAGGAATATATTCAGGTTAGGTTTTCACTGCTGAAACGCTACCTTCTGTATTACTGAGGGCAATGAGCGCTGTGCTTCATAGCACTACAGAGAGGGGGAGGGGAGACAAAGGCATTGTCTCCCTCTCAGACAGGTGCACACAGCATGAGGCATCAGGCGTTTGAATTTTTATTAGATGCTATATCCTCCCAGTCTTCATAGCCCCCCCCATGTCGCCAGCCATCTCTCTCACCCCCCCCTTTTCTGTTATTTTATTAGCCATGCATATTTCGCATACCCTATCAATATGAGTACATATCCAAATATTAACCTTTTACTCTATGTACAGTACATCCATTCTGCTACCCCCTCCTTCTCATTCAGCTCTCGCTTACATTCTTGCTCTTGATATTGGCTACAAGGCACCACCGGCCTGTACTTTACAGTGTAATTCAATTTTCCATGTCCTGACACACTGCCAAAAGTTGTATTTGCTTAGTGGGCAAACATAAGAGATCCTTAAAATCCCTCATGTTTGAAGTCTGAGCTTTCTATGAGCTATATACTCCAGACTACCCAAGAGAGCCCAATACAATATTCTGCAAAGATCACAGCATTTATACTTCTATATTACACTAGTCTCTAGATGTGAGAAGCAGTATGCTTGATCTGGATAAAGGGCTGATCTATGTGTGTCTGAAGGTGCAGACATCTTTATGTCATAACTGTTTAAGGCTAAGGCCCCATGTAGCGTCCAACAGCAAAAAAGCGATGCAGGAAACGCTGCAGCGGCAACGCATTGCGGTTCTTCCCGCAGCGTTTTGCACAGAAAGTTTACAGAGGTTTTCTCTGTGAACTTTCTGCTTCAATTATTCCTATAGGGAAACCGCCGGCGTATCCGTAGATATAATTGACATGCGACGGTTTTGGAAATCGCCGTGTGTCCGCACCATGTTTTTTTCCCGCAAAGTGCTGTGACTGTTTACACCATGTGGAGCCCCGGCCTAAAGGGGCTCTATAGGGGCTCCCTAGGATAGGCCATGTATGTTTCAGCAGTGCTATGTACACAATTTAGGAGACCTTTCATCGTGCTGCTGCTCCAGAAGTCGGACATTTACGATCAAGTCTAAGGCAACCACTTTAGATATTAATATTATAATTTATTGGGTATGTTCACATTTCTAACCATTGCTATTGCCCCAATGCATGTAAAATAAGCTATGAAGCAATGTCATAAATAGCCCTGAATAAGGGGAGTAAGAAGATGGGACCCCATAGCAAAACTTGTAATAGGGCCCTACTCTACCATGACCACCTTAAGTAGCATGTTCAGAATTTAAAAAGTGTAGTTATTTTGGTCTCCTTTACATACTGGGATAATAAAACATAGCAATTCTACAGCACAGATAATGCACAAAGTGTTGTCACAGTACAGGAATAATAAACATAGTGATGTCACAGTAGAGGGATGATAGACACAGTGATATCAAAGTACAAGGAAAATAGACACAATGATATCACAGTACAGGGATAATAGACACAGTACTGTCACACTGCAGGGATAATGTACACAGTGATGTCAAGGTGCAGGGATAATGCACACACTGATATAATAAACAGTGATGTCATAGTACAGGGATAATAAACACAGTGATGTCACAGTGCAGGGATAATAGACGCATTGATCATGTCACAGTACAGAGATAATGCACACAGTGATGTCACAGTATAGGGATAAGGCACACACTGATATCACAGTACAGGGATAATAAACATATTGATGTCACAGTACAGGGATAATGCAGGTCAGAATGGGATAACATGTCATTAGGGAGACTGCCTTTGCAGGCACCCTTATGATATGTAGAGTTTAACGGACCATGCATGATATCATAGTATAGGGATAATGTACACAGTGATATCACAGTACAGAGATGATATATACATAGTGATGTCATAGTACAGGGATAATGCACACAGTGATGTCACAGTACAAAGATAATATACACAGTGATGTCACAGTACAGGGATCATGTCCATTATGGCATCAAAGGACAGGGATAATGCCCCCTATGACATCCTAATCCAAGGGAAATGCTAATGATAATTATGTGATACTATATATAATCTATATAATTATATAGTATAATTATAAGTACATAATCTACTGACAGAGAGGACAGATGGAAGGGTCTAATATGTGAGATCAGACATCCTAGTTTACTAGCAGTGTATAACCATGATGACTAGAAGAAAATCAAGACTTTTTGCACAGTTGGTTCATTTCTATTTTAGGTACTTTTTATTCATATGAATTATTGCATGTAATGGAGAATAAGCCCTTTAAAAATACTATTTGTAATTTATCTCCACATTTTTGCCCCATTTGTGAAAATAGACCTTTTTATATTTATGTCAGAGAGTCAATGCTGATAGAGAACATCCCATCATTTATATTAGAGTGCCCTTGAATGGCCATTAAATGATACTAATAAGGGAATCCACTTTGTGAAAATTAAGAATGGTAGGGCATTCACGGATATCCATTGTTTCCATTGGATGACTGTAGTCCTCCCATTGCCGATAAGTAACATAGTCTTGAGAGGCAACTTGCACCAGTGAGTACGTGATCTGTTTTTCTGGACTTCATTATTACTTCATTATGGCTATCATTATTTGATCATTGGGGGTTTATCTCCCAGAACACCCACCAATTAGCAAAGTTTACTCTTTACCCAAGTACAGCACCTACTGCACTCAGTCTCATTCAAGTGAATAGGACTGATCTGCAGTTTCAGGCACGACCACAATTAAAAGTACAGTGATGTGCCTGGTTAAACAAAGAAAGGGACACAGTACCATAGCCACTTCACTTAGTTGATCAGTGGGGATTCAGATCCCCACCTTAAAATGTTATCAATATTACAGTCCCAGAAAACCCCTTAGTGGGCCGCAGTGAAAAAGCGCTGCAGGAAAAACCGCAGCAGAAATGCATCACTGTTTCAATTATACCTATAGTGAAACCACCGGCATTTCCGTAGGTATAATTGAGAGGCAGTTCTGCAATGTGTGAATGGGATTTACTAGAATCCCATCTACTTTGCAGGGACTGTAAAACGCTGCGTTTTTTGCCATGTCATTTACGCCGCAGCTAAACCATGGCATTTACTCTATGTGGGGCACCAGCCTTAAGCTGAGGTCGTAGCTACAGGAAATGCAGACACAGCCATGACACTTGGCCTCTGCTGTCTGAGGGCGCCCTTAGGTCACAAGGCACATAAAAATATACTTATATTATAAGTAGCACATGGTAGGTGAGGGCTCTGCGTCATATTTTGCATTGGGGGCCAAGTATCTCAACTTACACCCCTTCAAAGGGTTTTCCAGGATTGTAATATAGGTGGCCTAACTGTAGATATCAGATTGGTGGTGATCCTATACCTGGCACCTCCACTGATCAACTGTTTGAAGAGACTGCAGTATTCGGTGAGCATTGCAGCCTATTCACTGAATACCAAGCACAGAGCTGTACATGGAATAGTGCCCAAGCTGCAAACAGGCCATGTGATGAATGAACATGACGTCACTGCCCTGTGTAGAGGAAGTGTCTCTCACCCAAGTGCCACTTTGAGCAGCGAATCTGTGGGGGGTCTAAGGTATCAGATATTGATGACCTACCCTAAGTCATCAATATTTAACTCCTAGAAAGCCCTTTAAGACTGAGGCCCCACATTGCAGAAACACAGCTTTTTTTGTTGGAGATTTTGTTACGGTTTTTTGAGCCAAAGCCAAGAAAGGCTACAAAAGGAATGGGAAATATATAGCAAGTTCTTATACTTCTCCCTTCTGCTCAATTTACTCCTGGCTGTGGCTCAAAAGACCACAGCAAAATCTGCAACAAAAAAAGCTGCATTTCCTCAATGTGGGGCCTAAACCTAAGAATAGGATCAGGATAAAGAAAGTGAGTGAACTGTCTTTATAAAATATTTAAAGCAATTTTCCACTTTTGGTGAAGATATCCTTGCACAATAAATAAATCAATGTATACATGAAAAACAGAAGTCTAATCTGTTCCCTACTAAACCACGTCCACTGGTTCCAATAGAATGTCATGTGTCACTGCTTTTCACGCACTATTATGGAAGTGTTTGCTCTTGGGGGCAGTAATGAAGTGCGCTCGCGTGCTTGTAATATTCAGTGTAAAGTGCTACCCACTATATATTATATCTATGGACTAATGGAGGCTCAATGGCTTATAGGCAGAGATCATTCACCAGCACAGTAGAATCAAAAGGTAGGGATGGCTGAGTTATGGAAGTTCCTGACGTTGAAGTGGGAGTCACAGCGATTATTAACTGCTCCCAAGAAGCATAATGGGGAGCTATAATTCAGCTTCTTTCTGCTTTATCATTACATCTAAGATGACATTCCCAATTAATTTCCATGACCTCATCCACGGTTATGGGATGCAATATGCATTTTCGGAATCACAGCAAAGCTGCCAAGTTTCATGTGTTGCTAGACGTTTTGTCCAAAGTTCTCAACGTATTTAACTCTGAATTTCCTGGGAGATGTCTTGTCCTTTATTGAACTTATGTAGGGGTAGGAGAGCCTGGGTAGACCTCACAGGACTGTCTGCATCCTGGCATCTTAAGGTGCTGTCTGCTTCGTCCACTGTGTAGAACTTCAATATGAAGGGTATTTATGGCACGACCTTATTCCGTATAAGAACTGCACAGACATTTTTGCCTTGTAAACATCATTCCCATATTGACGTCCACAATCAGATCTGCTCCTCATCCCTTTGTCTTTCTCCTTTCCCCTGCTGCAGTCCGGGAAGTAGGAGATATATCTTCATGGGGACAGTAACTGCTGGTGGTGTCACTCCCCTATAAATCTTGATGTGATTGCTGGGAGTCTGGAATAAGGAGGAAAACAGAAGCCCCAGCAATGTAGCTCTTGGCCTTCTAGTATTTTTACATATTACCTTCATTCAGAAAACAGAGACCAAACTTATGTGGAGATATCTATCAATCCCATAAACTTCAAGTTCTAGTGACTGTCATATCTACCGCCGCCATATGTGACTTATCTTTTATGATATCCTTGGTTTTTGTAGACAAGCTTGGTTAGCCTTTTATGTACTGTATTTCAGAAATAGGATTATTGCGGAGCGTACAAAGTCCAAGTTATTATGGTTTACAGTGCTAAATAATGCAATGAAACTGCATTGAGACTCTGTTCACACTGCTGCCTTGTTTTTCTGCTATATCAGAAATCATGAATGTCAGTGCCGGGGGCCATTACACAACACCATAGTAGTCAAGGTGCTATTGTTGTGTTTGCCATTTTGATGTGAAAAAATAGTGCTGCATGCCGTGCTATTTTTCCTATATAATTTGATGAAATTGTCAATGGAACCTCCGATGGTAGTGTGAACAATTATTAGGCTACATTTATTCCAAACTGGACGTCTTGTGCTTCAGTTTTGTGGCCCATTCTCTATTATCCCTAATGGTTCCGTATGACCCCCAAGTTAAGCAGAACTGCAATAAGGCTCCCATAACAGTGTATGTCATCGTCATCAAAAACTGCAGAGTTTCACAGTCACTGTAAAATCCACATATTGCAGAAAAATATGCACAGTGGAAAAGCTGCGATTTCCAAAACCGTTGCGATTTTGGAAGTCGCAGCATGTCAATTATAGCCACAGAAACACTGGAGGTTTCCTATACGTATAATTTCTGTGAAAAGCACTGCAGGAAAAACTGTGATGTGTTGCCACCGTGGTTTTTCCTGCAGCGCTTTCCTGCAGCGCTTTTCTGCTGCGGCCCACTACGTGGGGCCTTAGCCTCACACAGTTTTTTCACACCAAAAAAACATCAGTATTGCTTAGTGTTTATTGGTTTCTTTTATCCTATTAAATGAATAGGAAAACACCTGAAAGGGCTAAATAAAAAAAAGGCAACAATTGGCATGAAATGTGAAAAAAAACAGCAAGGGAAAAAAATGCAATGTATGTAGGATTTTTCATATTTTTCTACGGAGTAACACCTGCCTGAGACCCTTTGCACTTCATTTTTATTGGTAGAAAACACTGCAAAAAAACACAGTTCTAAACGCCAAAAATCACAAAAAAAGCTTGAGTGAAAGCATCTTCATTCAATACAATGGGGAGGCACACAGATTTTATGGCTGAGGCCCCAAGTTGCGGAAACACAGCTTTTTTTTGTTGCAGATTTTGCTGCAGTTTTTTGAGCCAAAGCCAGGAGTGGATTGAGCAGAAGGGAGAAGTATAAGAGCTTCATATATATTTTCCATTTCTTTAGTAGCCATTCTTGACTTTGGCTCAAAAAATCGCAGCAAAATCTGCAACAAAAAAAGTTGGGTTTCCGCAACATATGGCTTTAGCCTATTGGTGGTTGCATATATATATATATAACAATCTTACCATAAATACCTATAATACGTTCATACATTTCCTGTTCATAATATATTGATAACAGCACTGTACAGAAGTTGTCATCACTCCCAGTTGCTAAGGCTGGATTCATAGTGCGATCATACGTCAATATTATATGGACTGTATTAGAGTCGCAAATGCACATATAATACAGTCCTTTTAATACTGACATATAAGGCTGTGTGAATCCAGCCTAGTGGAAAATCTAATCTAAAGCACACACTAGGACCAATTTTATAGGAATCCTATTAAGCTATAAGTATGATAATATCATAACCCAAGACGGCGAGCATGTTCAGACTCCATTTTGCTGGTCTTAATATAAGCCGGACTGTCTGTAGTCAGATTTTGATCAGGTTCCCAGCATTCCTGCTCACAGACTCTGCAATTTGAAGCTAATTAAAACCGTGTAATTGGCCATTAAAGTGCAGCATGTATGGAGCTGCTTCACCCCGAACAACCGAAAAGACTTAGACTTTATGCTGGTGTTTATTTATGAAGCATCTGACAGTAAAGCTGGAAGGACAAACAGTGCGTTCTATGGTCATATATTAAAGCATAGTAAAATATTTATAGGATACAGTCTCTTTTTATAGTCAATTCCACCTCTATATCTTTCCTTCCAGGAGAAGCCTATTTAATCTCTATAGAGAATCTCCTACATAGGGTATTACACAGACATCTATGGGGAGTTCCCATGCATGCGTTTCACTGATTAATAGGGTTGTATAAGATTAGGGAATGATGGTATATTATTTGTAGAAACAGTGCCGCCCTTGTTCTTAGGCTGTGTCTGGTATTGCAACTGAGACTTCTTTTTTACAAACAATATTTAAACAGCATGAGGTCCTGTTATGGTGTTAGGGCCGGTTCACATATGTGTTCAGGTTTCCATTCAGGGAATCCGCTTGGGGACCCCCCCGAACAGAAACCTATACGCATGAAAAGCGCTTTACCTAGGGGTCCGTGTGGTTTCCGCTTGGTTTCCGCACTAAACATGCGAAGAGTAAAGTGCGGCTTGCAGCACTTTTCTCTCTGCTTGCTTCGTTCGGAGACCACACTGCAATTTAAGACAAATCCACTGACAATAGTGTGGCACTGTTTCTGAAAGAAATCAGCTATGTTTTCCACTCTCAAACAAAACCTTTAATATAAAAGTCACTTAAACTAGAATCATAGGTTGCTAATATCCATTGCTCTCTTACCTGGTCTACCCCTTGGGGCAATAAGAGCAAATATTTTTCTGCTGGACAGCAAAAAAAATTCTTTCTGACCCGACAAGGGCAACTGGATAAATCCCATGGTCCAAAATGTCTCCCTACTTGTAATTATGAATATTACATAGTTATTGCATCTTGTTCTATTTTTATTCAGTGAGAATACTGGAATTAGATTGGAGGCGTCCCAATGTCATCCTGTATGCTCATGTCTTGAGCCTGAGGTTGAAGTCACTGCTATTTCTGAAGAAAGAAATTCTACATTGACCATGGAGCACAGCAGAGCAGAGTTATGTCACGCAGGGTACACTGAACCTTTCATTTTCATGCACCAGCCAAACATATCACAGACTTGTCAGTCAGCATGCAGGTCAAAATTAAGGTCCAATTTGGCTACACATGTAAGAATTTTAGTTGGATATGTTCCAGCCATTCGGCACATGGGCCAAACCTTTGGATCTTTTCCATCATCCCAGAGCACACACATTATGTTCCAGCTCATTCCTTTAAAGTGTCACGAAAGCAAAAACATATGCTGCCTTACATAACAAAGACATAAGAAGGCTGCTAATGACATTCACACACAAGGCCATTTACCACATATATATGGGCGCGTGCTCACAAATATTCACTAAGGACAAGCCCTTTTTCTTCCTAATAAAATTCCTTTGTCATGCACTTTGGTACTTTTTGTGATTTAGTAACCGGGCAGTATGCTCCCATTTATTTCTAAATTACAGAATTAATATTATAGAGAGTCCATGCAGCCCTATTAGGCCTATGAGTAGATAGAGCCATCACAGGTCACCCCTGTCCCCATTTCCTATTGAGCAGCCACCCACAATAAGTTCACAGAACTGCACGGAGGACTTTTCTCTCAGTCTGAAAACGGCGGACCCCATTATAGTCAATGGGGTCTGCTGATGTCCGTGGGTAACACTACAGATGTGAACCTAGCCTAATCTTTACAAACAAGGAGGAATTGTTTTTTTTAATTTCCTGTTACTTATATATTGCTAACATATTTCGTATACTCACTAGTCTCTGTCCCTATTGTGCTTCTACTTCCTATCTCAGAAACAGGCATATTGGCTAATTTCATAAGAAGCCGGCTCACCTATCAGTATGTTTTTATAGTATGGGTGGAAACCAGAGTAGCTGGAGGAACCCAACGCAAAGAGAAGATACATACATCATGCAGATGTTGCCCTTGAACAGACATGAACCTTATATAGGTGTTCCCAAACACTCTGGTGAACGATGTTGGGTGTCATGGGGCATCCACCCAAATTATTTAAATTGGGTCCCAAGTGTTATGATCAGTTCCCCACTCAAGGATGGTGGACAGAAGCAGGGAGAGATGCTATAACAACTCAAGCAAGCTTTTCTCAGGAAGAAGCATGGATCTTGGTGGTTTCAAAAGAAAGAGGCACCTGCTATATGGTTAAAGTTTTATATTCGACAGGACAAAAAAATTGTCTTTGGTACCACATCACCCTGTCTAATAAGGGCTCTGCTGCCGATGGGCAATGAAAGTATATGCCGGGGGAATGACTGCTTTAGCGATGGTTCCTCCTCCATGTCCTCTGCATCGGGCCGTGTAATCTGGCCAGTATAGGATGAGCACTGATTGGCAGGTTTTGTAGTTGATCATCGCTCTGTCTAATAAATCTGCTTGCCTAACACCACTTTTATGCCTCAATCTGATGTGTCTCTATCTCTCACACAACGGCCACACACCTCTTAGTCAGCCAACAATCATCCACAGTCTAAGCCCTGGGGATGGAGCAGACATATCTGGCTGGTGCTGCTCTCACATCCAACAGCTCAGCACTTTTCTTCTCTCCATCTTCTGACCTCTACTGGTGGAAAAAGCTGTCATTTATGCTTTTCCTTGCATCAACAGGAGGTGTGAGGATGCACCTTAACCTGCAAATCCTCCTGCAGCTCCAATACACTTTTCTCATGGGGTCCTGGGCAAACTCACCACATTTGAGGCTAAGACCCCACGTAGCAGAGCGCAGCTAAAAAACACTGTGGGAAAATCTGCAGCAGAAACGCATCATGTTTTTTCCACAGTGTTTTTCATTGCATTTTTGCTGAGTTTTTCTCTGCAGATTTTCTTCCTTTATTAAACCTATAGGGGAAACGCCAGCGTTTCCGCAGGTCTAATTGACATGCTGCGATTTTCAAAAATGCAGCTTTTCTGCAATGTGTGGATGGGAGTAGCCAGAATCTTATTCGATTTGCAGGTAATGTAAAATGCAGCGGTTTTTTTTTCTACAGTGGGAGAAACTCTGCGTTTCTTCAACGTGGCTTTAGCCTAATGTTGGAACCTCATTTTGTGTAACAGCTACCCAGTGGTATCCTGAATACGGAATCAATTCTGTCCATAAGACACTAGATGAGATGGACAACAAGCACCAGGTCGCCTTCTTCCATGTTGGTAGATGTGACAGTATTATAGCATGAACTGATCAGGGCTGAAATTTTACATAGAATTTAAAATTTACACAGAACAAAGAATTCCCAAAGTAAAAATACATAATAATGAATTGCATTTATTTGGTTGACTACTAAAATTAGTTAGTTATATTATAATAAAATTTATTTTATTATTTTATAATAAAATAAAAGTATAAGATATGATGACTATGACAAGTACTTATATCTAGCACTTAGGACTGCGTACACCTTGTTCACACAGTACAGTGTTGTGTGAGTTTGAATAGAGGAACTACATCTTGAAATAGAGTGGGGGAGCTACAGTATGTATTAATGCATTTTCACTTAATTTTATTTTTAAGGCTAAGGTCCCACGTAGCAAGCCGCAGCCAAAATGCACTTTTCACTGCGGACTTTCTGAACCTATTATACCTAAACGGAAGCCGCCAGTGTTTCTCTAGGTATAATTTACATGCTGCGATTTTCAAAAACGCAACAGTTTTTGAAATTGCAGCATTTCTACTATGGATATTTTTCTTCAGTGTGTAGATGGGATTAGCCAGAAATAGCCAGAATCCCATCCACTTTGTAGGTACTGTTAAATGCAGCGGTTTTACAAAGGTATTGTCAATACTTTCCCAAGTAGTGCTCACAATCTAAATTCCCTATCAGTATGTCTTTGTAGTGTGAGAGGAAACTGGAGTACCCAGAGGAAACCCACGCAAACACGGGGAGAACATACAAACTCCTTGCAGATGTTGTCCTTGGCTGAATTCGAACCCAGGACTCCAGCGCTGCAAGGCATCACTACTAACCACTTCTGACTATAAGTATGTTAAAGGCTGGAATTTACAAATGGAATATATTACTATATCTTAATGATCATTTTATTCACAGAATTAACATTTATACCGTAATTTTACATCTAGAAGTTCCATTGATTTTCCAGACATGCAGTACCAACAATGAACAGCAGAGTGCATCACACTCTTAGTCAATACTATAGAAAAGCATTTTCTAACAGTTCTATTGGCTGTGATGCATAACAAAGGGCACAAATAAGTAGGTGGAGTTTTGGTGACAATATCAGACAATGGTTATATCTTTTTTATATTGGGTTGTATATGTGCAGGATTTTCTGTTTTTGTGAATTGATTAAACTGCGATTTCACTATCAGCTTTGTCGAAATAATAGAAATTTTATCTATAATGCCTCTAAAAGTAAAGATAAAAATACAAACAAGAATAAATTGTTCTGAAACATATATACATTATTCTAAAAGTGCCATATGTTGTAGCACTGTATACAATTGGTAGCAAAATGTTAAGATATTAGGTGATACGGCTTACTATGTCATGCCAATTACATATACTGATTAAAAAAAAATGTCTGATGTAATACTGCCATATACAATTATGTACAGTATATGAATTTAAGGTCCCACCTTAGTCGCTGTTCACATCTGTTATACGCTGGCATGTGTTGGCATACAGTACCTTTTTTTCTGTATAGGAAAGAATAGTATGCTGCACTTTCCTGTGTGGTGGAATACAGTTTAAGTGTGAACAAAGCTTTATCCTTATGCTAGTAATAATATAGCCAAAAATCAGACTACTAAGACTTATTAATTTTGCCCCTAATTCTGTAAAGCGCTGCAGAAGAGTTTGGTACGATATAATATAATACTAGGACACCTCTGCATGTCCCATATAGGGACAGTGACTGACAATGTCTGTAAAGTGCTGCGGAATATGATGGCGCTATATAAGTAAACTAAATAAATAAATAATGTCGTCTTTCTGTTTGCAATATTTTGGGGCTCTGCTGCTATATGAACAAATCGAGCACATCCATACAGTGAATGTCCTCAAGAAGTCACCACAGGGACCACATTTTTAACACATGTATATGGCAAAAAATTCAGAACTTTCAGGTCAGACTAAAATAATAAATAAATAAGAGCTACTTTATATATTGACAGCCCCTATTCATATACTTCATATTCTCTAGTAGAGGTTCTCTGTCTGAGATCCTTCTCTGTAAACCAGACTAGAAACTGCTACAGTGTTGCTGTGGTTCCCCATATCCATCATGGGGTGTTCGTGAAATGATTTCCATTGCAAGGTCGTTGAGGAAATGAGGGGGGGGGGGATTATTCAGCAGTTGATTCCCTCCTTGACAACAGTTGATGGTTTGGCACCGAAGTACCAGGACCCTTTAGATTATCTTGCAGCTTCTGAATAGGTGTACCTCAAACCAACCACAATATGGCACCCGTAGAAAGATGAGCCATACTATACTTTACTATGCCATTCTATATGGAAGGATACTAAATTCACATAACTGTAGAATACCTGAGAAAATTAATGACATGAGTCATTGCACACAATAATTATTCCAATACTGTAAGGAGATTGCCTAAAAAAATACTTCTTCTAGATCTGACATTGCACGTGGAGAGACGAAACTGTGTCGTAAGATTACTGCTGCGACTATTCTTCACCCATCCTTCATTGTGCACAAGTCACACACTGTAGAATAGGACCTGTGCCCAATTTTAAGAGGGTTGCCTTGGTCCTTTTACATCCATTATGATGTGTAAAGGGCTATGGAATATGATGGCGCTATATAAATAAAAATTATTATTATAATTAGACTGGGTTGGAGTGTATGGTTGGACATCCCCTTTAAATAAGCATTCCCCTTTAATAACGTCAGCTGATACTTATTTCAGTGCTTGTGGTTTCATACTCTGCCTTATATAGATTTAGTGCCAAAGACTGGAAGAGATTACAGCAGGAAGTGTAAAGAAGCTTTAGTTTGGTTTATCGTCTTCCCTCTGCAGGGATCCATTCCCATCCTTGGCCAAAATTATTCTATGGGAACACAGACCAAAAATATAGCCCTTACATTGCAGCCTGCAGAGGACAGTAAATAAACAATTCTCCTAAAAAAACTTCTAACAGTATTTCAAAAAGCAGATAAAAGTGAAGGAGAAAGCTCCTCGAGATGACATATGACCCATAAGTGTCTTCAGAGTTGGGTTACCCGACAGTAGGGTCACACTGACATTACTTAATACTACTTCAAACTGTGAGATCTTATTGCAGTACTTTCAGCTACTTGATCACAAAGTACAGATGTGAGCGGCCTGACTTGATTTATCTGAGTGTAGGAGAAGTCAGGAGAACGTGCTTATATATTTTGACATGACATGTTGTCTTCTTCTGCCTCCTGACAGTGTCTCTCTCCATCATCATTCAGACTGAAAAGAACTTTCCTCCCCCACTTCTTGTTCCTAGATACATGTGAAGGGGCTGCTCCTGCCCAAGGCTCTACAGGACAAATGGGTTTTGGAAGGAGAACATATCCCTTGAGGGAAGAACACCAGCATTGCAGGTGCGTACATAATGGGAGAAGGCAGGTACAGGAGGAGTGTACGGAAACACAGAAAGATTAGGGGGAAGAAATAACAAATGATCTTAGCTTGTGAAGATAAGTAAATAGAAAGAGTACTAAAGTTATCCAGTTAAATTCTGCCCCGCAGCTCTTATGTGCCGTCAGACCTACCACACTGAATCTGTCACAGCCCCTTCTGAAAGGTCAACTCTTCATGTACTATATATATACCTGTATATACATTCTAATATGTACCAAATAATCTGATAAAAACACTCTAGTTCCTCCATAATGATAAAATCTTATTGAAAGAAGCTCCATGTTGCAGTAGCTTGAAGCTCCTCGGCCCTGTGCACACCTTCCGACTGCTTTTGAAGTCATTTACCATCGCAAATAGCATTGAAAAGTGGTCTTTTAGGTAGGGTGGCGATCTCAAAGAAGATGGCCAGTATCCATAATATATGATGGATCTCATTGGGTAAGGGTAATTCTGAGTAAGGGTATATATCAGGGATGGGTAGTATAGGATCTAACTAGATGTCTATAAATTGTCCATACTGCAGTATCACCAGACAACAATACTATAATGTGCAACCATACAGTGCTAAAATAAGAATATAGTGCTCAAATAATACTGTCATCCTGTACATAAATAATATACAGTAGCTCAAACTGTGACATGTTACAAAGGGGTTATAGAGGCCTCAGGGCATTTGCTTCTTTTTCCTTCCCTAGTACACACATTTATCGCTGGCTGAGTAATATAAGAAGACCACGGTGTAAATAAATGACACCATTCAAGATATTACTTCTTGACGGATTTGCTACTTTGCTAAGTAGATCCATATGTTACTGAATCTAATAGTGATAACAAGTAATAAGCCTAGTTACAAAGTGTTACATGTGCAATATAACTGTAAAGGCCTCATGCACACAATCGTATTCAGCTGTCCTCCATATTCCTATGATTATATATAGAGATGGGTTTTTTTTCTGTTAGATTCTATACAAATCCAACAAAAAATGGTGCATGCTTTTCTAGTGTACATATAGTCCAAGATGAAGCCAATATAGCTGCATGCAGACACTATAATAGGGAACTCTGCAGAGTGCATGGGATACATGCTGTCAGAAGAACAGGGGTCAATACAACAGTAATACTTCGGTAAATCTGACTATGTCTTTGCATGTTATATGCTTATGCTATGTTACCAGGGGCGTAACAACTAACCATGGGGCCACCCACTCCACCATAACCACCTTAAGTAGCAAATACAGTGATCTGAAAAGTATATGATTATTTTGGTCTCCTTTACACGTAGGGATAACATAATAGTGATATTACAGTACATAATGCACACAGTGATGTCACAGAACAGGGATAAGGCAGCACAGGAATGCACATAGTGATGTCACAATACAGAGATAATGAACAGAGTGATGTCACAGTATATGGATAATAAACAGAGTGATGTCAGAGTATATGGATAATGTACAAAATGATGTCACAATACAGGGATAATAAACACAGTTATGTCACAGTACAGGGATAATGCACGCAGTGATGTCACAGTACAGGGATAATGCACCCAGTGATGTCACAGTACATGGATAATAATCATAGTGATGTTGCAGTAAAGGAATAATAAACACAGTTAGGTCACAGTACAGGGATAATAATCACATTGATGTCACAGTGCAGGGATAATATGCACGGTGATGTCACAGTAAAGGCATAATAAACACAGTGATGCCGCGGTATAGGCACAATAAACACAGTGATGTCACAGCAGAGGAATAATGCACATGCAGGCATTATCATGCCCCAGTAAAAGTAATGGAGGTGCCTTCATTTCTCCAAATCCCCTTCCATGGTTATCACTAATTGTACCCCACGTCTCAGTGGAAATGGGCCCCATAGCAGCTGCTGTGTCTCCTACCCTGATACTTACAGATTTTACATATTGACCCTAAAGTATGAAGGTATGTTTTTTTGCTAAAGGTCCTTCTACTCTGAAAAGCAACACCAAAAACATAAAGGAGATATGAGAACATTTCATAAGTGGTTAGTAATGTAGTAGCGGTAAACATCTTATTGTGCACTTACACCCTCTGCGCTGCGAATCCTTTTTTTTCGTCGGAAACAAAGTCGGACACGCAGGACTTCGTGTCCGACGAAAAAAAAACGGCTTCGCAGCGCAGAGGGTGTAAGCGTACACCCGCGCATTGCTTTAAAAACCCATTCAAATGAATGGGTTTTTAACCAATGCGTCGCTGACCGGTCTGTATCCGATGCCAATCCAGTTCGCCGAGATTTTCACTGGATTGGCAACGGACGGATAGCAAGCGCAGGTGTGAACCCACCCTTACTACATTTCACGATATGAGATGATGAATGAATCAATGAGTGAATGAATCCATTGCACACCAAACAACTCGATGATCCGGGATCGATGGAGATTACACATTAGGACCCAGGAGCTTCAGACTACGACCATGCATAGCACTATTTTTTCATAGTGGGCTCTGCCCCAGAGGAGCTTACAATCTAATTTTAACCTGAAGGATACAGATGACAATGAATGCCTTCACATGTCATGTACTATTTATAATCATTAGGTGGGTTTAATATATACTTGAGGTAATTAATATTTACTTGGGAGTTATAATAAAGGAGTTAAATTAAGAAGAGAATACAGTATTAATACAGGGTCCAGATTAATTTACAATATCTGACGTACATCTCAGGGATTAAAATGAGGGTAATTTATTCATTTGAAGCCTGTGAAATTAATTTTGGGAAGTCAGATTAATTTGGCTTACCATTCATGTGTATTGTTTACATCCATTTCTGGTGATTGATATGTAATAGCGGAGGGGCGAGAAGATTATTATTCTCGTGGTACTATCCTCTATTTTCAAATTAGCAACTTGGGAGGTGTGGTGGTATTTGTAAGTGAAAGTAATGGATAGATGGAAGGCATTTCTCATATACAAAGGAGCGTTTTACAAGGAGAAGGGATTGCCCCGATTGCCTTTGTTTTTCTCTCCTTTATAAATTATGGAGGTCTTATTCTAACACCTAATTCTATTAGCTTAGTTTTAATGTGTTCTTTGGTCGAGGCCAAACCAACGCTTTCGTACATAAAGGATGACACTTTAGGACAGAGTATTGGTGGATTACAGTAAATTGATAGGGGAAATATTATAGTTGCTATAAATTTTGTAAAAAGGCAAACAAACGGCATTCAGTACAGTAAAGCGTTATAGGCAATAAAACACAATAAAACACAAAACTCTATTGTAATATATATTTTAAAAATATTCCTCTAATGGTAGTAGTTTGGAGAGGTATTAAACAGGAAAATAGCTCATCCTCTTTATACACCACTGTGCGTGGGAAAGCAGGAAGATGTCCACTTTGCCACCCATAGGCAGCATGGACCAGAAATGGGTTCCTAGGTATTTTTATTAATATGCAGCACACTTGTATAAAATTGGATGCACATATGCTTTAAAGAGGACCTTTCACAACCTCCATCTATTTACATCAAATAATAGGTGCTGCTCCACTGATTCTGGCACAGTTGGAATTTTTTTCTCTAGTCCCCACCATTCCTGAGCAATCAATGCTGTTATATTTGGTGCCTGACATACTATTTAGTCTCTGTACTGTCAAGAGCGCGGTGTCAGGCAGGAGCCGACAAGGGGTGTGATTCTGAGCTCTGACACTGGCTTCCTCTAACTGGAGCTCTGAATCACACCCCTGCCTGACGCTGCCCTTCTGACAGTGTCAGATTAAATAGCACATCAGGTACCAAAACTAACTGCTCTTGTTGCTCAGGAATGGTGGAGGCTAGAGAGAAAATTCTATGCTAGAATCAGTGAAGTGGCGCCTAACAGATGCTAAGAACTTGATTGGGTGGAGGTAGTGAAAGGTCCTCTTTAAAGGCAAAGTTAGTGCCCTTTTTGTCAACATATATGTTCAGCTTCTGCTACCATACACATAAACAATGCAGACATACTGTGTGTGCAGCACAAAAATAACAGGCCAGAACAATTAACAGTACTATCAGTATACATGAAAAACAGCTCCAAATCCACTGCTTACCACACCCAGCCATCAAATTATGTGAATAAATATTGGCTGTCCAAAGTAGCAACTAGGGGGAGCTGACTGCATTGAAGTCAATGGGAGCTGTAAAATACATGTGGTGAACTTCCCTACAGGATGCTGCTGGCATATAGGTTGAGACTAATGAATATTAAGGAGGGGATTATTTTAGAAAATTTTCTTGGAAAATAACATGTAATAATATATTTCCTCTTAGAAACCCTCTACAGAAGACTGTAATCTGTGATAATGGGCAACAGGAAAGAGGTTTGGGAATTTGCATTACCCAGAGAGGCATATTGGGTATAACTGAACAATGCAACAAACCAACAAACTTATGAATATGTTTTCAAGTGCACGCCACACATGGCTGAAACACACTCAAACAAAAAACTTGCAGTGGAACTCTGCTAGCACGAATAATATAACTGCTATGTCTACTCTATACATAGCTATAAAAATGAGGTTCTTAGCACATACTTTGATAAAATTGTGAGAGCCCATCTGATAGTGACATGGTGACCTCTTTAGATGGGATTCTATACCTCTGTATCTGGACCAGAACTTTTGTCTCCATATGAATTGAGGGCAAGTGTAGTTTAGCTATATTCAGTTCTAACTTAAAACAGCCTAAGGACCTCGAGCACATGACCCTATATTTGGTCCATATACTATTCGTTATTATGGATCCATGCTAAATAACAGCATATGAACCAATGTATTTCTATGGCCCCATACACACAAGTAGTTTTTACAGATCTGTGAGGGGGCAAGTCACAAAATATGGAAAAGGTTCTATTCTTGTCTTTTGTTATGACCTGTCTATCCATTCTAATGATAGAATCCATTAAAAAATGAAAAAAACGTTCCGTGTTTCATGGACCCACATAGTCATGTGGATGAAGCCTTAGGCAGATGGATGGGGTAAGAACCTCATTTTCATAACTATTATATATATATATATATATATATATATATATATATATATATATATATATATATATATATATATATATATATATATTAGACATAGTAGTAATATTCCCAGTACTTTAGCAGTGTGCTGCTACAACATATTATTTACTTGTTATTATTGCACAACTAACTGCTGTGTAATACTTCTGATAACATTATGTTGAAAATTTGGGAATTTTAACTCCCTATTATTGTCCTATATATTCTGCAAAGTAGGTGAAAGTGAACTTATACGTAAAAGTCATTCCTCACATTTTCTTTTCGCTGAGTAATTTCTTATATTTTTATAATACAAATTTCTTCAGGCACTAGCAGGGGGAGCTTACGCGTTTCCCGCATATTGTTGTATTACGGAGTTCCAATTGTAAATAGTATGCAGTTAGCTCCCAAGCTCCCCCTGGTGGCAGGCAGTCAGAATTTTAATTCTATTTCTATGCAGCGTGCTATAGGAGAAAAACACATCTTTATAAATGAATCTTCACAGAATGTTGGATATACTCAAAGTGAAGAACAAAATGGTGTTCAGGTGTAACATACGCTACAACTTTGTCAGCTGTGTCCATATTGTGAGAACACTGGCTACCAAATGGACTTTCACACCTGAAGTGTGAACAGCTGCTGACGGGAGATTAGAGAACACATGTGAAATAAATGATAGCTTTGCACCAATACAGTTTACAATGTGTTCCTATCATCCGGCATTACCAGCTCATATGTAGTTTAGTAATTTATAAGAAAAAGAAACACATCTGCACCGGCGTCTTCACATCTGGTAAGTGAAGGGGACACTTGAGAACAACTGATAAATGTCCATTTTTCCTAATAATTTACCCAAACTGATGGAGAAGAGAGTGTTGAACTTTGCACCCCTGGTGAGACCTGTAGGGCCTGCTCTGGTCTAGACGCAGTTCATCTAATTATAGTGGAAGTTCCTGGGCTCTTGTAGACAGAGGTACATCTGTAATGTGCCAATAGCAACTTATGAGGGTAGTAGCAGATGGGAATAGCATTATTTCAGCTGTCACTTTGGAAAGTTCAATTACCAATTTGCATGTCTCCGCCTATTAATTCACAATGAGGCTAAAAGGGGTGTTCCCATCTGAGACATTAATGGCTTAGCCACAGGGACTTGCACCTACATTGTGAAGGGGGCCCACAGCCCCTTATCACTGCCGCTGTAAGTACAGACCTGATATATCTCTTTCTATCCACTAGTTACAAAAATAGCAAAGATGGGAATATCCCTTTAACTTCCTTGTTGTTTAATAATATTTTGTTATTGACTATTTATGTTTTACCTTTTATTTTTAAATTTATACAAATTTTCTATTCAATTTATACTAAAAAAATGAAAATAAAATTAAATGGTTATTTGGCATATGGTCTTTACCTTCTCAATAGTATAGTCATAATATTAATTTATTTAGCTTAGGCTAGGTTCACATCTGCGTCGGAGACTCTGCCGAAAATCAGCGGAGAGAAAAGTCCTGCACGGAGGATTTTTCTCTTTGCCGGTTTTAGTATGAAACTAGCAGAAACCCCACGGAAACCTGGCGGACTCCATTATCGTCTATAGGGTCCGGAGATAACAATGGAGAGCCCAGCGCTAGTGTGAACCTAGCCTAATTTATGTAGCGCCATCATATTCCGCAGCAGTTTTACAGAGATATTGTCAAGTAAGCTATATAAATAGATACCATAATATATGAATAAAATAAATGTAAAATCTATATGAATAAAATTAATCTTCTGGGATATTAAGATAAAAGATAAAATTCAAGTCATTGTTTTCCATTCTTTAAAGGAGTATAAAATGGACGCCTTTAGTTGCTATTGAAGAAAATATTTTTATCACTTTTGTTTTGCTGGCAAACTTGGTGAATCTATGAATGAATATATACAGTGTGTGTATATATAGATATATAGATATATACATATCTATATATCTATATATATATATATATATAGATATATATATATATATAGTGTATGACATGCTTATATGTTTGTATAAAGGTTGTTGTGCCATACAGTACTATGCGTAGGCAAGACAGAACATTACTTAAATCTCTGCAATAAATACCAAAGCTCCTTTCTCTAGGGGGTTGTAACACAGAAGGGGGTGGAAGGGTTTTTTTCTGAACTTTTGGGGAATGTCATCTAGGCAGGAATGGGTTAAGCACAGAGGAATGTCTCAAATACTGACCCTTGACATCTGCAATTACACCTGCAAAACTAAAAGGATTTATGACTGTCTGAGGACAAGGGCACTGCAGAAAACCCATACACAAATAAACAGAGGCCTGGAGAGAGACACAGACACACAGACACATACATATACAGAACAACACAGACGCACAAAGATCCATATATCACCTTCACAGACTAAAGCAGTCAATAGGTTATTTTCTAAAGTTCCAATTTCCAGCACAGTAAAATATCCTACTGGTCAATGAGGCCGATTTCTCCTATTAGCAGCTCGTTGCTCTGTACACGTGACGCTTCTTTACAATTCGTACATTCTCGCTCTATTACTGTAGGATCCTTCTGTACTAAGATTATATCAATAAGACACTAAATAATGTGAAAGGAAAAGTACAGACAACATAGTAGGTTATAGGGCAGCAATGTTGAATGCGTCTTAGCACTCAGTCACAGTACAACTATACATATGGCCTATGTCGCCTTATGGTGCTTTGTAATACCTACATAGTGCCAGAAAAAACTCATAGACTTTATTGGTGCCCTACTGTACCTCTGTATGCTGTACCTCTGTTGGAGATAAAATTGCAGTGTCCGCTGAAAATTGTGGAGGAAAAAGTCCTGCATGGAGGACTTTTTCCTCCGCTGGTTTAAGCTTAAAAATGACGGACCCCTTTATAGTCAATGTCCATGGGGCTCGGCGTGCAACCACTGTTTTAGCAGTCCCGTTTTCCAATGTTCAGGTCCCCTGACGGACCCAAACAATGGAGAGGCGACACTAGTATGAACCTAGGGTAACTTCACACAAAGGCATACAGAAGGGCACCTTCCAGTGGCGGAACACAGTTGATGTGTCGGTTCTGTGGGTTCAGGTGTTGGATTCTCACTGATAGGATGCTGATGACCTATCCTCAATATAAAAAACACTTGGCTGGAAAACCTCTTCAGGCTAAGGCCCCACGTTGCGGAAAGCAGCTAAAAAATGCTGTGATTAAACAACCTCAGCGGAAACGCATTTGACACATTTTTTTCCCGCAGCATTTTTTATTGTGTTTTGCTGCGTTTTTCTCTGCAGATTTGCCCTTATTAAGAAAATAGGTATAATAGAGGCAGAAAGCCAGCAGAGGAAAACTCTGCCGATAAAAACACGATGCATTATCGCCACGGTCTTTTCTGTGGCTTTTTTTTTCCAGCGATTCACTGCAATGGGGCCTTAGCCTAAATTTATAGGGAAAAAGCAAGGTATAATTGACATGCTGCTTTTTTCCAAAATACGTGCGTTTCTGAAAACGCAGCTTTTCCACAGCATTTTTTTTCTGCTTCCATTATACCTATAGGGAAACCGCTGGTGTTTCCGTAGGTATAATTGACATGCTGCGATTTCCAAAACTGCAACGGTTTTGGAAATCGCAGTGTGTCCACAGCGCGTATTTTCCCACAGTGTGGGGATTGGATTCACTAGAATCTGATCCACTAAACTGTGACTGAGGCCCCGGGCTAATAGTTGGTTCTGGGTAATAGTTTGGGAGAAACCTACATACGATTGACATGGAGAGAGTAGAGAAACACGCCCTGTAGGAACACACCCCTTTGACAAGGGAATTTGTAACAACCAGTTGTCAATTTAGTCATAAATATGCAGGAGGGATAACTGAGGAATGGCAAAATGCAGAGTTGTAACAAAGATGCTACAGGTTTATTGGGGAAATGCACCACATTTATCACAGTGGCTGATGCTGATGGTAGATCTGGCACACCTTCAGGTTGGCCGGTCTAACTAAAGCCCCACTTCTTTCCAGCTAAGCCCTGTCCATTTGTTGAGCAAGTTGGAAAAAGTCTATAAGTCCCCACACTGCGAAAATGGAGATGAAAAAATGCTGCATTTAAATCTCAACCACACACTAAGGGAAAAAAGAGCTGTGGAAAAGCAGCTTTAAAGAGGCGTTACCGACCAGCTGTTCCCTCCATCATCATGGGCAATGTGAGATCTCTTGCAAACAAGATGGATGAACTAACAGCGCTCACCAGGCAGCATCAGGAGTTTCGGGCGTGCAGCATGATGCTACTTACAGAGACTTGGCTCACTGAAGTTACTCCTGACCCTCTGGTCTCCTTGGATGGTTTTAAACTCCTTCGGGCAGACAGGACAAGGGAGAGCGGTAAGAAGAAAGGAGGAGGGCTGGCAATGTTTGTGAATAATAGATGGTGTAATCCTAGGCACATTGTGATTAAGGATCAAACTTGCTGTAAGGACATTGAACTATTAGCTGTGAGCATGAGACCTTTCTACCTACCAAGGGAACTATCACATGTCATCGTGATAGCTGCATATGTCCCCCCCTCTGCGAAAGCTGACACTGCTTGCGAGGTCCTACAAGCCACGCTGAGCCAGTTACAGATAAAACATCCCCAGGCCCTCTTTCTTCTGTTGGGTGATTTCAACCATGTCTCTCCATCATCCACACTGCCCAGTTTCACACAGTATGTAACCTGCCACACAAGAGACAACAAAACACTGGACTTGTTCTTTGCCAACGTGAGGGAGGCATATAACTCATCAGCCCTACCGCCCCTGGGGAGATCGGATCACAACCTAGTACATCTCCGACCTGTGTACAAGCCACTTGTACGTAGAGAACCAGCTGTCACCCGCACAGTGAGGATATGGTCCGAGGAGAGTGACGAGGCTCTGAGGGATTGTTTTGACACAACCGCATGGGAAGTTCTGCAGGATTCTTATGGGGAAGACATAGAAGGACTCACACACTGCATAACGGACTACATTAATTTTTGTGTGGACAACACAGTACCCACAAAAGTGGTGAGGTGCTTCTCCAATAACAAACCATGGATTAACTCTGATATAAAAACACTACTTAAGGAGAAAAAGATGGCATTCAGGACAAGAGATAAGGAGGGGTTGAGGGAAGTACAAAAGGAGCTGAGGCATCAAATCAGGCAGGGAAAAGCCAGTTATAAAGAAAAAATGGAAAAGCAAATGGAAAGAAAAGACATAAGGGGGGTCTGGGAGGGGCTTAAGTCAATTTCGGGTCATAAACAGTCTGTCTGCCAGATTGAGGCAGAAGTTAATTGGCTTAATGAACTAAACCTATTCTTCAACAGATTTGATCACACACCAGCTCCTCCCACCCCAGTATGTCCTTCAGCTCCCCCCACCACAATGACTTCTCCCCATGCGGCCACTTCCCAACAGACCAGTAAATCCAGAAATCCATCTTTATCTGGCCACAGTCTGACCTTCACACGGGCCCAGGTGAGGAAGGAGATGAAAAAGATCAAGGCGAGGAAAGCCGCAGGGCCAGATGACATCAGTGCAAGGCTAATTAAGACTTGCGGGGACCAGCTGTGTGGTATAATTACATATATGTATAATATGAGCCTGAGGCAGGAAATAGTCCCTGAATTATGGAAATCTTCTTGTGTGGTACCAGTTCCAAAGAAACCCCACCCTATGGACCTCAACGACTACAGACCTGTAGCACTGACATCCCACCTGATGAAGATCTTGGAGAGATTGGTTCTCACACATCTCCGCCCTCTAGTGAGCCCCGCTATGGACCCCCTCCAGTTTGCTTATCGGCCGGGCATTGGGGTAGATGATGCCATCATCCATCTTCTGCACAGGGCTCTGTCTCACCTGGAGAAACCAGGGAACACAGTGAGAATAATGTTCTTTGACTTCTCCAGTGCTTTTAACACCATACAGCCCAGGTTATTGAGGGACAAGCTGGGCCTTGCTGGAGTGGACCACCACCTCTCCAACTGGATCCTAGACTACCTCACAAATCGACCTCAATACGTGAGAGCCCGAGACTGTGTGTCAGGTACCGTGATCTGTAATACGGGGGCACCTCAGGGTACGGTTCTCGCCCCTTTCCTCTTCACACTGTACACTGCAGATTTTAGGCGCAACTCATCCAGCTGCTACCTACAGAAGTATTCTGACGACTCTGCAATAGTGGGTCTCATCACAGATGATGATGACAGGGAGTACAGAGAACTGAACCAGCATTTTGTGGACTGGTGCCACCGGAACCACCTGAAGATTAACGCGGGGAAGACCAAGGAGATGGTGGTGGACTTCCGTAAAGGCAGATGCCCTCCAAAACCAGTGGACATCCTGGGGACGGGCATCGAGATTGTGAACACCTATAAGTACCTGGGTTTGCTCCTTAATAATAAGCTGGACTGGGCAGATCATATGGAGGCCCTGTACAGGAAGGGCCACAGCAGGCTCTACCTGCTTAGGAAGCTGAGAGCCTTTGGAATCCGGGGGGCACTTCTTAGAACTTTCTTCAACTCGGTAGTGGCATCAGCCATCTTCTTTGGAGTGGCCTGCTGGGGGAGCAGTATATCAACCAGGGACAGAAATAAACTTGACAAGCTGATTAGAAGGGCCAGCTCTGTCCTGGGGAGCCCACTGGACCCAGTGCAGGTGGTGGGTGACAGAAGGATACTGTCCGTGGTGAGCTCCATGCAGAAGAAGAAGTCCCATCCCATGCATGAGACTGTGATTGCGCTGGGCAGTACTGTCAGTAACCGACTGCTCCACCCTAGGTGTGAGAAGGAGCGCTATCGGAAGTCTTTCCTCCCCACCGCGGTTAGGCTGTACAACCAACACCGACCTAAGCGGAGATCATTACACACAGAGAACTGAAATATCTCTCTGCCTGTTATATCCCCCCCCCCCCTCCTCTGCTACGTCCTATCTGTCTGTCTGCTATCAATGTAATGCCTCTCACCTTGGAACATTCCTGTACATGTTGTATTTGTATTTGTATCTGCTTATCTTTGCTGCTGTAACACACTGAATTTCCCCATTGTGGGACTATTAAAGGACTATTATTATTATTATGAAATTCACAAGTGTGTTCCCTATGGATTTAATAGGAGAAGGAAAAAAGCAAATAAAAACAAAGCAGAAAAATCTGAAAAATGAAAAATGCTGCGGAAAAAAATGCAATGAGTTTCCACTGCATTTTTTAGTAGGGTTTCGCTACATGTTACTGAAATACAGCATTTTTTGAAAAAAAAAAACAATGGGTTTTACAGTGCCAGCATATTGCATAAAAAAAGTTGCAGAAAAGCTGTGTCTTTGAAAATTGCAGGATGTTAATTTGAGCTGTGGAAATGAAAGAGTTTTCTCTATAGATTTATAGATTTACACAAAACACGTAAGCAAGAATTCTCACACATTCAGCTTTGTAAATCTGCCCTATTATTTAAAGGGGCTACAAGTATTTACCTGAAGGAAACATGTCAGAAATGGTAAGAGCTCCTCTTTAAATCATGACTACGCTAAAGAGATTTACTGGAAGAAAATGTCCTATTTGGTGATAAATTACCTTTAAATTAATACAAACAACACAACAATAACTAAACGTAGATCGGGCTGGCAGCGCAATACCTTTGGCTCAAACACACAGAAGCCATATGCCGTGTCTGTTGTCTAGCTAAACAATTCGCGGGATTAAAAAAAAAAACAAAACCATAAGTGCAATGCATTTTTGCTGAATACGTGTTTTTTCTGCTAAGCAAGCAGGCTGTGTTCTGTCCAATATTTTACTTGAATGATGTAAAAAGCATAAACTACTCTAAAATTATAAAGGCGTTCCATTGTTACTATTATCAGAATACACCACTAAATATATGCAATTCTTACAACATTATCTGTCTATCTTTTGCACATTTTTTTGTTATTATATAATTGCTATTAATAATTATTTTCCTATAACCCCCCCCCGCCCATTTCTCTATAAGGCTAAGTTCACACCTGCGCCTATTCTACGTTCCGGGTTTTCGTCCCTGAATCCGCTTAAAAAATGCAGAGAGAAAAGTCCGCATTTTTCTGGTGGAAACGCGGCGGACCCCATTTTAAGCAGATTAGGTTTCCGTTCTTTGGATCCACAAGTGGACCCGAAGAACGGAAACCTAGGCGCAGGTGTGAACCTAGCATCACCTCTGTATAAATAATTACAGGGAGGCTCTAGCACTCAAGGTTCTGTTTTCAGACTGGTATTAAAGTTCTTGAAAATTTTTTGTTGCAGATTTTGCTGCGGTTTTTCAGCCAAACGTCTAAGGGAAATATCTAAGAGCTTCCTTATATTTCTTTTCAAGCCACTCCTGATTTAAAAAACAGCGAGGAAAACTCTATGGACTATCTGTGAACAGCACTGTGGAAAAAAACTCACTACGTTTCCACCATGGTCTTTTCTGCAGTGATTTTTGGCTGCAAATCACTATGTGGGACCTACAGGACGCCTGTTTTGCGTAGTGTGTTTTTTTGGATTTTTTTTTTATCTTGGCATTTTTTGTGCTGCATACTGCTTTTATGCTGTTTTTGTCTGCCTTTTTCTTTCCCTATAATAAAATCTATATGAAATGCCTGAAAAAATGGCAAACCCGAAGCATGCTGTGTTTTGAAAAAAAAAAATGCCAAAAGATGCACAGAATGCTGAAAATGTACCATAATTCCTTAATAAATGACCTGTAACATCTGCCTGTAGTATTTTTGGCTGTTTTTTTTTTCAGTAAAATACTAAAAAAATAAAAAAAAAAATTATTGTACTGTTAGGCCAGGGTCCCGTGTGGCATAAACGGCGTGTCAAAAACAGCGGCATTTTAGAGTCCCTACAAAGTGGGACTGTGTGGATGGAATCCTATTCACACATTACAGAAAAATACACGCAGCGGAAATTCTGAGATTTCCAAAATCGCTGCTTTTTTGGAAATTGCAGCATGTCAATTATACCTACGGAAACGACGGTGTTTTCCCTATAGGTATAATTGAAGTAGAAAGTCCACAGTGGAAAACTTTGCAGACCTTCTGTGAAAAGCTCTGCGGGAAAAACTGATGCGTTTTTTTTTCCCGTAACGCTTTTTCACTGTGGCCCGCTACATGGGGCCTTAGCCTCAGACCACTCCCAGTATTTTTTAATGTAGTTTTTTTTTTCATGTGTTTTATTTCTTAAAAACACTGCATTCATATGTTGAATGAAAGTCTATAGTGAAATAAAACAGTGCATTACATGCTTTTTTGTTTGAGAAGAATTTCCGCCCTCTTTGGCAATACAGAATTCACTAGGTATTGCATTTTTTTCTGGCTTTTTTTCCCCCATAGGCTTATCTGAAAGACAGAGGTGTAACTTGAAGCTCCTGGGCCCCAATGTAAAATCTGTAATGGGGTCCCTATATATCATGTGTCATTTAGAATAATGGTATATGCTATTTGGCAGTAGAACCATTGGGGACCCCTCAGGGTCTGGGGCCCAATAGTGCCTGCTAGCACTGCCCCCCTTCTTGGGATAAATTATTTAGAAAAGTAGAAATGATGGTTAGCAATCCAAAAAAAATTGATATAAAAGGCCAGAACATGTTCAGCCCATCAAAAGTATAACACTGACAAAAAGAGATGCAGCCAAAAGATCAGGAAGCCTTTCCTTAAAGAAGTTTCTGCAGGACAAGATTCTGGCATTATACGATTGCCTCGTTATTCACACCACCCATTCTCATGGCTATATATTCCACCATAAAACTTCTAGAGAAAGACGTGTGTGTCAATAGCATTGGAGACAAACTTTAAGGTGAACCTGTTTGTGGGACCCTATCAAGAACATAACATGGTAGAGCGAGAGAAGCAGAGCTCTGGGATACAGAGGGTTAAATGACTAGAAAAAGGATTTCTACATAAAAAGCAGAGTAAATCCTAACAGGACTCCTAGGAGAGACAGTGAGAGTCCTGATTACTCCGCCCACACAGTGACTGACAGCTCTTCCTGCATTAGTGTGTTTACAGAAGGTTGTCAATCAATATATGTGGGCGGGATAACATGGACTCTCAAAGACTCTTCTAGGAGTCCTGTCAGGATTTAATCTGCTTTTTACTTTTTACAAGCCATATAAAACTATATATCACAGAACTCAGCTTCTCTTTCACTACCACATCCTGCTCTCAAATGGTGCAGCAGAAATCACCTTGACAGGTTCACTTTAGGCTGAGGCCCCGCGTTGCAGAAACACAGCTTTTTTTTTTTTGCAGATTTTGCTGCATGTTTCCTAGGAGTGGCTAGGAATGGGAAATATATAGGAAATACTTTACTTCTGCTCAATCCACTCCTGACTTTGACCGCAGCGTTACAGTACCTGCAAAGAAATGCCCGCGTTTTTGTAAATTGCAGCATGTCAATTATACTCTGCAGACTTTCTGTGAACAGTGTGGCAGGACAATCCACAATGCATTTCCTCCACAGTTTTTCCAGCAGAACTTTTTGGCTGCGGCCTGCTACATGGGGCCTTAGCCTAAAAAGTATTTTCCCGCTAAACTAAAAAACAATATTGATCTTGTTCAACCTGTTCAATTTTTTTGGGAAAATTTGTAAAGCCATCACTGCAGCTCTCACATGGCTTATCACCCAGCTTTCCAAGAGCTTTGAACTACAAATTTTCTGAATGTTACACAGCTTTCTCTGACTTGAATATAATTATTCTCTGCTATGTCAGGAAACAGCAGTTTTACATCTGGAGTAAACTGAGATTATTTATATAAGATTGTGGGTACTGACAACCTCTAGTAATACCCGAGGACACACGATACAGTCCCACGAGGCTCCAGCTTCTCTGAATCTTCACATACTTCTAATAATATTAGTGTACTGATGATGTTGTATTTATTTGATCTGAGAATATACAGTACAGACCAAAAGTTTGGACACACCTTCTCATTTCAAGAGTTTTCTGTATTTTCATGACTATAAAAATTGTAGATTTACACTGAAGGCATCAAAACTATGAATTAACACATGTGGAATTATATACTTAACAAAAAAGTGTGAAACAACTGAAAATATGTCTTATATTCTAGGTTCTTCAAAGTAGCCACCTTTTGCTTTGATTACTGCTTTGCACACTCTTGGCATTGTCTTGATGAGCTTCAAGAGGTAGTCACCTGAAATGGTTTTCACTTCACAGGTGTGCCCTTTCAGGTTTAATAAGTGGGATTTCTTGCCTTATAAATGGGGTTGGGACCATCAGTTGTGTTGTTCAGAAGTCAGGTGGATACACAGCTGATAGTCCTACTGAATGGAGTGTTGAATTTGTATTATGGCAAGAAAAAAGCAGCTAAGTAAAGAAAAACGAGTGGCCATCATTACTTTAAGAAATGAAGGTCAGTCCGAAAAATTGGGAAAACTTTGAAAGTGTCCCCAAGTGCAGTGGCCAAAACCATCAAGCGCTACAAAGAAACTGGCTCACATGAGGACCGCCCCAGGAAAGGAAGACCAAGAGTCATCTCTGCTGCGGAGGATAAGTTCATCCGAGTCACCAGCCTCAGAAATCGCAGGTTAACAGCAGCTCAGATTAGAGACCAGGTCAATGCCACACAGAGTTCTAGCAGCAGACACATCTCTACAACAACTGTTAAGAGGAGACTGTGTGCAGCAGGCCTTCATGGTAAAATAGCTGCTAGGAAACCACTGCTAAGGACAGGCAACAAGCAGAAGAGACTTGTTTGGGCTAAAGAACACAAGGAATGGACATTAGACCTGTGGAAATCTGTGCTTTGGTCTGATGAGTCCAAATTTGAGATCTTTGGTTCCAACCACCGTGTCTTTGTGCAACGCAGAAAAGGTGAACGAATGGACTCTACATGCCTGGTTCCCACCGTGAAGCATGGAGGAGGAGGTGTGATGGTGTGGGGGTGCTTTGCTGGTGACACTGTTGGGGATTTATTCAAAATTGAAGGAATACTGAACCAGCATGGTTACCACAGCATCTTGCAGCGGCATGCTATTCCATCCGGTTTGCGTTTAGTTGGACCATCATTTATTTTTCAACAGGACAATGACCTCAAACACACCTCCAGACTGTGTAAGGGCTATTTGACCAAGAAGGAGAGTGATGGGGTGCTACGCCAGATGACCTGGCCTCCACAGTCCCCAGACCTGAACCCAATCGAGATGGTTTGGGGTGAGCTGGACAGCAGAGTGAAGGCAAAAGGGCCAACAGATGCTAAGCATCTCTGGGAACTCCTACAAGACTGTTGGAAGACCATATAAGACATATTTTCAGTTGTTTTACACTTTTTTGTTAAGTATATAATTCCACACGTGTTAATTCATAGTTTTGATGCCTTCAGTGTGAATCTACAATTTTTATAGTCATGAAAATACAGAAAACTCTTGGAATGAGAAGGTGTGTCCAAACTTTTGGTCTGTACTGTATGCCCCTTTAAATATATGATACCTACCCCATATATTCCCTGTAGATTTATCTCGCACATAGATATTGGCAATACGTAGCTAAAACTAGTCATTTCTCCACCACAAGATGGCGATGTGCATTATGTCTCTACTATAGAGCTGCACAGCTACAAAGCTTTGGATCAATTTCTATGGCATTCTATGGCAGTTCTATAAAGTGCATGAAAGTTTGGTGTTAGTTAGAGAGCATATGTTTTTAGTCTAGTTTTTTTTTTTTAAGCTCTCACTAGAGTAGTTGAAGACCCCCTCCTCCTGACTTGTTCCTGTTCAGTGATCTGCTCATTCTAGCAACACATTTAACAGTCCTATTTCTCTCCCCTAAAGAAATGAAAGGTGACTTTCAAATATCAGGTAGCAGCTGTCAGAGTGTTCAGGAGCGTGGCGGGGTGGTGGATCATTGCACAGGGATAGACGAGGAAAACTTTTCCAGAATAACTTATGAACATTGAATGTCAGGGCTACATGTAAGGATGACACAATTTTTTATAATTGAGGCAGATGAGTATTGTCGCCTTAGGTAACAAGTAGCCATGCGGCCCCATAGCAAAACTTGTAATGGGGTCCCACTCTACCATGACCACCTTATGCAAGAGGTTCAGAACTCGAAAAGTGCACAGTTATTTTATTCTCTTTTACACACAGGGATAATGTACATACAGTGGGGAAAAAAGTATTTAGTCAGCCACCAATTGTGCAAGTTCTCCCACTTAAAAAGATGAGGCCGGCCTGTAATTGTCATCATAGGTAGACCTCGACTATGAGAGACAAAATGAGAAAACAAATCCAGAAAATCACATTGTCTGATTTTTTAAGAATTTTTGCTGCTGAAACATACTGAATTTCCCCATGGTGGGACTATTAAAGGATTATCTTATCTTATTTAATAATCAATATGTCAAATATTATATTAATTTTATTGTGTGATTTGTAATGGTTACGTTGATACAAAATATGTCTATGTTATTTACTATGTTTTGCAAAGGCTTTTAACAAAGTGTACTGCTAAATTGTGTTTATTGGGTTTACTGTTAAAGCTTTAGTAATTTCTAATATACTGTATATATACAGTGGGTACGGAAAGTATTCAGACCCCTTTAAATTTTTCACTCTTTGTTTCATTGCAGCCATTTGCTAAAAGCAAAAAAGTTTATTTTATTTCTCATTACTGTACACTCAGCACCCCATCTTGACAGAAAAAAACAGAAATGTAGATATTTTTGCAAATTCATTAAAAAAGAAAAACTGAAATATCACATGATCATAAGTATTCAGACCCTTTGCTGTGACACTCATATTTAACTCACATGCTGTCCATTTCCTTATGATCCTCCTTGAGATGGTTCTACTCCTTCATTGGAGTCCAGCTGTGTTTAATTAAACTGATTGGACTTGATTAGGAAAGGCACACACCTGTCTACATAAGACCTAACAGCTCACAGTGCATGTCAGAGCAAATGAGAATCATGAGGTCAAAAGAACTGCCCAAGGAGCTCAGAGACAGAATTGTGGCAAGGCACAGATCTGGCCAAGGTTACTAAAGAATTTCTGCAGCACTCAAGTTTCCTAAGAGCACAGTGGCCTCCATAATCCTTAAATGGAAGAAGTTTGGGATGACCAGAACCCTTCCTAGACCAGGCCGTCCAGCCAAACTGAGCAATCGTGGGAGAAGAGCCTTGGTGAGAGAGCTAAAGAAGAACACAAAGATCACTGTGTCTGAGCTCCAGAGATGCAGTAGGGAGATGGGAGAAAGTTCCACAAAGTCAACTATCACTGCAGCCCTCCACCAGTCGGGGCTTTATGGCAGAGTGGCCCGAAGGAAGCCTCTCCTCAGTGCAAGACATATGAAAGCCCGCATAGAGTTTGCCAAAAAACACATGAAGGACTCCCAGACTATGAGAAATAAGATTCTCTGGTCTGATGAGACGAAGAATGAACTTTTTGGCGTTAATTCTAAGCGGTATGTGTGGAGAAAACCAGGCACTGCTCATCACCTGCCCAATACAATCCCAACAGTGAAACATGGTGGTGGCAGCATCATTCTATGGGGGTGTTTTTCAGCTGCAGGGACAGGACGACTGGTTGCAATTGAAGGAAAGATGAATGCGGCCAAGTACAGAGATATCCTGGAAGAAAACCTCTTCCAGAGTGCTCTGGACCTCAGACTGGGCCGAAGGTTCACACAGCTAAAATAACAAAGGAGTGACTTCGGAACAACTCTGTGACCATTCTTGACTGGCCCAGCCAGAGCCTCAACCCAATTGAGCATTTCTGGAGAGACCTGAAAATGGCTGTCCACCAATGTTCACCATCCAACCTGACAGAACTGGAGAGGATCTGCAATGAAGAATGGCAGAGGATCCCCAAATCCAGATGTGAAAAATTTGTTGTATCATTCCCAAGAAGACTCATGGCTGTACTAGCTCAAAAGGAAGGGGCTTCTACTCAATACTGAGCAAAGGGTCTGAATACTTATGACCATGTGATATTTCAGTTTTTCTTTTTTTAATAAATTTGCAAAAATATCTACATTTCTGTTTTTTTTTCTGTCAAGATAGGGTGCTGAGTGTACATTAATGAGAAATAAAATAAACATTTTTGCTTTTAGAAAATGGCTGCAATGAAACAAAGAGCTCTCAGAAGGATACTGAGCAGATCCCTCCATCTATTTAAAGGGGTTGTCTAGAAATTACAGATCTCTGGAAGCACCAAATTGCTGTTTTTTCACCGTTTTGCTTCCCATAAAATTTGAATAAAAAGTGATCAAAACATCAGACATTCCGCAAAATAGTATTACTAAAAAGTACATCTGGCCCCGCAATAAAGACGTCTAAAGCATCCCTAAAAAAAAGTTACGGGTGTCAGAATATGGCGACTCCAAGATAAAATGTTCTGTAAGGGGATTGCCTGGAGTGTGTAGGCTATCCATGGCTCATGGTCACAAGTCAGCTCAAGTGTCAATGTCGCAGTCAAGAGATGGGCCATAGCCCTGCTCACTTTTTCGGACAAGTGTGTGTGACAGAGAGAGGGGAAATTTGGACATACCTCTTAGCTAAGATCTAACCTACGAGCCTCAGGCCAAGTTGGACAACCTTTTTGGAATCTGCTCCTGGTAGCTTGGACTATTGCAGGTATTTCTATGTTTTTGTGGATGAAGAAGAGCACACTTTATGAGGAGACTTCCAGAGTTAGAGAGACACTAGCTGATGCTAGGGAGTAACATCAGTCTGCCTTCTCCAGCCAAAAAAGTTTAAACTTTGTCTCTTCTCTATTATGCACTAGCATCAAGAACACCTCAACCACCGTCAGATTCAGGGAGACTTACTACAGGGATTGCCCTGGGGATACTACTGCCACCATCACTCCCCCCAGGCCTCCTCGTCATTGCACCAGCCCCTGATGAGTGCTGGAGCCAGCACAGCCACTCTAAGCCCAACCATGACCAACTACTACTCCCATCCTGTGTGCAGTCTTCCACGAGGTTTGTTCCATCAAGATGCCATATCTACATAGGCTTGCCTTTCCCTTTTTCCTGGGGAGAAAAGCTCTGTATATACAGCACTGGACAGAGCCGATAAAGTAGCCATGCACCTCTGTACTAGGGAGCCATATTGCCTCCATGCACTGGCATTCGAGCTATGTCCACACAGCTTTGCTGTATAGAAGAGGCTTTATACAATAGACTTTACATATCATACATAACCTTCATTTAAATTCATAAAGGTTTTTTTTTCACAACTACTACAGAGAAAAAAATTCTGATGTAAAAGTAGTGTAATAGTCTTTAGGACTGACAGACACAGTAAGTACAATGTTTGGCTATTTCCATCATTCCATAGACTTTGAAAGGAGTAGCAGAGTGCATGCTTTTTAATGTGCATTGTTAATGGGGGGCAATCTCTGGCTGGCATTGTTTAGGGGTAACTCTGCTTTAAAATGTTGATGGAGGAACTCTCTATTTTCCCCTGTTCATGAGTGCTCTCCAAATGGCCCAATTAAAAGGGTTGTCCAAGACTGACAAAGGCTTATTCTTAGTATAGGTCCATAAAATGCAACCTGGACCCTGCACCTTTCAGTTGTTTTAAACACAGTGCATTAAGCAAGGAACAGAGGGCTCAGTACACTGTGTAGTGGCTGAGCGCTGCTATTATAGCTGAGCGTCCATTCATTTGCCTTTGGCACCATACACTATGCTAAAAACTGCTGATCAGCACCTGTGAAAAACAGATCTGTGCATAATCCCTTATAGAAAGCTGGTTATCTTAATCATGATTGGATCATAAGATGTAACCAAAGTACCACAAAGACAAGTCAAACAAGTACAGATGTTATCATGGTCAGAGACAAACTCATGAATCTCCCCATATTCAACGACTACAGACCTGTAGCATTGACATCCCACTTGATGTCCCAACATCTTAGAGTGATTGGTTCTCACACATCTCTGCCCTGTAGTGAGCCCCACTATGGACCCTCTCCAGTTTGTGTATCAGCCAGGCATTGGGGTGGATGATTCCATCATACACCTTCTGCACAGGGAAACCAGGGAACACTGTGAGAATAATGTTCTTTGATTTCTCCAGTGCTTTTAACACGATACAGCCCGGGTTACTGAGAGACAAGCTGGCCCTCGTTGGAGTGGACCACCACCTCTCCAACTGGATCCTAGACTACCTCACAAACTGACCTCAGTATGTGAGAGCCCGGGACTGTGTGTCAGATACCGTGATCTGTAATATGGGGGCACCTCAGTGTACAGTTCTAGCCCTGTTCCTCTTCACACTGTACACTGCAGATTATAGGTGCAACTCATCTAGCTGCTACCTACAGAAGTATTCTGATGAGTCTGCAATAGTAGGCCTCATCACAGATGATGATAACAGGGAGTAAAGAGAACTGAACCGGAATTTTGTGGACTGGTGCCAGCGGAACCACCTTAGGATTAAGGCTGGAAAGACCAAGGAGATGGTGATGGACTTCCATAAATGCGGATGCCCTCCTAAACCAGTGGACATCCAGGGGACGGGTATATAGATTGTCAACACCTATAAGTACCTGGGTGTGCTCCTTAATAATAAGCTGGACTGGGCATATCACATGGAGGTCCTGTACAGGAAGGGCCACAGCAGGCTCTACCTGCTTAGGAGGCTGAGAGCCTTTGGAGTCCAGGGGGCACTTCTTAGGACTTTTGTCAACTCGGTAGTGGCATCAGCCATCTTCTTCGGAGTGGCCTGCTTGGGGAGCAGTATATCATCGAGGGATAGAAATAAACTCGACAACCTGATTAGAAGGGCCAGCTCTGTCCTGGGGAGCCCCCTGGACCCAGTGCAGGTGGTGAGTGACAGAAGGATACTGTCTGTGGTGAGCTCCATGCGGGAGAATAAGTCCCATCCCATGCATGAGACCGTGATGGCGCTGGGCAGTACTGTCAGTGATCGACTACTTCACCCTAAGTGTGATAAGGAGCGCTATTGGAAGTCTTTCTTCCCCACCGCGGTTAGGCTGTACAACCAACACCGACCTAAGCGGAAATCAATCTATACAGAGAACTGAAATATCTTTCTGTCTGGGATATACCCCCCCCCCCCCCCCGCTACTTCTTATCTGTCTGTCTACTATGAATGAAATGCCTCTACCTTGGAACATTCTTGTATATGTTGTATTTTTTATTGCTTATCTTTGCTGCTGTAACACACTGAATTTCCACATGGTGGGACTATTAAATGATTATCATTATTATTATTTTAATTTGCAGCTTCACATACTAAAGTCATGAAAACATTTTATAGGAAAAGTTTAATTTTTTTTTGTCTATGTCTGGGGTTAGGTGAACGGGGTGTATAGTTCAGGTCCCTCTTGAGATGAGCTACATAGAGGGAATAAGGGGATAATCTTGCTGCTGGATTCCCCAGAGATGAATAGATATCAGAAGATAAACCACAATATAAACAATGCAGATCACTAAGTATAATCAGTGGCATCCACAATTAAGAGTCTCACTGGATACAGGTACAGAACCATTCACTTGGATGGGATTGAGCTGTAAACAGACCATGTGATCGATGAATGTGACGTCACTAGCCTGTGAAGTGGAAGATCAGATGATCTGTGGTGAGCCCAGGTGTCAGACATCCTGCCTATCTAACACTGATGACCTATCCTAAGAATAGGTCATCATTATTTTAGTCCCTGAAAACCCTGCTTTATTAGGTGAATATACAGAACTTACCTAAAGCATACACTATATAAAGTCCTTCTACACAGTCCTATGTAACCACCATTGGGTACTTGGATCACATTGTGTTACCCCATGCGGTATCAGGAACATTCAGTATTGACAGAACCACCAAATTATTGGCAAACAACATAAAAATGAAAACTATAGTGCCATTATATTTTTACATTTCCCCTATACAATAACTTCACATACAGTAAATCAAAAAGTAAAAGAATGTAAAACTTACAACATACTAGATCTCATACTGCTAGAATACTGGAAGACATTCACAGACTCGGGGTGGGAGTTCAAAGGGTTAATATGGAAAATTGTATTAGCCTAGGACAGAATCTGAGGAATAAAAGGAGCCTTTATAGACTGAATAAGAACTTAGGGGAAGAGAAGAGAATCACTGAAGCTAATTCTAATACAGTTTAATAATAAATCAAGGAGATGTATTCACATGAATAGATGAGTGCAGAGACAGACATGGGGATATTACTGAGCTATAATGAAGTGAGCAGTAGTAATGACACACAGCTCCGCAGATCACCATAAACACCGCTGCACCGCGACATCTTACTATAACGCCGCAGCACATGCTAAGAGTCCCTGCCTCCCATTGACATACTGTTCTGTACTGCAATCACTATAGAGCAGTATTTCCCTAGGAGGCAGGGACTCCTAGCATGATAGATAAATATAATATTAGGAGTCTGTGTCCCGGGATGGTGTTCAGGCCGGTACATACGACTCACACACGGACCGAGTATCACGGCTATGTGAATATAGGTTAATGTTAGCATCACACCAATAGATTTGTGGCAGCTTTTGTGCCAAGACCAGAAAAATAAGGCAATATCTTGAAAAAAAAGACTGATCCTTTGACCCTGTTGTGTATTCCCTCCTGTGTTTGCTTCAAACACTGTATCAAAATTGCATGTGTGATTCCAACCTAAAACAGACTGGTGCTCTCCACTGTAATCTTTGGCGCAATTAAGCTTTGGTCACATCTGCGTTGGGTGACTGTTCGATGGCTCGAAAACCAGACGGAAACCCGGTGGACCCCATTATAGTCTATGGGGTTTGTGGGTTTCTGCGGGTAACCGCTTTTTCAGCAGATTGGGTTTCCATTTGTAGGATCCTCAAGCACACCCGAAGAACAGAAACCCAAATGCTAATGTGAACCTAGCGTAAAACTAAATAAAAACTGTGCATCTAGGAACACCATATGTAAGTCATTCTAGGTAAGAATATTTCAGTAATATTGGAGAACACATTTTTTCTCCATTTTTCTGAGGAATTGGAGACACATGGAGATACAGTAGTCTACAAAAAAGTTGTACAAAGCCATAATATGGGTGTGTGCATGAGACCTTACACTGATTGGGTCTTTCATTGGAGACCAGTCATTCCTACGCTGATAATTGTCTATATTCATTGTTTTGTATGTTAGGCCCAGTTCACATCTGCAAGCCGCACTTTCCTCTCCACATGTTTCATGTAGAAACTGAGCAGAAACCACACGGACCCCATTATAGTCTATGGGGTCCGTGTGGTTTCCCAGGTAAACTGCTTTTTATGCGTATAGGTTTCTGTTCTGGGGGTCCCACTGCTAGCATAATAGTTATTTATGACATTCGGAGTCCCTGCCTCCCAGCTACATACTATCCTGTACGACTATAGTATAGCACAGTATGTTGTTGAGAAGCAGGGACTCCTAGCATCATAGATAACTATAGTACTATGAGTCCCGCTCCCACCACACTGTTCAAGACGGTAAATCCAGTCAATACACGGACCGAGTTTGACGGATGAAACTCAGTCGTGTGAATGCAGGGTAAGGGTGTACCAGATTTATCATCCAGCATCAGACACTCTGATAAATCTGTCACATTTTAAAACTGTCTAGTCTAAGTCTGTACTGTGTAAATATATGACAGATTAATAAGGTTAGGGCCACACAGCGACTTTGGCCATGAATCCTGTCACACCACCAACACGACCTCATGTTAGTGAATGGAGTTGCATGGTGAAACAATGTTTTTGGTTGCACAATGGTAGTCATGGCCAAAGTCGCCATGTGGCCCTAGCCTTAATCTGCCCCATTATCTGTATACTAGTATCTGCAAAATGTGTGTTTTCTGTTTTACAGGGTAACATGAGACAAAAATGTGAAATCTATGACAAGAAATAGAGTAAAAACGTCAAAAGGAATCAAAAATAGCACCATGATAAACCCGGACACGTGGATGATCCCAATATTTTGTGATTTTATACACCAGCTATAAGAATCCCTGGCCTGAGCAGCAGAGCATTACATAGCTATGAGAATACAGGGTCCTGCATGAGCAGCAACGGATTACCATGGACCACAGCTACGCTTGGTCAGCATTGCATTATATAACTATAGGAATATGGTAGACTGCATGAGCAACAATGCATTAGTATAGTGATACTACAGCTGCATATATGAGCAGCAATGCATTACATTATAAAACAACTACACATATCAGCACCTATGCATTAGATACACTGATGTAGGTGCAGAAGGTCCCAAGATTTGTTTCATTTCAGGTGGTTTGGGCCTGATTCATTTCAGGTTGAACACGTTCGGTATGAACCAGAAGTGAAAATTGAAATTATTATACTTTGGGGTTTCTTCAGACCCCAAAGTATAATAGCTGGAGGCCCAGGGGAGGTGTAAAAAATAAAAAAAACATTCATACTCATCTTCCCTCACCTCTTTTGCGCACCCTGGTGCCATCCGGCGCTCTCTCTCTCTGTCATGTCTTGCGCCCCAGGTCACCACTGAGGCCTGTGATTGGGCTTCAGCAGTCACATGAGCACGCCGAGTGTCACGGTGTCATGACGCTCGGCGTGCCCTTATGACTGCTGAGGCCCAATCACAGGCCTCAGTGGTGATCCTGGCTGCATGAACGGCACCAGGAGTACACCGGAGGCCACAAAGAGGCCCAAAAGAGGTGAGGGAAAGAAAGCATAATTGTTTTTTTTTTTTCACCTCCCCTGGAACTATATTTATTATAGAGTATAATAATTTACCGCAACGTATATCACGGTGACCATTTTAGTTTGTTTGTTAAAAAATGAACAATTTGGGATATTCGGTTCGAACCCAGCTCGATTTGTCCATCTCTAGTCACAAAACCTGACGTATATATTTTAGTAACTACTTGTGTTCCCATGAAATAACAAATACATAATTTTTTTTTACATCTTTCTGTTGTACTCTGCAGTGGGGGAAAAAGTATTTAGTCAGCCACCAATTGTGCAAGTTCTCCCACTTAAAAAGATGAGACAGGCCTGTAATTGTCATTATAGGTAGACCTCAACTATGAGAGACAAAATGAGGAAACAAATCCAGAAAATCACATTGTCTGATTTTTAAAGAATTTATTTGCAAATTATGGTGGAAAATAAGTATTTGGTCACCTACAAACAAGCAAGATTTCTGGCCCTCACAGACCTGTAACTTCTTCTTTAAGAGGCTCCTCTGTCCTCCACTCATTACCTGTAGTAATGGCACCTGTTGGACATTGTTATCCGTATAAAAGACACCTGTCCACAACCTCAAACAGTCACACTCCAAACTCCACTATGGTGAAGATCAAAGAGCTGTGGAAGGACACCAGAAACAAAATTGTAGACCTGCACCAGGCTGGGAAGACTGAATCTGCAATAGGCAAGCAACTTGGTATGAAGAAATCTACTGTGGGAGCAATAATTAGAAAATGGAAGACATACAAGACCACTGATAATCTCCCTCGATCAGGGGCTCCACGCAAGATCTCACTCCGTGGGGTCAAAATGATCACAAGAACAGTGAGCAAAAATCCCAGAACTACACAGGGGGACCTAGTGAATGACCTGCAGAAAGCTGGGAATAACGTAACAAAGGCTACCGTCAGTAACACACTACGCCGCCAGGGACTCAGATCCTGCAGTGCCAGACGTGTCCCCCTGCTTAAGCCAGTACATATCCGGGCCCGTCTGAAGTTTGCTAGAGAGCATTTGGATGTTCCAGAAGAGTATTGGGAGAATGTCATATGGTCAGATGAAACCAAAGTAGAACTGTTTGGTAGAAACACAGCTCGGCGTGTTTGGAGAAGAGTGAATGCTGAGTTGCATCCAAAGAACACCATACCTACTGTGAAGCATGGGGGTTGCAACATCATGCTTTGGGGCTGTTTCTCTGCAAAGGGACCAGGACGACTGATCCGTGTACATGAAAGAATGAATGGGGCCATGTATCGTGAGATTTTGAGTGCAAACCTCCTTCCATCAGCAAGGGCATTGAAGATGGAACGTGGCTGGGTCTTTCAGCATGACAATGATCCCAAGCACACCACCAGGGCAACGAAGGAGTGGCTTCGTAAGAAGCATTTCAAGGTCCTGGAGTGGCCTAGCCAGTCTCCAGATCTCAACCCCATAGAAAACCTTTGGAGGGAGTTGAAAGTCCGTGTTGCCCAGCGACAGCCCCAAAACATCACTGCTCTAGAGGAGATCTGCATGGAGGAATGGGCCAACATACCAGCAATAGTGTGTGCCAACCTTGTGAAGACTTACAGAAAACGTTTGACCTCTGTCATTGCCAACAACGGATATATAACAAAGTATTGAGATGAAATTTTGTTATTGACCAAATACTTATTTTCCACCATAATTTGCAAATAAATTTTTTCAAAATAAGACAATGTGATTTTCTGGATTTGTTTTCTCATTTTGTCTCTCATAGTTGAGGTCTACCTATGATGTCAATTACAGGCCGGCCTCATCTTTTTATGTGGGAGAACTTGCACAATTGGTGGCTGACTAAATACTCTTTTTCCCCATTGTATGTTCTATGTTTTTCCTCTGTTATTCCTCCTAGATGTTTATAAATAAATTGCCAACTAGGTGTTACCAGCTGGGGGTGTGTCCTTAAATAGCACTGATTGGATTCTATCAGACTGGGAAGGGACACGCCCCCAAATGCTCACACCCAGTTGTCAATTTATTCATAAATTTCTAGGAGGAGTAGCAGAGGAACAGCAAAAGGTAGAGATCTAATAAAAAAAAGATGCTTCAGAATGATTCCTTGGCCAATCCAGTTATTTACTAAAGCAGACATGACAGGAGAGCTGTGAATAAATAATATATCTATAAGAGTAAACCATGTGCTCATTGCTTCTCAATCACGGTAACCTACCACCATATTTTCCTACGGTTGGAGCAACGCATTGGATTTACAAATGTCATGCATTGTGCAGATAAGGAAATAACCCAGGACATAACCATTCCATTTCATCTGAAAACATAAGCAGCAGTGCATTGGAGCCCAGTATAGAATATAAATAACACAATAAACAACCCACTATTGCTCATCAACTTTAAAGGGTAAAATAATAAAGTCACATAGAAGCCGTACAGAGTGTGTGAAAGACTTGTTCTCCTATGAATTTTATCAGCGCATTTCATTATTCTGAATGGAGAAAGTACTTGCGAATACTTTTATGGCCAAGAAACCCCAAACTAAGACATTAATATGTTTCCTCGGACTGTTAAATTATATGAGCGGCAGCATTATATTTTAATATTATATCTCTATTCTTCGGGATATCATCACCTACAATTCAATTCCAGCCACCGTAAAGCAGTGCGCGAATTGCAGGATTGGCCATTACTTCCTGAGTGCTGTGTAAAGTGATTACATTTCTGTATATGACACTGGCTGTATGCGGCTCTCTGGAGAGAACTTTACTGGCACATTGATGCTCTGCCCTGTACAAGCTTGCAGCCTGATCTGATTTTATGTGCTACAGAGGAATCACTGACAGTGGAAATTGGGTTGGCAAGGGTACTTCCACTTCAGAGATACAGATTATCACGCCAGCAGGCTAGGGAGGCTGGGTAACTCCCTTCCCTGGGGCACTGTCTCACTCCTTCATGTCCTTTGTCACATTGTCATAACCCACTTGTAGGCTGCCGATGAATAAATGTGCTAGGTGTGTAGAATAGTTAGTTTCTACTCTTGCTTGTTTTTGCCATGTTTGTTACCAGAAGACACAGTTAGTTCCTATTACTTATGCAGGCTTACAGATAGACAATTTTTTAAATCATATTTTGTGTTGTTTTTTTTACATAACGTTGCCATATCACAGTGAGCTGCAGAGAGAAAGTGCGCATATTAAACAGCCTAATTTCATTATTTTCATCTATATAGCGCCATCAAATTCTGCAGCACTTTACATACATTTATAGTCAATGTCCGATATAGGGATCACAATCTAAATTCCCTTGGCAAGATTCGAACCTAAAACTCCAATGCGGCAAAGTATCAATGATAACCACCATGCTGCCATCATTTTAGGCTGTGTGAGAAATCCAGTGGACCCCATTATACTCAATGGGCTCTGTTGGTCTCATGTGACAGATTCTGCAAAAGGCCGTCTCAAATTCTTCTACAAATTATGCCTGGTAAATCTAGCCTTACATTTATGGACTATATTAAAGATGCCCATGTACTTAGGTTACTGATACTGCCTGATCTCCTGTGGAAAATTCAATTTACCCAATCCTAATTCTTCCTCCTCACCATGCCCCATCTCCCTCGAGGGAGGATCAGGACACCCCAATGGCATTATTCAGCTGATCCTACCGAATCATCAGGGTTGCCAACTTTTATCTTATGTGTATGGACACCCTTAAAAAATTTGGGCAATGTGTGGTTGTGGGTTGGTGCCTCAGTAACCCCACTGATCAGCAGAAAGTCGTGGTATTAGCTGCTGCACAGCAGCCCTGTCACTGCAGTCCCTACTAATACCCATCGGCATCCTTCAAACTATGAGAAAATAAAAAGTGGGCCTCACCATCATCATCCCGCAGCAGATCTAGTGTTCATTCCATAGTTAATAACCATTGACATGTACACAATAAGGCTAATTCCATAGAAAGTCAATTGTCCTTTTAGTTTATTTGTGGAGGGAAACCTGTAAGGTATATCCAGGACCCCAACTTTAAGAATTAAGCCTTATGTATATGGCTATCAGTGTAGTACAGATCCATAAGTGGTGAGCATAAGCTCCATAATGTACTTTTATGAAAAAAAAATGTATATATATTATATTATATATAAGTTGTTGCTGCCTGCCCTGTTTCTATATGTTCCATTATGCCGAATGTATGTATAAAACATTTAGTCATTGTGACTCAAGGGCTGTAATATGGCTCTGTTCTGTAGGGAGCTGTAATGCAGCACCTATAGAAGTCTATAGCGCTACAGTGCTGGCCAAAAGTATTGGCACCCCTGCAATTCTGTCAGATAATACTCAATTTCTTCCAGAAAATGATTGCAATCACAAATGCTTTGGTAATAATATCTTCATTTAATTTGTCGTCAATGGAAAACCACAAAAAGAATTGTCAAAAAGCCAAATTGGATATAATTCCACACCAAACATAAAAAAGGGGGTGGACAAAAGTATTGGCACCCTTTGAAAAATCATGTGATGCTTCTCTAATTTGTGTAATTAACAGCACCTGTTACTTACCTGTGGCACATAACAGGTGGTGGCAATAACTAAATCACACTTGCAGCCAGTTGAAATGGATTAAAGTTGACTCAACCTCTGTCCTGTGTCCTTGTGTGTACCACATTGAGCATGGAGAAAAGAAAGAAGACCAAAGAACTGTCTGAGGACTTGAGAAGCAAAATTGTGAGGAAGCATGAGCAATCTCAAGGCTACAAGTCCATCTCCAAAGACCTGAATGTTCCTGTGTCTACCATGCGCAGTGTCATCAAGAAGTTTAAAGCCCACGGCACTGTGGCTAACCTCCGTAGATGCGGACGGAAAAGAAAAATTGACGAGAGATTTCAACGAAAGATTGTGCGGATGGTGGCTAAAGAACCTCGACTAACATCCAAACAAGTTCTAGCTGCCCTGCAGTCTGAGGGTACAACAGTGTCAACCCGTACTATCCGTCGGCGTCTTAATGAAAAGGGACTCTATGGTAGGATACCCAGGAAGACCCCACTTCTGACCCAGAGACATAAAAAAGCCAGGCTGGAGTTTGCCAAAACTTACCTGCGAAAGCCAAAAACTTTTTGGAAGAATGTTCTCTGGTCAGATGAGACAAAAGTAGAGCTTTTTGGGAAAAGGCATCAACATAGAGTTTACAGGAAAAAAAAGAGGCCTTCAAAGAAAAGAACACGGTCCCTACAGTCAAACATGGCGGAGGTTCCCTGATGTTTTGGGGTTGCTTTGCTGCCTCTGGCACTGGACTGCTTGACCGTGTGCATGGCATTATGAAGTCTGAAGACTACCAACAAATTTTGCAGCATAATGTAGGGCCCAGTGTGAGAAAGCTGGGTCTCCCTCAGAGGTCATGGCTCTTCCAGCAGGACAATGACCAAAAACACACTTCAAAAAGCACTAGAAAATGGTTTGAGAGAAAGCACTGGAGACTTCTAAAGTGGCCAGCAATGAGTCCAGACCTGAATCCCATAGAACACCTGTGGAGAGATCTCAAAATGGCAGTTTGGAGAAGGCACCCTTCAAATCTCAGGGACCTGGAGAAATTTGCCAAACAAGAATGGTCTAAAATTCCAGCAGAGCATTGTAAGAAACTCATTGATGGTTACCGGAAGCAGTTGTTCGCAGTTATTTTGTCTAAAGGTTGTGCTACCAAGTATTAGGCTGAGGGTGCCAATACTTTTGTCCGGCCCATTTTTGGAGTTTTGTATAAAATGATCAATGATTTGACTTTTTTTTCATTCTCTTTTGTGTTTTTTCATTGCAAGCAAAATAAATGAAGATATTATTACCAAAGCATTTGTGATTGCAATCATTTTCTGGAAGAAATTGAGTATTATCTGACAGAATTGCAGGGGTGCCAATACTTTTGGCCAGCACTGTATACTATGGCTCTGATTTCATACAGGAGTTTTTTTGGCAGAGCCATAGATAAAGTGGGGGGAATTTTTAAAAGCCAGTTTTCTAGCATAGAAAAATGATACTATGGCACACAGTGGGATGTGGAGCAGGCCTTGGTCTGACATATTTATTATAACTCATGCGAATTTTCTGGTGTGTTGTAATGGAAATCTACGCCATTTCATAACTGGTGTTGATCTCCATTTTGCCGCATGGAGACTCTTCATAAATCAGTCGTAACTGCGCCAGTCGGGACTTTTATTAAGACTAGCATATGAAACACCAGTCTTTATAAATCTGCCCCAGTATCTCAAAAAAATGCTCCATTACATGCCATATGTACAAATGTACAATACACCAATGGCTGCACTCCCAGTAGTATATACATAGAGATACTGTGTGCTTGGATCCGAAATATTGCATTTTAGCGTATATACAGTATAACTTGCGCTATCTGAAATAAATTATGAAGAGCATATTTGTAAAGTCTGTGGTGCCTTTTTCTTTAAAGATGTATGTACAGATGTATTCACACCTAGAAACACTGCTTGTATCAGAGAATAGTTCAGTACAGAGCATTGTATACTTCATGTATTGCTGTTCAGTACCTGCGCTGTGTGCATGGGGCCTTATTTAACAATTTACTATGTGTTACATAGCAGAAACATGAAAATAGGCCTTGAGGTTTCCAGCAGCAACATACACTGTGGCAAATCCTTAATAAATACTCATACATTTCATAAAAGCTCTAGGTCAAGTTAGGCATATGTCAAATATTGGGAGAAGAAACCCCTAGAAAAATGTAAACTCTGGGACCCTAGTACTGCAAGACAATAATGCTACGTATCTAGTGAGCCACAAGCTTCCAACTACTGAGCCACCATGCTTCAGGCTGCCGGGAATTCCCAGCAAAGAGACATTATGATATATATACTACATGAAAGCCACAGGCGGTATCCATATTGCTTGTAGGCCCCCAGTTCAATAGCGTTTTGAGGTGAGGAAGTTGCTTATAGACAGTAATAGATGTCATTTACGGCATTAATTAAGGATGATTGTATATACGCCGCTGTAGCTCAATATGCTTTATTCCGTGTACTGAATGTTGTTTTACTATGCAAAATGGATACGGCTGTGCAAAATGAGTGTTTCATGGCATTTTAAGCACAGCAATGCTAGTAATGTAACATAACTGTGAATGGATATTTTCTCAAAACAGGGCACGGCAGGTTAAAGCTTTATGTCTCTAGCTCTGCCGTAATCTAGTAAATTGGGCTGAGCATTTGTACAATGGCATCATGAATCACAGATCTATTAGAATCTATGGTAATGGTTAATGTTGGAGATGGAGAGGCTCCTGATTAGTATTAAAATCCATTTATAGACACTGTTAAGCGGCCCATACACGCAAGGACTGAGTCTAACAAGCCACTTATTTAAAGCTCAATGCACCTGACTTCATAGCGTACATGCCATTGGGGGGGGCGAAGAAGGTCCAAACCAAGGCTTCCCCCACATTCATAATACCAAAATGGCTGCTTAAATGGAAGTGCTGTGACTCTGTGTTCCCTCAGGGCTCCTCCATACTAGACCTCTCCTTCACCCACTATTACTACACATTAACTCCCATTACAGTTTTTACTCTCCTTGATCTCCTTATACCTTTCGGACAGACATTTAATGTGTCCTACTATACATCACTTGCACATTTTCTATTGAGGCACCTTATTATATCTTTGGCTCCCCATGTCTTCTCCAACTACATCTGTAGTGCTGGCTGGCTTGTTTGTATGTCTATAAAACATACAGTCTATTCTTCTTAGGGTAAGCTCACACGGAGGAATTTTGAGCTGTTTTTCAGGCAGATTCCACCTCCCATCCCTTCAATCTGCTTACCATCAGAGGTGTAATCTGAAACTTGTGGGCCCCAATGCAGAATCCGTACTAGGGCCCCCCACATGTGCTATCCATAATACTAGTGTCATTATGCTGTAATGAGGTCTTTGGACTCCCTTAGACTCCAGGACTCAGTAGCAGCTGCTTCCTCTGCAGACCCTATGGCTACTCCCCTGCCGTCTCTGGGACACAGTAACAGACTCTTCTTTTTTCAGCACGCTGAAAAACAGTGTCCTGCCTGATCTTGCTGTGGTTTCCGTGGCTGAATGACTGTGGATACTGCGGTGTGAGGCCTCACACTTAATTAGTCCCATTGTATACGAGGCTTATCATGCATGCAAACCCACTCAGCCTTAGCTTTCCGCTATGGGTTCCACCGGGCCTGTTTTGGTTGTTTTTTCCAAATTCCTCCATGTGAACTTCTTCAAGCTCAGCATATGCAAAACTGAGTTCTTCCACCACCTCATCAATTTTCTTAGGAACAAACTTTTTGCAATATTAGACTTGACAGTCAAAATGGCTTAATTATATCAAAGCCTAACATCCTTCTATGTTGCCTACCAGAAAACCCACCGGGGACCCTCCATTCATTCTTCAACTCAGCTCATGTAGGTTCATCTGTCAATCAAAAATCAGAAAGAAATGGCACTGCTGATCATTTAGATTGACAAAACAGTGTTACCTCTCATATGGCCACATATTTAGTAGGGGTCAAATATCGCAGATTGTATAGTCAATTAATAGATACTCTAAAATATGAAATATTGAGACAATTGCCCTATAAACATGCATGTTTGTCTCATCCAAATTAAGAATAAATATAAAAAATCTCATAAAATTCTAAATAAAAAAATCAAAGCAATTCCCTCTAAATTATCCCCTTTCATTTGATCCTATTTTGCATCATGTTGCAATTAAAATTGAGAAATAGATAAATATTTTTCTATATACAGTACAGACCAAAAGTTTGGACACACCTTCTCATTCCAAGAGTTTTCTGTATTTTCATGACTATAAAAATTGTAGATTCACACTGAAGGCATCAAAACTATGAATTAACACATGTGGAATTATATACTTAACAAAAAAGTGTGAAACAACTGAAAATATGTCTTATATTCTAGGTTCTTCAAAGTAGCCACCTTTTGCTTTGCACACTCTTGACATTCTCTTGATGAGCTTCAAGAGGTAGTCACCTGAAATGGTTTTAACTTCACAGGTGTGCCCTGACAGGTTTAATAAGTGGGATTTCTTGCCTTATTAATGGGGTTGGGACCATCAGTTGTGTTGTTCAGAAGTCAGGTGGATACACAGCTGATAGTCCTACTGAATGGAGTGTTAGAATTTGTATTATGGCAAGAAAAAAGCAGCCAAGTAAAGAAAAACAAGTGGCCATCATTACTTTAAGAAATGAAGGTCAGTCAGTCCGAAAAATTGGGAAAACTTTGAAAGTGTCCCCAAGTGCAGTGGCCAAAACCATCAAGCGCTACAAAGAACCTGGCTCACATGAGGACCGCCCCAGGAAAGGAAGACCAAGAGTCACCTCTGCTGCAGAGGATAAGTTCATCCGAGTCACCAGCCTCAGAAATCGCAGGTTAACAGCAGCTCAGATTAGAGACCAGGTCAATGCCACACAGAGTTCTAGCAGCAGACACATCTCTACAACAACTGTTAAGAGGAGACTGTGTGCAGCAGGCCTTCATGGTAAAATAGCTGCTAGGAAACCACTGCTAAGGACAGGCAACAAGCAGAAGAGACTTGTTTGGGCTAAAGAACACAAGGAATGGACATTAGACCTGTGGAAATCTGTGCTTTGGTCTGATGAGTCCAAATTTGAGATCTTTGGTTCCAACCACCGTGTCTTTGTACGACGCAGAAAAGGTGAACGAATGGACTCTACATGCCTGGTTCCCACCGTGAAGCATGGAGGAGGAGGTGTGATGGTGTGGGGGTGCTTTGCTGGTGACACTGTTGGGGATTTATTCAAAATTGAAGGAATACTGAACCAGCATGGTTACCACAGCATCTTGCAGCGGCATGCTATTCCATCCGGTTTGCGTTTAGTTGGACCATCATTTATTTTTCAACAGGACAATGACCCCAAACACACCTCCAGACTGTGTAAGGGCTATTTGACCAAGAAGGAGAGTGATAGGGTGCTACGCCAGATGACCTGGCCTCCACAGTCACCAGACCTGAACCCAATCAAGATGGTTTGGGGTGAACTGGACCGCAGAGTGAAGGCAAAAGGGCCAACAAGTGCTAAGCATCTCTGGGAACTCCTTCAAGACTGTTGGAAGACCATTTCAGGTGACTACCTCTTGAAGCTCATCAAGGGAATGCAAAGCAGTAATCAAAGCAAAAGGTGGCTACTTTGAAGAACCTAGAATATAAGACATATTTTCAGTTGTTTCATACTTTTTTGTTAAGTATATAATTCCACATGTGTTAATTCATAGTTTTGATGCCTTCAGTGTGAATCTACAATTTTTATAGTCATGAAAATACAGAAAACTCTTGGAATGAGAAGGTGTGTCCAAACTTTTGGTCTGTACTGTATATTCCAGGACAGTAACCATTCCCCCTCCTCCCTCTCACTATCCTGTCTAGCTGTAAGATAACTGGCTGCAGCAGGAACCTCCCCCCTGTGCCTTGTCTGCAGTAGGACACAAGAATGGTTGAGCTCTGCTTCATGGCTAAACCCCCAATCATTCATCAACACAAAATGGAACAAATCAGAAGGATAGTAACCCCTGTGTCTCTGCAGGATAATGCAGAAAAGGCTGTATGCTGACCAACATTGGAGATGGGGGGCAAGTTTATCCCCAATTTACTTACTTATTCATTTCTAGGTTTAGTGTTCCTTTAATATATTGTTAACTCTAGAATTTGACAGAAAAATTCCAACCTGTCCATTTTATGCACACATACACCATGAAATATTGAGAAAGGGTCCCACAAACAGAAGGACATTTCCAACCAAATATTTAATGGGCATTTTGGGTTGGTACATTCTAAACTTGACTTCATTATATGTTTCTGATTTAGTATGAACATTGAGACTGAGGTACAGAATATATAAATAGTGATATAACCAAAAGCTGCAAACCAGAGTCTCCTGTAATGTATAAGGTAGAAAATAAAAAATGTCTAATTGTTTAGGTCATCGCCTCTGTCTTTATGGGATGGTCACTTTTTCTATTATATTTTGAGTTTAACCTGTTTTATGTTTTTGTTCCTGAACTTTTATATATTGAGAGAATGTCACATTTTATTTCTCTTATTAATAATAATAATAATAATAACAACAATAACAACTTATTCTGCAGTGCTGCAAACAAACCAATACATACACCAAATGGTGATGATAATAAGGAAAACAAATAAGTATTAATGGACAATGAAGAAAGTAGAGATTATCCTTTGTGCAATGTAGTGGGAATTGCGAAAAGGGGAAACTGAGGCTAAGAAAGTAATGGAAAAAGGAAAACAGAAGGGCTGTCAAAGCCAAAGACACTATGGCTGCAGCATTTCAGGGAGGAGGAGGAAGAGTGGTGGGCAACATGAATAGGGTTAAATCATAAAATCCTGACTGCCTTCAGCCAACACTAGAGGGAGCTCACTGCACACTGTTATACAGTCATATGAAAAAGTTTGGGCACCCCTATTAATCTTAATCATTTTTAGTTCTAAATATTTGGGTGTTTGCAACAGCCATTTCAATTTGATATATCTAATAACTGATGGACACAGTAATATTTCAGGATTGAAATGAGGTTTATTGTACTAACAGAAAATGTGCAATATGCATTAAACCAAAATTTGACCGGTGCAAAAATTTGGGTACCCTTATCATTTTATTGATTTGAATACTCCTAACTACTTTTTACTGACTTACTGAAGCACAAAATTGGTTTTGTAACCTCACTGAGCTTTGAACTTCATAGCCAGGTGTATCCAATCATGAGAAAAGGTATTTAAGGTGGCCAATAGCAAGTTGTTCTCCTATTTGAATCTCCTCTGAAGAGTGGCATCATGGGCTCCTCAAAACAACTCTCAAATGATCTGAAAACAAAGATTGTTCAACATAGTTGTTCAGGGGAAGGATACAAAAAGTTGTCTCAGAGATTTAACCTGTCAGTTTCCACTGTGAGGAACATAGTAAGGAAATGGAAGACCACAGGGACAGTTCTTGTTAAGCCCAGAAGTGGCAGGCCAAGAAAAATATCAGAAAGGCAGAGAAGAAGAATGGTGAGAACAGTCAAGGACAATCCACAGACCACCTCCAAAGAGCTGCAGCATCATCTTGCTGCAGATGGTGTCACTGTGCATCGGTCAACAATACAGCACACTTTGCACAAGGAGAAGCTGTATGGGAGAGTGATGCGAAAGAAGCTGTTTCTGAAAGCACGCCACAAACAGAGTCGCATGAGGTATGCAAAAGCACATTTGGACAAGCCAGCTTCATTTTGGAAGAAGGTCCTGTGGACTGATGAAACAAAGATTGAGTTGTTTGGTCATACAAAAAGGCGTTATGCATGGCGTCAAAAAACACAGCATTCCAAGAAAAACACTTGCTACCCACTGTAAAATTTGGTGGAGGTTCCATCATGCTTTGGGGCTGTGTGGCCAATGCCGGCACCGGGAATCTTGTTAAAGTTGAGGGTCGCATGGATTCAACTCAGTATCAGCAGATTCTTGAGAATAATGTACAAGAATCAGTGACGAATTTGAAGTTACGCCAGGGATGGATATTTCAGCAAGACAATGATCCAAAACACAGCTCCAAATCTACTCAGGCATTCATGCAGAGGAACAATTACAATGTTCTGGAATGGCCATCCCAGTCCCCAGACCTGAATATCATTGAACATCTGTGGGATAATTTGAAGCGCGCTGTCCATGCTCGGCGACCATCAAACTTAACTGAACTGGAATTGTTTTGTAAAGAGGAATGGTCAAAAATACCTTCATCCAGGATCCAGGAACTGATTAAAAGCTACAGGAAGCGACTAGAGGCTGTTATTTTTGCAAAAGGAGGATCTACTAAATATTAATGTCACTTTTCTGTTGAGGTGCCCATACTTTTGCACCGGTCAAATTTTGGTTTAATGCATATTGCACATTTTCTGTTAGTACAATAAACCTCATTTCAATCCTGAAATATTACTGTGTCCATCAGTTATTAGATATATCAAATTGAAATGGCTGTTGCAAACACCCAAATATTTAGAACTAAAAATGATTAAGATTAATAGGGGTGCCCAAACTTTTTCATATGACTGTATATTGAACTTAATAATAAAACAGTATGCAGTAAATTCCTTTAATGGTAGCTGCACAAAGCCATCATATGTAGGAGATATGGAACATTGTATTAGAATAACAAAGTTTGACCACTATAAATACATTTTTTATGAAAGAACCAAATTTTGTAGACTAATTCTACCTTAAAATGATCCAATGTTAGAAGATGAAGATTATGGTCTTTTACAAAAGGGGGAAAGTTGAAACATTTTTGCATTCTCTGGTAAACACCTATGCCCATTTCTACGTGAAAGAAGCTTGATGTATGGGTGAATGAAGCACTTTATAATTCTGACTTAGCACTATATGTGTGTTATTGTGGCTTAAACCGTACTCCCAATTATAAAACAACTTTTTATAAATTAATAGAATAGGTGGATATAAGGAAACTGTGATATACCTCATTAAATATATATTTTCCTTCTCAACTATCATACAGCTTCTTTTTACATCTTTTTAATTTTATGGAGAGGGGAGGAGGAGGCTGCTGGAAAAGATATAAAAAATAACTGCTATACTGTGAGTCAGGGAGCTCTAACACTTGTGTAAGACTCTACCACTGCACACAAAGAGGCAGTAAGTCAATAAATGCCCTCCCCTCTCCATAGACTTGTGTGTTAGGTGAATATGGAGATGTACTCTGTATACATAAATAGCTGCATGGAAGTAAGGAGGAGGAGAGCACGCTATTATGTGCCTCATTCAATGCACTGACAGCCTGTTATCTTGAAGCACAGTAATGTTAAAAGAGCCACTTGGCTTACAGAGAAGCAGAGTCTAGCAGCAGCAGTTTTCCAGCAGCCTTCTCCTTCCTCTTCCCTTTCTATAGACTAATATGTAAAAAGTAACTCAGCTTGATAAATGGAGAAAGACACATATTTTTTTTAATAAGACATATTACAAAGTTTCTTATATTCACCTGTCCTATTCATTTATGAATTATTATTTTATAATTGGACATACACTTTAAGGTTGACATACACATGACATAACTGTTGGCCGAATGGCTTGTTTGCCTGACGGCTATCTCGCCTGACTACTCTATACGCATACATGACTGACTCAGTGCACGCGTACTGATAGGAGAGAAGATAAAGCCGCTGCCACGTGAGCAAAGGGATCTAACAGTTGAAATCCAACATCTCCTGTCGGGGGAGAGTCAGGAGGACTCCATACATATCAGATGATCATCCGATCCTGCCAAAATTGGCATATTTGGTCGACATACATTTAAGATGCCTGTACTGCTTCAGACTGTGTTGCTAAGCATCTATGAGCAGGTGAAATCTACAGTAATTGCTATCTCTACTGTAAAAGTGACAAGTCTTGCTGCTATGTTGTAGAGAACCCCGGACTAGGTTGTACAGATCAGGTAATGTCCAGAGATATAAAGTACTTGGGTGTGTGAAATACTGCTATACATTGTATTGTCGTTCATGGCCGACATTTTTTGAACCTTTTTGTGCTGGTAAGAATTATTATTGACCTTGACTGTTTTTGATGGGATTTATAAATACAAATTTCCTATTCAATTCCTCTATCTAGAGCAACCAGTAATTAATCTTCACAGAGGCAAACCAAAGCAGACCCCCCCCCCCATCTATGATCCCGGGTTCTATTCTTTATTGCTGCTAATTGCTTTTTGATGTTCATTGCTGTTTCTGCTTTTCTAAATTCAGTAATAGAAGTGGCGTACATATCATTATACTGGTTATTAGCTCCTCTTGGGCACTTCAAAAAAATAAATAAAAAAAACCCTTGAAAACTTTCATTTTATTCAACAGACACAAACACGCATGACTGGAGGGCTATATTATCATTCTGCTTCTGGTTAAAATAAACACAGGCAAAATGTTAATGGCTTTATAATATGGAAGAGATAATTAATCCCTTTGCTGTAGGAAAGGCTTTGTAATGTGAAACAAAAAGGTTGGCTAGATTCACCGCTTTATGGTAACAATATGATCCGAGAAAAAAAAAAAGACACATACATAAGACACATAAGACTTAATCCAGCAGTAAAATAGACTATAGCCTTATAGCAACACAGTAAAAGTACATAAAAATTTTAGAATCTCCAATAAACAGGTAGGTATTAATTCATGTGAATAATAGCGATACAAGATTAAAATAATGCAGATTGTTGATTGTTCCTTAAATGTCCAGCAGGTGGCAGCCATCTATGGTCTTGAATCCCATTGGAAACTATTCCAGATGCACAGAAAATCAAATGAGTGCCAACATGTAACACCCAATGCTTTCTTATGGAGAGGGGTCCCAAATGTCAAATGTAAGACAATAATAATACTAATAATCATAATAATAATAGTTGATATAAATGACTTTTATTTGATTACAAATAAATAAATTTTACAAATAAATATTACATAATTACTTGCTTGAAGTAATAATAATAATAATAATCAATAATAATATTTCTGACATTCACCTTTGACGGGAAGGGTATACAACTATATAGGCATACACTGTGGAAAAAAAAATATTTGCACAGCATACTTTATTTTACTCTATTACGCTAGTCTATACAACAAGAAAAAGTATGCTGACATGTAGGGGAGTCGGGAGTGAAAGCTGAGTGCCATATGAGCGCTTGACCAATGGACATTTGTAGTGTGCCAATGCAATAGTCCACAGCAAGCGATATGATTAATATCATGCCCTCTAGTGGAGGAGACAGGGAAAGCGCTCTGCATTTTATATTCAGTGACCACCCCAGACCCTGGTTGTAAACTGTCCTGTCTATCTTTTTGTGTCCCTTCCCCCATGATCCCCAGACACATCCAAGTAAGCTGTAAAGTCATACTGTCCCAGATGGTGCCAGAAGGTACAGGACAGGGTTGTATAAAGCCAAAGGGAAATTGAGAAAGCCATAAAAATATCTTCAACAGAAGGCCATGGTTTAGAAAGAATGTTGAATATTCTTGAAACCATCTCTAGCCATAGGGCAAACTGCAGAAACTTTCATCTGGCTCATCTGGTTTTTACTCTCACTATGGGCAAAGATTGCTTTATGTTAATGAATATCGCAACTATAGCAGGAAATTTGTTTGTGGCGTGAATTTCCCATATACAGTGTCACTATGATAGGACATTTCGTTGACAATGCCATGGGGTCAGGTACTTGGTTAAATTACATCATGGCAGCCAAGGCACACCAATTTACAGCAGTCGCTGGAGCCCGAAGCTCCATCCTCTCTGCAGATAAATAAAGTGACTTTGTGGGCACATTAATCTTCCCATGCAGAAATTAATCCAGCACGGAAGGGTTAAAGAGCTCAAGACTTGTTCCTGTAGGAGTAGGAGAGGTAATTGGGAAAGGGGCTGCAGAGATGAAAGAGAAGGAGGAAGTAAAAGACAGGAGAGGGAGAGATGAAAGGGAAGGAGGGTAATATAGAGTCACTTAATCACTTTATGACCCATACAAGAGATGATTTCCCCTCCTTTTTCTGTATCCTAGGGGTGAAGGGTGGGCGGCTGTGAATAACACACACACCTGCTTACACACAAACATGCATCTATACAGTGCTATACACAACAGCATTCAGCCCTTGGCCAGAGACAATAGACACATATATTAACTAGTGGTCTGACGGGTCTACTTGAGATGGGTCAAAGAGCAGCCTGACCTGTCAGAAAATGATACACTGAAGTGACCTGTTAAAATATGCCGAAAACTGTCAGCAAGTATGTAGTCTGCAATAAATGAAATAAAAACATTTACATTGTATGCATTGGAAAATATACAGTACTAGTACTAGTATTACATGCATTGTAGAATTGTTACAGGGTACCTATCATTCTAACAAACTTTTGTATGGTGGGGTCCGGGTACTGGCACCTCACCAACAAAGCAACAAAGCAGCAGAAGCATTTAATGGAGCACAGCGTCCCTTTGTTTCTGGTCGGCTTTGCAAGGCTCTCCTTGAAGAACTGGGCATGTGGTGCATCTGAGAGCGGAGCATGTGGTGTGCAGATACATATAAAGTCTATAGAATGGAGAGCGGATCACTTAGCTGTGTGCTTCTGCCCGTTCAGTTTAGTGATCCATGGGCGTCTCAGTATCCAGACCGCCATGGATCAACATTTCTGACATGTTGCTATATTGTTTTTTTATAACCTATCCTTAGGTGGCGTGTCTGACAGCCGGCACACGTACTGATCTGCGATTTGCGGCTGAGTCCGGTCCCCACATTGCACAGTGGCGGATACAGATAGCGCCATACATTGTATAGTGGCAGGGCAGAGTTACTGCAGGTCAACTCCCATTGATGTCAATGACAACTGAGCTGCAGTAACCTCGCCTGGCAACTATACAGTGTATGCAGCTATCTGTTTCCGGCTCTGTGCACTGTATACTGTGGAAACCGAACACCAGCTGATCCATGCAGGGGCTGGTTGAAAGCCCCCCATGAGTCAGATATTTATATCCTATCCTAAGGACCATTGATTGCAACCAACATGACTGCCATTACATGACTCATACAGGTTGTTATACTACAATCTAAATTACATATCTGCCTAGTTATACCTAGATATGAGAGGGAGATGTGTCATCTGGAAAAGCTGGGTGACCACACCCTTGCGAAACATTATTAGTCAACCAGCTTTCCCAGAAACAAATGTTCTCTGATTGAACAAAGTCTTCTGCTGGTTAAATATGACGGAACTTGTGATATACATGGTCTGATATATATATATATATATATATATATGTGTGTGTATTGTTTCTTGATTAATTGATGACATCTCAGAAATTGTTAATATAATTTTGGCCCTAACACTCTCTCTATAAATTTATACAATAGGAGTGGAAAATGTTTGGACACCCTTTCCCCATCCCCGTCTGCCCCCTCACGTTCAGGCTACAGATAACTCCCGTGGACACTGTGCAGATGCAGAATACACCCTCCTCCTGCCCATAAGCTGATCCCACTTGGCTGGATAATGGAAACCAGTTAAATTTTACAGAGCAATAAAGTGTTATGAAGACACTAAACATCAGTTTATGGTTAAAGATCAGAGCAGAAGAATAAATTGCAGTTTAACGAAAGTCAAGAGAGCGACAAAGACCTAAAATGGGGGGGGGGGGTTAGAGGGGAATCTGGATGACCTAGCTAATGCACATAGAGACAAGTATGCTTTGCTTTTCTGGAGGGATATTCACACGCTTGGTCGTAAAAGAAATATATATTTCCCATTTATAACTACCATTTATTGTTATTTTCCTATAACTGTCCAATAAAACATAAGGGCATTCCAGACAAATACAAAAAATGTATCTATAGATAGTATGGCATTAACCAGATACTGGATTATTACGTTACTAAACTATGTCCTCAATTCATGCCGAATGAACAAGGCTGCCCCATAAACAGTGACCACATTGGTGGCTGATCTAAAATTCAGGTTGTACTGTAGAGCTCTGCCTTCAGTATCTGGGAAAGGAAGAAGGATCCGGCACCTATTACTATCAGCCATCATAGCTGTCATGTGCCTGTCACTTGGACACCGATAGGGTCCTCCCTTGTTCTCTTTGAGCTCTCCACGCAGTGAATTTATGCTTATATAGTATGAATTGATGTACAGTGCAAAATGCTTAGTTGTCCATTTGAGTAGGCCAAAACCATAACTCTAAGCTATTTTTTTTTACATTTTGTTTTTTGAGGAATAATTTCAAAAAAACTAATAAAAAGGAAAATTCAGTCTTATAATGACACCAGAGAGAGAAGATATACTGTATTTTTCAGACTATAAGATGCACTTTTTTTTCCCCCAAATTTGGAAGGAAAATGGGGGTGCGTCTTATGGTCCGAATACGGGTGTTGTGGGGGGTGGAGGAACGGGGTCGCAACATCGTCCCACTTCTTCCGCCACTGGCTTCCTGCAGCGGCAGGAAAGGGACGATGCTGCGGGCCCTCGGTTTGGAGGAGAGGGTGTCCCGGAGGTGAGAACCCATCCCGGCATCCGCCGTGCTATTACGGCAGATACCAGGTCTCTAAAGATGATGGCGGCCACTCTGCAGAGCGGTCGACAAAGCAACCGGGTCTCCACTGTAATGTAGTGTAGACTGGGAGCTAATGCCCGCGATCAGAGTCCATACTTCAAAGGCCCCCCCCCCCCAAAAAAAAAATGTAAAAACTGCCCCCGGCCCCGCTGTGTACTTGTGTAGTTGCAGGCTGGCTCCCACACAACGAGATTGCGGGAGCTGACCTGTTCCTGTGACACCCGGGAGCCTTATGGCTCCCAGGCCTGTCATAGGAATATTACTACTGAGGCTATGACCAGTCTCAGTAATGTACAGAATCTCCCATAGACTGCAATACACTTGCAGTGTAAAGTTTTAAAAAATATATAAAAAAAATAAAATAAAAAAATAAAATGTTTAAAAATATATATATATAAAAAAATAATTTAAAAAAACTGCTAAATCACCCCCTTTTGGCTAGAATACATATAAAAGTAGAAAATTACTGTGAAACACATGCACATTAGGTATCCCTGTGTCCGAAAATGCCCAGTCTACAAACTTATAAAAATATTATACCCGTAGGGTGAACGCTGTTTTGCCTCTGATTTGAATAAAAAGTGATCAAAGCAACAGACATTCCCCAAAATGGTATAACTAAAAAGTACACATGACCCCGCAAAAAAAGACGCCCTATGCATCCCTGTGCAGCTGCAGGGCCACCTGTCAATGTGGTCTTGCAGCTGTTGCAAAACTACAACTCTCATATGTTAGTAAATATTTTACCACTTTTTTTTGCTTAAAAAATTTTTTTTCCCCTATTTTCCTCCTCTAAAATCTAGGTGCGTCTTATGGACAGGTGCGTCTTATAGTCCGAAAAATACGGTAAATAGCTTTGCCCCCTCTTTGTGCTTTAACTAAAAAAATAAATAAAAATAAAATAAGATAGCAGAGAGGGATAACACAGCACAACATTTGCATAATCTTTATTAAACATTCCCGCATACCATTTTGCCGCTTATGTTTGTGCAACTCCTGTACATGGCTGGCTGTGCTGCTGCTTCTGACCTAGATCCAGCAGCAAACTACTTCTGTCTGCTGTCAGCTCAAAGTTAACATTATTTACTGTCTCCTCCTCCCTTCCCTCAGTATAAGGCCACTGTAATATGTCACATTTGTGTGTCCATGTTAAGATCGCTAGTCCTGACTGTGGTCTAATGACCTGATCTGACAACATCAGATGACTCCGCAGGTAGAGGGGAAAGAGATCTCAATGACACTATCAGAGAGAGGAGAGATCTTGTATTTGACCAGTATCAACATCTGGGAGAGGAGATGGCTCATAGGGCACCGGAATTAAGCAGCTTTGATATATAAGAGCTAGTGAAGGCAGCGGCACCTTAGGCTCACAGACATCACATCCAGCAGATATTACCAGGAGGTACATGTTTGAAACCTGGAGCAGGTTGCAAACTGCATATCTGGGGTGTTTAAAAAGTGATGAGGAATTGAAGATGGCAGCCTGAACCGCAACTTTTTAAACTAATGATTGTCATTGACATACACGTAAAATAGTTTTGGTCCATAGCCTTTAATAACACTATAAATTTGACATAATTTCCTTTGTGTTATTTCCTTGATATTGTCAGAGTTTAATCATGTAAAGTTCATGTATTTGGGGTAAACGTTGTGTTGGAGCAGTTGTCTGCACAACCAAAGGACGAATGTTGGTTCAATTTCAGAGGAATGATAGCAGTATAAAATCTAATGTGTATGGTTAGCTTTAGACTATAGCCTAAAATACGTTCCCTGAAGTATGTTGCATGATTACATAAGTAGCTGTACTTATAAAGTCAACGGCAACTTTTAGGCCTCATGCACACAAATGTACTTTTGATCCACAATTGCGGTTCAAAGTACGGACACATGCATTTCAGAGGGACCATATACACATCTGTAGTTTTGTTTGTGTGCCTGGGCCAAATTGAAGAGACGCAAATTATGGAGCAGATCCTATACCTGTCCGTATTTGCGGCTCTGTCAATTCATTTGATTATATGGGCCAATGATAACCTCAGATAGCACATGGATACTAATCCATGTGTCACCTGTGCCGTTTTTACTGACCCGGAGACAGCACACAGTCATGTGCAGGAGCCTTTAGTGCAGATTAGAGCTCCAGACATGTGGGTTCCTGTGCAAAACCAATCATTGTCCAACTCATTTTTATTACCACTGGTTACACGCAGTGTATTTTTGGCCAAATGCAACTGGGCAGAGAATGGTACTATACATGGAAAGATATAAAACGTTCCCGGCAAACAGAAGTGCTCAATATCTTTCCTTATTTTTATTATTATTTTCTCATGAAAAAAGGAAGGGATCACCCCCCCGCTGTGCTCGAGATTTCAAGAAAATTGGAAAAAAAATGCTAGTTAAAGCCCATAAGATCTGGTTCTCTGGAAAGAAGGAACTTAATGAAGTATATTGCCGACTAACTGCTCTCGGTAAGGTCTGCTTGATTTTAAAATTATGGGAGGTAAGCTACTTTAAAATTGCTGAACCTTTGGTGAACCTGCTCCAATATATGAGGAAATTGTGTAATTTGCAATTTTGTAATACAGTCGTAATATTAGAATCACTCTCTTTACAAGCAGGAGCATTTTCGTAATGCAACTGATTTCAAGAAGCCATCAACATCACCTGGACAATGAGGTATCAGGGATATGGCATCGATTTTATTCAGCAACAGATTTTTTCTTTTGTTTTTATCTTTTTAAACAAGAAAACCATGAGAAAAAAAAATGGTAATAGGCAGAACTGCATGTTGTACAAAAACTTGCATAATTACGGACAGCACGGTGGCTCAGTGGTTAGCCTTGCAGTGCTGGAGGCCCGGGTTCGAATCCTACCAAGGACAACATCTGCAAGGAGTTTGTATGTTCTCCCTGTGTTTATGTGGGTTTTCTCCCACACTCCAAAGACATACTGACAGGGAATGTAGATTGTGAGCCCTATATGGGACAGTGGCTGTAAAGTGCTGCAGAATATGATGGTGCTAAACAAGTAAAGCTAATAAATAACACTTGTGTGTTTTAGCCTATAGAATAAGGTGTCTCATGAAGTCATTGTAATAGAGTAGTTGTAAACGTGACGTTTTACAGTCCCTTTATAGTGGATGGGATACTAGCGATTCCCATCCACCGTCATGATTTTGGAAATCGCAGCGTGTCAATTATTCCTACAGAAACACTGGTGGTTTCTCTATAGGTATAATAGAAGCAGAAAGTTCCTGCGGCCTGCTACGTGGGACCTTAGCCTAAGGCTTGATTCACACTTGTGTTGGAGTCTCTGTAGAATCCGCCTAAGATTGGTGTAGAAAAAAGTCCTTCAAGGAGGATATAAAACTGGTGGAAACCTGACGGACCACACTATAGGGTCTATAGTGTCCGCAGGTTTCCGCGTGTAACTACTATTTAAGCGGACATGGTCTCCATCTATCGGGTCCCCATGCAGACCCAAACAACAGAAACTTGAAAGCTAGTGTGAACCTAGCGTTAGGCTGAGGCCAGACATTGTAGAAAAGTTGGTATTTGTTGCAGATTTTGCTGCATTTTTTTTTTTTTTGAGCCAAAGTCAGGAGTGGATTTAGCAGAAAGCAGACGTAGAAATAGAAGAGCTTACTGTATATTTCCAATTTCTTTTGAATCCATTCTTGGCTTTAGCTCAGAGAACGCTTTTCGACATCATGAGGCCTCAGCCTAAGGCCTCCTTCACGCAACTGTACTTTTGATCCACAATTGCAGATCAAAGTACAGACACATGAATTTTTATGGGCCCATACACACAGCCGTAGTTTATGCAGCTGTGTGTCCAGGCCGTAGTGCAAAATATGGAGCAGGTCCTATACCTGTCCGTATTTGCAGTTCTGTTCATTCAATGCAATGTATGGGTCAGTGATAAGCACGGATGACACGTGGATACCAATCTGTGCGCCACCCGTGCCCTTTTTACTTACCCGTACACTGCACATAGTCATGTGCAGGAGGCCTAAGGGTAAAGATACATATAAAATTACTTACTGTATAACAAAAAACCCACAAGTATATTAGACATGTCCGTGTCTGAAAATCTAAAAATATTTTTCCCACTACAGTACCCATAACTACTGATACTAAAAGTATGGTAAGTGAGCAGTGTAGCGCCCAGCATGTATATACAATGCACATACTGGGAAACAGCTGATTTGTGGGGGTCCCTGTAGTTTGACGTCCACTAATCTACAAAATGGCTACTAAATGGCTTGTCTTAAGGATAGGACATCAATTTTTAAAAGCTGGATAACCCTTTCAAATAAAGGAATGCACCAGATTGTTTTACTTTCTGCTAAGATAGTAACAATGAATTGGAACCTTCATTGTTATCTTTTGTTACTTCCAAAGGGTCTTCCAAGCCGGTCGATTATCTATATTTTATTTTCCAGATTTTTATAGAGTAGTTCCCCATTTATAAACGCCTGAGCCATAAAGAAATAAGGGAAGTGAGATATCTGTGCCATATCTGTGGGAGTCAAGGATCTCAGTTGCTTAGAAACAAAAGACATTACATATGCTATCAAGTTAGAGTTTTCTGCAGGTGTTTTCAAGTCAGAACGCATTCCATAGGAAATAGAGAATTCCCAGATCTATTTTGTGTGTAGTTATTACGCCAGGTACACACAGGGTTGTAAGCAGTCAGTTATCAATGTCATAATGTAGAATTGTTCATCGACATAAAACAGGGGCCTCTAAACAAACCAAAACGCTATAAATTGTAAGCCATTGTATTGTCTTGTACATCTTTGAGAACCCTTTATTCTTTATTAACCTATTGTCAGCCTCCAATCTTAAATGCACTCTCCGAGTTGTAAATTTGCTCTGAAGGACCACTAATGGCAGACAGCATGGTGGCTCAGTGGTCCAGCAAAGGTTACAATCTGCAAGCAGTTTGTATGTTCTCCCTGTGTTTGTGTGAGTTTCCTCCAGGTACTCTGGTTTCTTCTAAAACTGATAGGGAGCTTAGATTGTGAACCCTATATTGGACAGTGATTGACAATATCTGTAAAATGCTGTGGAACATGATGGCGCTATATACATAAGAAAAATAAATAATGTCTACGGAATTGAAAGCTTTGCTACAAAAAGATGCTTACTTTTACGGCCCCCTCAGATAACAGCTGACTCCCAGTAGCAAGCACTTTCACCCTAAGGCTGGGTTCACATCAGCGCTTGGATTCCGTTTGGGAATTCCATCCCCAAATCCGCTTGAAAAATGTGGGAAAGAAAAGTACTGCAAGCAGGACTTTTCTCTCCACATTTTTTGGGCAGAAACCCGGCGGCCCCCATTATAGTCTATGGAGTCCACTCGTTTCTGCAAGTAACTGCTTTTTAAACGGATTGGGTTTCCGTTTTTCGGGTGAAACCCAAGCACTAGTGTGAACCTAGGGTTACGTTGAACTTATGTCAGAAACCATCTTGTAATCTGCATAAACAAATACTTCTTCTGCTAGAAATTACTATGAATTGTGCTGGGCTGCAATACCATACACAACCATGGACAAATGTGGCACCATTTATTGAAAAGAAAGTAGATCCTGTTTGTTAGTGCTTTACATTTTTGGTTACATTGTATACGTTCCCAAAACATATAGAAATGAATGGTTTAATGTTCCCATAAGTTTCTAAAGAAACATTTAGGCGGAGGCCCCAAATGGCGGAAACTCAGCTTTTTTTTGTTGCAGGTTTTGCTGTGGTTTTTTGAGCCAATGTCAAGAATGGCTTGAAAAGGAATGGGAATTATATAGGATACACTAATACTTCTCCCTTCTGTTAAATCCACTCTTGGCTTTGAGTTGAAAAACCGCAGCAAAATCTGCAACAACAAAAAAGCAGCTTTTCTGCAACGTGGGGCCTCAGCCTTAAAGAACATAAATGGTGGAAGGAAAATAAAAACAAAAATAGGCCAAATCTATCACAGTTGTTTGATAGATTTGTCACATCTTTTGTGCATGTTACACTAAGTTTTCTTCTTTAGTCAACCTCTAAATGGCTTATTTTAGACTAGTTTTGGGTCACATACATGCTGGTAATAAATATGCATATATCAAGAAGCACACATCTACTCTTTAAGGCCCAAAATTATGGATCGACTGATATGAGAATTGTAGCACAACAAGTATATTAAGTCCAAAGATATGTAAAAACTCCTTTCCAACCACAAATATGGCAATCAGAATAAATCTCTGGATCAACATCCCAACCAAAAATACTAGTTCTCATAACTTTTGATATTTTTGCTTTCTAGAAAGTCTTCCAGGCCCCTCTTGAACATGTACAGGTTATCAGCCATCACCACATCCTGTGGAAGTGAGTGACATGGTTTCACCACTGTTATTGTAAAAAAGCCCTGTCTAAAATGTTCCCCCCCCCCAGACGTAGCTGATTCCCCCTTTGTCATCATTACTGTCCATTTAAGCTGTGTTTTTTCTAGATTAAACAACCCCAAGTATGGTACTTTAATCCACCCATCCCCTTAAATACCTTGGTTGCCTCCCTCTGCATCAGCTCTATTTCAGCTATGTCTTTCGTGCTATACATACAGATGCCCAAAATTGCGCATAGTATTCCATATGTGGTCTAACCAGTAATTTGCATAGAGGCAACACTATGGCTCACATTTACTAAGGTTGCTGTGCCTTTAAAGTGGGCAAAAATGCACTTTCTAAGACATGACTTAAACCACCGTCCCTGACTGGTGTAGATTTGAGATCAGAGGCACCTAAGACTAAATTCACATATGCGTTGACTACAAGTCAGAGTCCCCCGAACAACGGCGAGCAAGCACTAGTGTGAACCTAGTGTCAGAGGCCAGAACCTCTTTGCAAATCTAGCGAGGCGTGCCCGAGGCGTGCGCCTGTTGGGGTTCGGGGGATTCCGTCCATCATTCCGCTTAAAAAATGCAGAGAGAAAAAGTCCTGCAAGCAGGGATTTTTCTCTCCGCATTTTTGGGACGGAAACCGTGCGGAAACACAGCGGACCCCATTATAGTCTAAGGGGTCCACGGGTTTCTGCAGGTAACCGCTTTTTTAAACGGATTAGGTTTCTGTTCGTGGGGTACCCAAGCGGACCCCACGAACAGAAACCCAAATGCAGGTGTGAACCTAGCATAAGGCTAATTTCTTATTCTTATTGATGCTTCCAATCCAGTTTAGGGACTTTTATAAAGATCCAAAATTTAGCAATTTTTAATCATGTAAATTCCTCTCTTGATGCATCCAATGATTTTATTTGCCTTGGCAGCAGCTGCCTGGCACTGGTGGCTAAAATTAAGTTTACTGTCTGCCAATATCCCCAAGTCTTTTTCAGCAGTAGTTTTACCCAGTGTTTTATTATTTAATATACAATTGTATCACTTGTTTCCATGGCCCACATTAAAACTCATCTGCCATTTCCGTGCCCAAGCTTCCAGCTTCCCTAAATCCCTCTGAACTTATTCAACTATCCTCCTTTATGGTGACTACTTTACAGAGATTATATATTGCAGATATTGGGATTTTACTCTATAAAGCCTCTACTGGATCATTAATAAAAAAATATTAGAAAGGAGAAGACCCAATACTGACCCCCGTGGCACCCCACTGGTGACTGTGACTCAGTCAAAGTATGGACCATTAACAACTCAAGAAAAACTGCCACAAAAACTGAAGTCTATTTTAAAAACCAGTGAAAGTACCCTAGGGTTATGTTCACATGACTTAAAATACATGCCAAAAAACTGGTATGTATTTGCAGTGGAATTTGTGGATTTCTGCCTAGAATCCACACATCGAACAACCCCATTCAGGAGCCTAAACTGCTTGTGGCTACCTGCTGCGGCTCTACATCAATAACTGACAGGTTGACTCTCTTTTTGTTTGGCGCTTATTTCAAATCAGTAAACTGAAAATTCTTCGGTATATGAACTACAGAGCAGATTTCTGTTTAACTCCTTCCTGTCACTGGCATTTTTCGATTTTGACCACCTGCCTTCTAAACCCCATAACTTTTTTATTTTTCTGCTCACAGAGCCACGTTTGCAGGATAAATTGTACTTCGTAATGGTAACATTTAATAATCCATATGATGTACTGGGAAGCTGGAAAAAAAACTCAGAATGGGGTGGAATTGGGGAAAAACTGTTTTCGTGTGACATTCTTATGGTCTCTGTTCTTACGCCGTTCACTGTGCAGCCAAAATTACATGTCACCCTGTATTCTATGGGTCAGTATTTTTTTATGTTTTAACCCTTTAAAAAAAAATTCAAAACTTTGAATTAAAAAAAAAAAATGGAGTCGCCATAACTTCTTTATATTTCCGGGTACAGGGATGCATAAGGCATCATATGTACTTTTTAGTTATACCATTGTCTGGAATATCTATTGCTTTGATTGCTTTTCAGATTTTTATGAGAGATGAAACAACGAAAAAAACGCAGTTCGGCTCTTTTGATTTTCTTTCCCACTACGGCATTCACTGTATGGGAAAAAATTTTTTAGGTTTTATGCAGACTGAGGGTTTTTGGACACAGGGATACCTAATGTGTATGTGTTTCATGTTATTTTTTTTTTCTTTTATATGTGTTCTAGGGAAAGAGGGGGGTGATTGAATTTTTATTTCTTTAAAAATTTTTTCATATTTTTTAACTTTTTTTTTTAAGGTAATTATTAGACCCCCTTGGTGTCTTGAGCCTCAGGGGTCTGATTACTAATGCAATGCATGTAACACAAATCAATGCCAGACAAGTCTAGGAGCGTTCATTAGAGTCCTGGCTGTAATGGCAATGGATCCATGGCAAAAGACCCACGGCAAAATAGTCAAACCTGACTGAGGTGTTTTGGAAGTTAATACCTGAAATCTGTGCGGGCATTAGCACCAGGTCTCTACTGTATAATACAACATAATGTATAATGCCGCTATGGCAGCAGCTCAGCTCCTGAGCGGCTGTCATATTGAAATACACACATCTGCTGTACTATTATGGCGGATGTTGGGATGGGATACAGTAGACATTCATTTCTTCTAAGGTCCATTCATTTCTAATATATTTTTGTCCTGTTGTTGTTAAAGGGGGACAATTATCAGGTCTAAAAATCCCAATGACATACATGATCTAATATCTGACTTGTTTATCCAAATCTGTTCAGCCGTTCCAAAGATATAAGCCCTAGCATTAATGTTGATGCAAAATAGACTATACCAGCCAAGTGGTCGGTCACAATACATGACTTATAGAGACCCCACCCCCAAAGGAACCACAGTGTTACCGCCCACTTGGCTAGTATACTCTAATTACAATCAGCACTAAAATATCTTATATCTTTGGAATAACTAAACAGATTTGAATAAACAAAGCACCAAAATGTTCAGGGTAACAAATGTTGTATATCATTGGGCTTCTCATAGGAGGTGACAGGTACTCTTTACATTCAGTTCATAGTTATAAATGCGCATTAGTTCAGGTTGAATACTGGCTCTTAATTCTTTATATATTTAGGAAAGTTGATCTTATGATTCTGGGGTATAACATTACAATTCCGAACTCTACAAGCAATGGCAGCCACTGACACAATGACAAACCATTACTATATGTGGCCTATATGAAGACATGACAACACTTTTGTTTAGGAAACATCCTTTGTTTGTTCCATTGATCCCTTGCCTGTAACAGATACTTTCTGACTAATTTTCTACACAGCTCGGTGTTACTGCACATATTGGAGTTGGTAACAGGATCCTATTGTTGTAAACTTACATAGGTGAGGAGTCAATACTTTGAAAGTGAAGTCATGATGACTGTATCACCGAGGTGTCCTGTGATCATATTATACTGGGCACCTTATCCATTACCTACATTATATATGGACATGTTTTCTTAAAGTTAGTTCACACTCTAAGCTGTGAGTAACTGATATCAATATAGTGGACACCATAATATTTCTTTTCCATATATATAACAATGTTAACAGCCACAATATAACTAAGAGAAAAATAGTGATTGCACCAACATCAGGAATTTTATTCACCCACAAGATGCGCAACAGCGCTCAATCTCCTGATAGAACCTCAATCAAAATAAATAATCCGCCAACGTCTTGAAGAAGATGGAAACTGCTTTAATAGAGGAAAACACTATGTATCGACCTGGTTTTGCACTTGACAAAGACCCCCAAAGACTACGTGTCCTAATATAGTATCCAGTGCATATTCAGCAGTCAAATGAATATGGCATACAATAGATAGACACTGATTTGTAAAGTGCTGTGGAATATGTTGGCACTATGTAAATAAAGTTGTTATTATTTTATATTATTATTACTGATATACAACAATAAATGATATCAGATATTAGTGGCCATATAAAGTAAAACTCCAACCAAACACATAGACTTCAGCTTTGGGCAGATTTCATATTGATCTCCCATTCCCCAGAGCTTGAGATGCGTTGAGTCAGTCTTGATTGAGAGGGGCTTCTTTCTCCCTCCAGGTGCTCCCACCAGCTGTTCACTTTGCTTATGGGAACTTTTTGCAAATGAGGTTTCGATTCCTCAGTCTAGCTCCATGTTATTGCCTGCATTCAAGATGTCAGGTTCTTCAGGATTCAGCAAAGTCAGGCTATCAAATACAATGAAGATCCTGTCATTGACAGACAGTAAGTCTTATCATTCTATCCCTGATATTTACAAAAATGCATAGAGAGCATCCTGTTGGGTCCATAGCTGATCTCAACTGTTGGCATTGTCCAATACATGTTGTCAGCATTAGACTGCAGAGGAACAGCACAACACACAGTCTTAAAGTAGCACTCCAACAAACATTTGTATTCCTTGACCCTTTAGAACGGTATGTGATGTAAATTGTACTAAAGTTAACCTTCTTTCTGTATTTGTTATTTACTTCCTTCTGGTCCTCAGCTGTGTCATGTGACTGACACTCTGACTCCTCAACTGACAGAGCATCTTATGTGAGGACAGGAAGTCAGTTTCTATATTCATTCCTATAAGAGTCAAGATGGGATATGAGTCTCATAGGAATAGAGAAAATGACTTTCTGTCCACACAAGACTCTGAGTCAGTTGGAGAGTCAATGTGGCACATTTATCAATACTGTTGAACTTTGCACTGTCTAAAACTACAAATTCCATTCATAGTTTTCAACATATTTATAAATCTGTCATAAGAACCTTTATAAATCTGTCCCACCTTCCGATGAGCCAAAATTCTACAAAAAATCTGTCTCCGTTGTGACAAAAATATGTCCTTGTGCTAAAATTCTCAATCAATTTAAAATTGGCAAACTTGATATACTTTACTTTGGTATATGTGCACCATATTTGTACTTTTCTGTCTCATAAACCACACCCATTCTGGGGTACATTTTTCTGTTCTTTCTGGCGCACACTGTTCATAAATATGTTATAAATATGTCATAAATCCTGGGCACCATAAATTTTATGTAAATGTAGACAGAAAACTGGCAGACTTCTATGGATAAATATGCCCCATTGAGTCACATGACACAGCTGAGGACCAGAAGGGATTAAATAACTCAGAAATACAGACACACAGATTACCTTTACTACAATACCTTTTCAACACGCCAAAAAATAAAATTATTTGTAAGAGTGCTTCTTTAAGAAAATATACTTCACACTTCTTGTTTCCTGAGAAATTCAAATATGTGACTATAAAACTCTGGCTAAGGCTGAGGAACCACGTTGTGGAAACGCAGCTTTTTGTTGCAGATTTTGTTGCGTTTTTTGAGCTAAAGCCAAGAATGACTACAAAAGGAATGGGAAATATGTAGAAAGTTCTTATACTTTTACCTTCTGCTCAATCTAGTCCTGGCTTTGGATCAAAAAAACACAGTAAAATCTGTAACAAAAAAAGTTTTGTTTCCACAATGTGAGGCCTAGGGAAAAGTTTTTTGTTGCAGATTTTGCTGTGTTTTTTTGAGTCAAAGTCAGGAGTGGCTTGAAGAGGAATGGAAAGTACAAAGGAAGTTCTTATACTCCTGACTTTGGCCCAAAAAACACTGCAAAATCTGCAATAACAAAACGCTGCATTTCCACAACGTGGGGCCTTAGTCTTAAAGTGATTGTCTGGAGGCTAAGTGGGCATTTACTATTTATTATAAAGAGACATGGAAGTACAGAGCAGTGCATACCTTTAATTCTAAAAAATACATTAATTCACACATTTATCTGAAAATGAAAGTCTTCGTTTTTTGCGCTAAGACTAATATATTATTTTCTCGTTTTAAAAGAGGTTGATTTTTGAAGGTGACACCCCCTACTTTATTATAAACCATTATAATACTTTTAAGAGTTGTCACCCAGATTTCTAAAGGTTGGCATGACATATACTTTTACTTTGCTATGCACAGTTACATCACCTGGCTTACATTGACCTTCCTGTGTCAGTCCTCACTGTACATCTGGTATTTTATTTATGAATTATCAAGATCCAGGTGAACAAAACCATATGTATCAAGCCAGATGGAATTGTCACAGAGCTATAGAAGTGCATGAAGACTGATTTAGATTATGAACATTTCTTTTCTATTAGAACATGTGATTATTATCAGTTAGTAATGCTATATCCATGGCTGCAAACTGAAGCTGCCTCCTGGTATTAGACAGCCAACAATAACCTTGGATGGCTGGCATGGTGGTGCAGTAGTTATAGTGGTTCCTTTGAAGAGCAGGAACCATGGCTTGAATTACAACCACAACTCAGCCACCAAGTTGTTTATATGGCATCCTCCTGTGTTTGTATGGGTTTTCTCCTACAATCCAAAATTATGCTGTTAGTTTACTTGACTTACCATGAATTCAGATTCCTCAAGTGCGTGTATGTGTTTGTAGAGAGGAATTTAGACTGTAATCCCTAGGGTAGAGAATAACCCTGTGTTTACATGACTGTACCGATTATACTGTACTACAGGATATAGCTCCTAGCAGCATAGATAACTATAATACTAAGAGTTCCGCTCCCGGCATGTGTTCACTCCGGAAATTCCGGCACACACACGGACCGAGTTTCACGGGTGTAACTTGGTTGTGTGAATGCAGAATAACGAAGAAAATTAAATATGTTATACAGTGGGGAAAAAAGTATTTAGTCAGCCACCAATTGTGTAAGTTCTCCCACTTAAAAAGATGAGAGAGGCCTGTAATTGTCATCATAGGTAGACCTCAACTATGAGAGACAAAATGAGAAAACAAATCCAGAAAATCACATTGTCTGATTTTTAAAGAATTTATTTGCAAATTATGGTGGAAAATAAGTAAATGTGGAAGAAAGTGCTCTGGTCAGATGAAACCAAAATCGAACTTTTTGGCCACAATGCAAAATGATATGTTTGGCGTAAAAGCAAAACAGCTCATCACCCTGAACACACCATCCCCACTGTCAAACATGGTGGTGGCAGCATCATGGTTTGGGCCTGCTTTTCTTCAGGAGGGACAGGGAAGATGGTTAAAATTGATGGGAAGATGGATGGAGCCAAATACAGGACCATTCTGAAAGAAAACCTGTTGGAGTCTGCAAAAGACCTGAGACTGGGACGGAGATTTATCTTCCAACAAGACAATGATCCCAAACATAAAGCAAAATCTACAATGGAATGGTTCACAAATAAACGTATCCAGGTGTTAGAATGGCCAAGTCAAAGTCCAGACCTGAATCCAATCGTGAATCTGTGGAAAGAGCTGAAAACTGCTGTTCACAAACGCTCTCCATCCAACCTCACTGAGCTTGAGCTGTTTTGCAAGGAAGAATGGGCAAGAATTTCAGTCTCTCGATGTGCAAAACTGATAGAGGCATACCCCAAGCAACTTGCAGCTGTAATCGCAGCAGAAGGTGGCCCTACAAAGTATTAACTTAAGGGGGCCGCATAATTTGGCACGCCCCACTTTTCAGTTTTTTATTTTTTACAAAAGTTTAAAATATCCAATAAATTTCGTTCCACTTCACGATTGTGTCCCACTTGTTGTTGATTCTTCACCAAAAAATTAAAATTATATATCTGTTAGGGTCTTGCCAACCGTAGCAATACCGACACTACTGCAGCGGTCTGGGAGAAAGCACAGAGACAAGTGAGCCCTAATCTCACCCCAGCCACTGTCCCTTCCTATTGCCTCAGTTACCCTAAACGGTAAAAGGACAACCAGAAGACAAGCCCTATACTGAGTAAGTGACACACAGAACAGGACAAGACAAAAACAACACAGAAGCAAAGTGAGCAAGCCAAGGGGTAGGTAACAAACGAGCAATGCAGTACAAAATCAAAATCCAAAAGAATAGTCAAAAGGCAAGCCAACGGTCAGAGAAACAGGTAACAAAGTAGCAAGGGATATAATAAAGAGAGCAGGCAAAGACAGTGCAATAACCAGCAACTTGCTGAGAAAGTGACATCCTGTATAAAGAAAGTCTGGGCCCAGCCCCAGACCTGATAGGTACACAGGCTGTCAATCACACAGGCCAGGAAGAGATTAACTCTATGCAGTCCAGAGAGAAATGCTTAGAACACGGGTGTGGCCGGAAATCCATTACATTGACTAGGACCATGTTCAGACTGAGCAACAAGAAACCTACGCAAGGAATCAAACTGAACACGCCTCCTTCGCCACAGCGTGCGAGCGGAGGGTGGCGCCGAGACCCGAACAGGCAGAGACGTTACAAGATCCTTATTTTTGAAGCCTGAAATGTGGCAAAAGGTTTAAAAGTTCAAGGGGGCCGAATACTTTCGCAAGGTACTGTATATATATATATATATATATATATATATATATATATATATATATATACTAATATGCAAGGGTGTAGTTATAAGCAGTGCAGAGATAGCAATTGATACCGGGTCTGGGAACGTGAGGGGCCTCTCTACATCATAAGATGACACTAGTTTTATAGCACATGGTAATTGGGGACTCCATTTCAGATTTTGCATTGCGTCCAGGAGCTTCAAGTTACGCCCCTGATACTATGTATTCTCCCACCTGTACTGCTAATTTAAAGGGGTTCTATAAAACTGGCAACTCCTTTAGTATACTGCCCCCAGACTCTATTAGACTCCTTTTAGACAAAGACATTATGTGCTTCCTTAGAATATCACATCGAATGGCGCATGACACCATTTTTTTTTTTTTTTTTGTCAGCATAAAAAATAAACAGCATAAAAATAAACTCTGTATTCTTAAATATGAAATACGAGGCATATAGAGGTACATTAAAGGGCTCATGAACCCCTATGGCACCCCATTACACAAAACATGTACATGAGCTGTAATACACATTAGACTGCACTCCGATCTTTTCTTGGATCTGCCAACAATTATCTGGTATTTGTTTCTGGCATACATTATTCAGGCCCCCACCAAATTTTTGTCCAGAGGCCACCACTTACTTTGCTCTACTCCTGCATATAAAAATGTATCAAATATTAACTAATGTTACATTTATGTACAGAATCCTCTTCATTCCGCACTATTTCTGCCATATTTATTCAATGATGACTAGTCGGGGAGGGACAGAATGACATATGACCGAAGTTGTCCTCTCCATGTTTGTGCTTTACAGTTATCATGACCACACAGAAAACCTCTGATGCAGAATTAATGATCAAGTAGCATTTCCCACAAAACAGTATTTCTGTCAAGCAAGGCGCAGGATGGCAAGAGCACGAGGTGTAATGAGATGCATCACATCCAGACTCCTGCCATTTCCTATACCCGCGTTTGTCTGAATCAAAAATCGCAACCAGAATCTAATCTAATGACATGCACTAAATGTCAGCAGCGCCAATTAATATGCTTCCTAGAACTGACACGACCACAGGCATGAAATAAAAGAAAATTATGTTAATAGGAAGACTCCACTGAACAATGTTCACTATCTTTTCCATTAGCGAATAGTAACAGCTAGTGGCACCTGGGGAATAATCACGCACCAGGTAATGCACAGTTAACAATCCACTGAATTTTGTTCAAGGGAACAACCATTATTTTATTGTTAAATTTACATCTCACCATACTGAGGAGCGGTCTGCGGGAAGAGCTTTATGTGCGCTGCTTCTGAGCAGGCTACATTGTGTTCTACATTGATCAAATTGCAAGGGGGCAAATTGAAGCCAAGGCTGAACCTTACTAAAAAATATGAAGCACACACTGGTGCATATAACTGCTGAATATACATCCAACACATCTACATAATGTTAAAATGCTGTTCAACTAATTTAAAGGGGACATTTCACCACCAACTCCACTTCATTGCATATTTTTATAGGTGCACTGGTTCCAGTAAAGTTGGAATTTTTTTCTCTAGCCCCCACCATTCCTGATCAATAAGTTCTGTTAGTTTTGGTGCCTGATATAATAATTAATCTCTATAAGTGGGTGGTGTCAGGTAGGTAAGGGGGCGTGATTCAGACCTCTCTATCACTGTCTGCCTCAGAATCACTAACCCTTGTCTGCTCCTGCCTGGCACCACCCACTTGACAGTACAAAGCCTAATTGGCATATGGGGATGCGTTTGCTTAGGAGTGGTGGGCACAAGAGGAAAAATTCCAACTGCACTGGAATCAGAAGTTGTGCTGGTGGAGGTAGTAAAATGTTCTCTTTAACAGCCTGCCCAATGTTGGTCATGGGGAAAAGGGCCACATAATATAACATATATATATATATAACATATAAAAGGGCCTGTAACTGCCAGAGCCTTAGTTACTGCCCTTAGATTTATTACTTGCTTATCCATGGGCTCAAATCTTCATACCAGTAACTTATAACCTTTTCACAAAAGAGGAATCTTTAGCAAAAATGTTCTACTCACATGGAATCCCAAATATACCCCATTTGTAATGGTGACATCTCTTGCCATTGCTACATTATGTGCTACATTATAGGGAATACCTAACCAGGTTTTCAACAGAACTCTAATTTGGAAACACTATACAGTATATATATATATATAATAGCTGCCACAAGCATTGAACGAAATGAGTAAGTCTAGAAAAACATGACGCAATTAAAGGGAGTCTGTCAGCAGTACATTGGTTAGAAACCTAATCCCAGTGCCTTGTAGAGGGGATTCTACAGTTTCCAAATATGCCTTTGTTATTCAGCTTGGGAGCCCCATTTTCATGTAAATCAATGCTTTCTTTTTATTGCAAATGAGGGGAAAAGTGTTTGGTCCGGGAATCTAAAGCTAAGACCAAAGCCTGGGCAAGTTAAAGCACATTCTCAAAGCACTTCTCCCCTCATATGTATATGAATAAAACAGGGGGCTACAAAACTGAATAACAGAGGTATATTTGGAAACTGTAGAATCACCTCTATACTGGTTTCTGGTTATTAAGTTTATAATGAATTTACTGTTGACAGACTCCTTTTAAAGAGGTATTCTTACCATATAAAGTGATGGCATATCGCTGATTTACAGCATGTCCCTTTTACTTCTTCCTGACATTTTCCATACATGTACATCATAATGTCAGACAGGGAAACCCTCTCCATATAAACAGTGGGTGCTGGCTGTATCATAGTGTATGAGCTGCGAAAAGTGCCAGCACCACTTACATGCTGTGGTCGATTGTGAAGCAACGTCAGCAACGTCAAAAGGGTCCTCAAAGGCTCTCAGGCCTGTTCACAGATCTTCTATTACACAGTGCCACAGGCAGAGTGTAATAGAACAGCAATATATAGACAATATACTGCAACACGGAAGTACTCTAGTATATTTTATGAGGGATCAACCCCTAGGGTTCAAACCCCTTGTGGGAATAAAAATAAACGTAAAAAAAAAAAGATTTAAGAATTATGGGTAAATCCACAAAAAATAGTAAAAAAATAATACAAATAAAAAAATAAACATATTGCCGAATCTGAAAATGCTCAAGCTATCAGAATATAAAAGTATTTATTCCACATGGTGAACACTGTGAAAATTAAAAAGAAAAAATCAAATTAAATTTTTTTTGTCACTTTTTCCTCCTCAAAAAAAGTTGAATAAAAAGGTCATTAAAAAGTCATATGTACCCCATCATGGTACCAATAAAAATGTTAGCTCTTCAGAATCTTTTTTAAATTTATAGCGGTATGATAATGAAAAATTTTGCATTGAAAAAAGTTTTTACCTTTTTAAAAAGGCAATAACCCCGTGAGGACACAGTAATATTCAATTTTTGTATTTTAAATTTTAACTCCCTGCTTTCCAAAACCGTAACTTTTATATTTTTCTGTTTACATGTTCTGTGAGGGTTTTTTTTACAGGACGAATTGTACTTCATAGTGGCACCATTTAATATTCTGTACAATGCACGGGGAAACTGGAAAAAAATTCACAATGGCGTGCCATTCTCTTACTGCTTTTATTTTCATGACATTCACCTTGTGGTAAAAATTGACGTATGACAGTATGATCATAGCGATACCAAATTTATATTGTTTTTTCATGTTTTAATAACTTAAAAATTATAAATGTGAAAAATCACACGTTCTATGGTAAAATTCCTCTATTACTATTAAGTCTGGCCACAGGTATAGCGCAATAGTAATCCAACATTGGTAGACCTTGGAGCCTTCAGAAGGCTGCCATGGTAATGGAATGGCTCGCGCAGTCTTCCTATGGTAGAACCATTTTGTTGCCAGCTCCATTGCTCTGTGTGGAGCATAGCAGTTTGGAGCAACGGAGCCGCCCTCAGTACTCCAGACTGCTCATCTGCACATTGTGAAATAAATAAAATATTTCTGCAACGAATGCATGAATTTTCATGTAGATAAAAACATTACATTCAGGTGAGTCTGACCTAACTGTGTTGTGGATTTAATATGCTTCACCCTGGTGACAGACTCTCTTTAACCACTTCCGGACCGCCCATTGGGTTTTTACGTCCAGAGGGTGGTTGCCTTGTTCTGCAAGGACGTACTGGTATGTCCAAGCAGATTTCAGCAGCTGCACGAAACCGTGCAGCTGCTGAAACAGGGAGCTGGCTGTAACTTCAGCCTGAGCTCCCAGAGAGAAGGCAGGGAAGGTTTATTACCTTCCTTCCTTCCCGTTTGCTGTGTATACAGCGCTCAATGAATGGTGTATACACCACTATGGGCACCGCCATGATGCGGCTCCCCTCGGACCTGGCGGTCACGTGATCCCCCGGGATCAGCGTGTGTTAGAGCTGCTGGGTCCCACAGGACCCAGATCAGCTCTATGGTAACGTGCAGGAGGCTGTATTCCTCCTGCAACTGGGGCTAAATGTACCGGACCCAGTTACCGGGAAAATCAGCCTTCCCCCCCCCCAAAAAAAATCAGATCAGATGTCCTTAAATATCTATTATGACCTTATGGGGACACAATGTAAAAAAAAAAAAAAAAAAAAAAGAATGAATAGAAAAGTAAAAAAAAATGTAAATAAAATATTTAAAAAAATAAATAAAATAATATGTCAATAACATGCCCTTATTAAAGGTTATAGCCCCACCCCCAACAACACCATACAAAATAAAAATTACCGTAACAGAGAGTAAAAACAATTTTAAAAAGTTTTTTAATAGCAGTTTGTGTTATTAAATAAAAAAAATGAAAAGTGAAAAACAGATCCGTTTTCCCTCCTTTGTTTAGATTTTCCCAGATATAAAAAAAATTAAAACACATGGAAAATGAAAACAACATAAAAATAAAGCGCTATGTGTCACTGAAAAAAGACGCAGAAATTAGTTGAATAACGCAAATGATAAAAATGTTACATCCCTCAAAACCGCACATACAAAATACCCGAAAATGTGTCTGAAATTGGCCCGGTACTGAAGTGGTTAAATATGATAAAAACAATACAAATTTAGATATAGAACCTTTGAGGGTTTTTTTTCCAATTCTACCCCATTTAGAATTTTTTTTCTGGCTCTCCAGTATACTCTATGGAATTATAAATGGTATCAATAAGAAGTACAATTCATCCTGCAGAAAAATAACTGTGAAAGAAAAAAATATAAAAATCATGGCTTTTGGAGTGCAGGGAGGAAAAAAAACTAAAACAAAAATTTGCCGCGATGGGAAGGGGTTAAAGTAGCACACCAGCCACCAGGTGTGCAGGAGAATCAATTGAATGGGGGGGGGGGGGCTGCAGTTCCCTGGACCACAGTAGCAGGGAGCCCTGCTGTGTACAAAAATATCCGTGAAGGGCCACATCATTGATTCAGGATCAGTGGAGATTCCAGAGGTTGGTCCTAGCATTGCTTCATATGCCATGTATGATGTGAGATGGAAAAAAGAAAATCCACTTAGGCTGGGGCTCCACATTGCGAAAACGCAGTGGAAAAAGAACACTGCATTTTACATTACCTGCAAAGTGGATGGGATTCTGGCTAATATATCCGCAGCGGAAATTCTGCTCACGCTTTTGTAAATCGCAGCATGTCAATTATACCTGTGGAAACGCTGGTGTTTTCCATATAGATATAATAGAGGCAAAAAGTCTGCAGAGGAAAACTCTGCAGACTTTGTGAAAAATGCTACGGAAAAAACGCAATGCGTTTCCACCACGGTCTTTTCTGCAGTGTTTTTTGGCTGTAGCTTGCTACGTGGGGCCTCAGCTAAAATTATGTGACATCACTGTAGCCCAAATTTACTAGGAGTGCTTCCATCATTATTGTATAAAACAATCCATGCATCATGTTAATAAAATTATTGGACCCCAGTTTATTGATAACAATCACATGAAAATACTGAATACCGAAAATTCAGCTCATGTCTGACACACTATAGCACTATGAAAATAAACATCAATAAATGATTGATTGATTGATTGATTGAATGAATGAATGAATATTAGTGATGTCTAGTTTATATTTAAAATGAAAAATAAAAACAATTTCTACATTGTAGAGTAAGTATAGTTAATGACATTGGTCTGCCAGAAGGGGGAGCTAAACACTTAATGTGCCATAGAATGTCTGCAATCTAAAGCATTTGCATATGTGGAAGAACAATATAATACGCTTCTTATGAAATTTGAAGGACAGACAACAAAAATTATCTTAAAAATGTAATGAGATTCTTTAAATTAATTAACATGCCACAAGAATCTCCCAGGTTAAACTTGGCGTCAGAGCATGATATTTAGAATGTATGACATACCAAACAGCACAGCACGGCATGGCACATACCATACAATTAGGTGTACTAGATAGACTGCTGTCCGCCTGCTTCCTCTGCTCTGCTACAGCTCTTCTGCCTCGGAGCAGAATTTAATATGACCAACTACCCTCATCATGCTCGCTCTAGGAAATGAGTCATCAGTCGTTCACTACAATTACAGTAGGATATTATGGATTAAAATGTAACATTTTAAAGGATTATTATAGACATTTATGACATATCCACCAATGGGGCCTGCTAGCAAAGAATGAATAGAGAAGTGACTGCATATTTACACTGCTCTCTCCATTTCTATGAGAGTCACAGAAGTGTGCATAAGAGTAGGGACTAGAGGCCTACAAAAAATCATGTCACGCTACTACTCCATTGTACCACCAAACAGTCGGCAGAAATCCAACCCTGCCTGTAATATTTAAGTTATATTTATAAAACATTTTCAATATTTATGTCGCACCCACAAAAGATGCCTTATAGCCGAAGCCTAAATGTCTATGTTGGCAATAAGCTATTAAAAACAAGAAAACATGAAGACACTTTTCTATATACTAAGCAGCACTTCAGCCTTAGGCTAAGGCCCCATGTACAGTAGCAAAAGGCAGCTCAAAAACACAGCGAAAGAGCGTTGCATTTTTTTCCGCAGTGTTTTTTCTTGTGTTTTTGCTACATTTTTCTCTGTGGCTTTTCTTCCCTTATTAATGTATAGGGAAAACGCCCAAGTTTCCACACCTAAAATTGACATGCTGCTCTTTCTTTCTGCAATGTGTAGATGGGATTAACCAGAATCTCATTCACTTTACCAGTACTGTAAAATGCAGTGGTTTGTCTACTGTATTTCCACAGCAAGCAAAAACGCTGCAATATAGGGCCTTAGCGTTAAGAAGCTGGATTTGTGTCTGTTATTGCAGCTTAAATTCATAAAAAGGATTGAGCTGCAATACCACACACAACCTGTGAACAAGAGCAGTGCTGTTTTTAGGAGAATGTATTCATGTTTTTCTAATCCTATATGTAGTGTTCCTTTGGGTACACAACAAAAGTAGTAGGATGCATTTGCCTGTGTATACAGTACTGATATCACTGTGTGTGTGTGTTTATCATGCCATTATGCCTGGGCTGAGGGTGGAGCAGATAGTAAAACTTATGATTTAGGGGTCTCTATAGTAAGTAGGAAATAAGTTAGTAAGGAGGATGTAATGTAGATAGAGGACAGTGTAAGGAGACTGAGCCAGACCCCTTTTTAGGCTGGCCCAAGCCAGCTCAAGGACAGTCCTAGTATTGTTCTGCTGTCAGGAGATGGGAATTATGCCTGCTCATTTGCATATTTTGTGCAAGAGACATTGGTGAAGATAATGTTACTTGGACCTCCTAGCTAGCACTGCCTGCTAGCCTCAGGTCAGACAGAGAAAACCTTTTTGGATCTACACTTAGCAGGGCATTGCATACACTTGGCAGAGTGAAGCACACTGTTAAAGTGGAAGACTGCATCACCCGGGAAGTACCATCTTAATGCTAAGATCCAGTCCCAATGGACCTACACCTCCAGTACATAGAAACTGTTCTTCTTCAGTAAAAACTATGAGTGTCTATGTCTATGCAACCTGCATCATCTTGCATCTACCATCACAGGCACTCCAACCACCATGAGACTCAGGAAAGCTTATTACTACTAGGACATGCCCCAGGAGAAACACTGCTACCAGCAACAGACACTCTGCAGGCCTTCTCAGCACTGCACTTCCAAGGAGGAACATTGGGGATCCTTGCCACCATAACCACAGTGACTACTGCTCCCAATCTTCTGGCCTTTCTCCCATTGAGCAGCTGCATATATAGCCCTTTTAATAAAAACTATATACCAACTCATAGAATGAAATGATCTATTTCTATCAGACAGGAAAATAAGTTAAGTAAGCATATGGTATCACAGTCCAGTGTGCAGCAACATAGGGTAGTCAACAGTTTTGTCTTGCGTAGCAAATGCTATGGCATCCTGTCAAATACACCTATGGCAATTATATCCTTGGACCAAGCAGACTGTACAGCGTCTATTTTAAGGCAAGATTTGGATAATGCAAATGCACCCATTTTAACTGTTGTTGCCACATGGACTATGCACCTTAGCAGTATTTGGTTCAGATTATTATTATATATTTTTAGAGCACCATGATGCTGTACAATTGAGGGTTTACATACAGTACACAAAATACACAACAATTACAATACTAACAGTGACCAACTAGAATTGTGGGATAGAGGACTCTGCTCGATTCCACAGAATAAATTACAGTACAATACATGTGGACAGAGTTTTGGAAATGGCATCCACATTTAATGGACATTTTTAGCACAGCTTTTCAACTGCGTAGTATACTCATTCTGTTTTGGAAATGTGCAGACTTATAGGTAAGACTGCAGATTTTACTGTGGATCTGCTCATATTTGTGGCAATGTCCACATGGAAATATTCTGCCACATCTGGAATTTCAGGCTACACATAGCAGAGCAGACAGGCTGCAAGTCTCTCTAATGCAGAGCTGCACAACCTCATGTACTGCCTTTACAAGCTCCATCTGGTACCAAATGCATAATATATTTTTTCCTAGATGCAATGTTGCTTCACAAACAATCCAACAAAAAACCTCTGCATGCCTCTGTATATAACTGGAGGCATATGGAGGTACAGTAGAGTTCTTAATATGGCTGTGTGCATGATCCCTTACATCCTGTATCACCTTGGTCACCGAATACTATTGACTTATTGAAGAGCCCAAGGTCAAGTAATACCTGAGGCTTATTAAAAGCACTTTCGGTACCGAAAGAGCTTCACTTATGTTCCATCTTTGTGCTACAACACTGATCCTTCCCTTTCTTCATGGAAAAGGAAGTCATGTTGCTGACATTTGGGATATTTCTGGTGGAATATAAAGAGTGCAGATGGCTTTTAAAATGACAGGTGCTTGGTGCTAGTTAGACATCTGCCCGGTTATGGCCATTCTTCATTAGGGTATGATTACACAGTGCAGTCATAACATGGCTGAGATGCGGCCATAGATAGGTCATTCATTTTTAGTCTTAGATAACCACTTTAAGGCTAAGGCCCCACGTAGCAAAATGCAGGGGGAAAAAACGCAGCAGAAACGCATTGTGTTTTTTTCTGCAGCGTTTCACAGAGTTTCTGCCCTTATTATACCTATGGGCCCATATTTGATCACAGACTGAGCATGTAGCAGTGCAGCTCAAGTTACAAGATGGGAGGGACAAATTTAGCTGTTTGAAACTCTGGCTTTAGACATTGTGACATCCTGGATATGTTTTGGATCCCCTGAGGAGTCATCATACACCAATGATGATATGAGTAGGAAGAGTAAATTTGTTCCGGAGGGTCAGATGTGGACCACCCTTGTAAAGGCAGGAGTCTCTGAGAAATAGGGACCTGTTTGAAGTAAGGATCAGTCAGCCATCTTGATGACCAGGACATCTTTGGTCCCACCCAGTAGACCATGGTAAATGGAGGTATTTCATGCAGTCTGAGCCCAAGACAGTAGAGTGGTGAGATCTAATCCATCTTTTTTTCTTGGTCTTTTTGTATTTCCATGCATGTATTATAAAAACAGCTATTATAGGATGTTGATTTCGGTATAACAGATCTGTGATTAATCATATATGCATGATATTTAATTACGAGGCTATAGGAAGCCAGTTGACATTGTGGGACCACTGGGTCTCGACTATAATGTGAATAAAGGCTTATTGGGGATGGGACTGCAATTTTTTATCCCACTACAACAGATTAGTAATCTGTAAAAATAATGCCCTGCTTTCTATTGAGGGATTCTTTTACTATTTATGTTAATAAATAATAATAATAATAATCTTTTAATAGTCCCACCATGGGGAAATTCAGTGTGTTACAGCAGCAAGGATACGCAATGCAAGATAAGCAATACAAATATGTAAGTCAATTTGCATACCTTTGCTTTTATAATTTGGAATTAAAAGTTATGTTTTATAGTTTATCCACTTTGCTGTGAATACAGAGCTAGGAATCCCATCACTTTGCCTGTTTTTGCCTGAAACCCCACACTTAACATTATAGAGTTTAGAGTATCGGGAACCAAAACTAACTGCATTGATTGCTCGGAATCAGAGGGGGCTACAGAAAAAAATCCAACTGCAAAAGAATCATCCTATTAAAGGATGAAGAGAACTGGACTTGGTGGAGGTGGCGAAAGGTCTTCTTTAGTGGAAAAAAAAAACTTAAAATTCATCATATTACATCCTAAAAACCATTTATGATATCCAAAAGCAAGAAAATCAATAATTTCCAAAAGGCGAACTACTGGAAAAACTGATACAATCTGATTTGCTTTCTGCATGCTTGGATACAGCAGTGCATGACATAGGGATTCTAAGAACATCAAAGATCTCATCCATGTATGCGCTGACAACTTTTGTCTGGAGTGTCCCTAAAATATAGAAAATGGTGCAACCACTTTATGCCCCAGGTGAACATTTCCGATTGAAAAATATAGTAGAGTAAAATCATAATGTCCACATTCTACATAATTGAAATATACGTATTATACGTACTGACTACATAAGGCTAGGTTTACACCTGCGCCTGGATTCCGTTTGGAGTTTCAGTCACCAAATCCTCTTATAAAATGCGGAGAGAAAAGTCCTAAAAGCAGGACTTTTCTCTCCGCTTTTTTGGGCGGAAACCCGGCGGACCCCATTATAGTCTATGGAGTCCGTGTGTTTCCATAGGTAACCACTTTTTTAGCGGATCAGGTTTCCATTTTTTCTGGACCCAAGCGGACCCAAAGAACGGAAACCCAGTCACAGGTGTGAACTTAGCGTAATTTTGTCACTGTTTTTCCCCAATCTACCTCTACTTAATACTCCCCAATGTACCCCTACTCAAATAAATAACATTAAAATGAGCTTAATGCTATAGTAATACACTGTGATGCTCATAATGAGAGCAGAGTGAATACCCTTCAAAAATATGGCATGTACCCACTGGAGTTCATGTGCCACAGGTTGGGGATCCAGGGTCACTCCTTTTCTACACTATATTTTTATGAATGACCTGTGCCGCTATTCTGACAACTTTCTGCTTTCACAGACATGACCATCTTGCTTTCATAGTACACATGAATCAAGAGTAGAAAAAGAAATTTGCTTTATGTGCTGATTTATGATTTATGACCAATGCCGCTGCTGAGTTCTTTAACAGTTAAAGGGCCATGAAATCGTAATGAAATATTTAGACATTAATCATGAATATAAAATATATGGGGGAATGGTGACTCATTTATAATAATAGTGAGTGGAAATAGTTATGATGCCGATGGAAAACAATCAGGTGCTTGCTTTCATTTCTCATGTGAAATGCACTTGGAAGGCTTCCGATAGTTACGTATGGCACCTATTATTTGATATAATCTGAAATTATGCTGCAGCTTCCTACTACCTCTCCATGCCACGACAAATAACAGAACTTCCTTAATCATTTTAGGTCAGTATGTTAATGAGATCTATCGCAAACAGTAATTTGAGTACCTTGTATTATTGGCACCACCCCTGAGTACAGATCAAGCAGTCCATCCATGCAGAACTGCCAACTAGTCTTACATGCAGTTCATATTTATTTATTTTACTTACTTATAGCGCCAACATATCCTGCAGCTCTTTATGGACACTGTCCCATATAGGGCTCACAATATAAATTCCCTATCAGTAAGTCTTTGGAGTGTGAAAGGAAATCCATACAAACAGAGGGAGAACATAGAAAATCCTTGCTGGCTTGATATTGACCTTGGTTGGATTCAAACTCCAGTGCTGCAAGGCAACAGTGCTAACCACTATATGAGCCACCTTGCTACCCAGTACTGAGCAAAAGTTTTAGGTAGTTGTGGAAAAAATGCTGCAAAGTAATAGTGCTTTCAGAAATAGAAGTTTTGCAAGTGTTAATAGTTTATTTTGTCAATTCACAAAATGCAAAGTGACTGAAGAAAAGAGAAATCTAAATTACATCAATATTTGGTATGACCATCCTTTGCCTTCCATCAATTCTTCCAGGTACACATGCAGACAGTTTTTGAAGGAACTCAGCAAGAAAGTTGTTCCAAACATCTTGGAGAACAGATCTTCTGTAGATATAGGCTTGGTCAAATCCTTCTGTCTCTTCATGTAATCCCAGACAGACTGGATAATGTTAAGATCAGGGCTCTGTGGGGGCCATATCATCACTTCCAGGACCCTCCTCCGAAGAGTGGTCACACAAAATAATGATGGGATTTAGGTTTCTCTTTTGTTCAGTCACTTCATTTTGTTAATTGACAAAAATAAACTATTAACACTTCTATTCATGAAAACATTCTTACTTTGCAGCATTTTTTCCATAAAAAAAACTTTTGCACAGTATTGTAGTCAGAGAGAGACCAGATTCATATATGATTTTCCCTATATATTTGGACACTGACACAAATTTAGTTTTTTTTTACCTGTTTACTGAAATATATTCAAATTATAGTTATATAATGGACATGGACATACAGTCCAGACTTTCAGCTTTCATTTTAGGGTATGCACATTAAAATTGGATGAAGGGTTTAGGAGTTTCAGCTCCTTAACATGTGCCACCCTGTTTTTAAAGGGACCAAAAAATAATTGGACAATTGACTCAAAGGCTGTTTCATGGGCAGGTGAGGGCAATTCCTTCATTATGTCATTCTCAATTAAGCAGATAAAAGGCCTGGAATTGATTTGAGGTATAGTGTTTGCATTTGGAAGATTTTGCTGTGAAGAAAACATGTGGTCAAAGGAGCTCTCCATGCAGGTGAAACAAGCCATCTTTAAGCTGCGAAAACAGAAAAAACCCATCCGAGAAATTGCTACAATATTAGGAGTGGCAAAATCTACAGTTTGGTACTTCCTAAGAAAGAAAGAAAGAAAGAAAGAAAGAAAGAAAGAAAGAAAGAAAGAAAAAGACCTGGACGCCTACGGAAAACAACAGTGGTGGATGATCGCAGAATAATTTCTATGGTGAAGAGAAACCCCTTCACCAAGTGAACAACACTCTCCAAGATGTAGGCGTATCAATATCCAAATCTACCATAAAGAGCAGACTGCATGAAAGTAAATACAGAGGGGTCACTGCATGGTGCAAGCCACTCATAAGCCTCAAGAATAAGAAGGCTAGATTGGACTTTGCTAAAAAAAACATCTAAAAAAGCCAGCATAGTTCTGGAAGAACAAACTTTGGACAGATGAATCCAAGATCAACCTCTACCAGAATGATGGAAAGAAAAAAGTATGGCGAGGACATGGTGCAGGTCATGATCCAAAGAACACCACATCATCTGTAAAACACGGCGGAGGCAGTGTGATGGCTTGGGCATGCATGGCTGCCAATGGCACTGGGTCACTAGTGTTTATTGATGATGTGACACAGGACAGAAGCAGCCGGATGAATTCTAAGCTATTCAGAGACATACTGTGTGCTCAAATCCAGCCAAATGCAGCCAAACTGATACATAATGCAGATGGACAATGACCCCCAAACATAAAGCCAAAGCAACCCAGGAGTTTATTAAAGCAAAGAAGTGGAATACTCTTGAATGGCGTAGTCAGTCTCCTGATCTCAACCCAATTAAGCAGGATTTCACTTGTTAAAGACTAAACGTCAGACAGAAAGGTCCACAAACAAACAGCAATGGAAAACCGCTGCAGTAAAGGCCTGGCAGAGCATTAAAAAGGAGGAAACACAGCGGCGTCTGGTGATGTCCATGAGTTCAAGACTTTAGGCAGTCATTGCCAATAAAGGGTTTTCAACCAAGTTTTAGAAATTAACATTTTATTTACAATTATTTAATTTGTTCAATTACTTTTCAGCCCCTGAAATGAAGAGATTGTGTGTAATAAATGCTTTATAGTTCTCATATTTTTATGCAATCATTTTGTTCAACCCACTGAATTAAATCTGAAAGTCTGAACTTCAACTGCATCTGAATTGTTTTGTTCAGAATTCATTGTGATGATGCACAGAACCAAAACTAGAAAAATGTTGTCTCTGTCCAAATATTTATGGGCCTAACTGTATAAGAACCCACTTGTATGTCCTACTTGCTCTACTGCTCGGGTGATCCCTGGGCATCCTGCTGGGATGACTTTGTATAAACTACTGCAGTGACGCTTGTATGTATGGCAGCGGCAGGCATATAGCAGGTGAGTATAGGTTATTTTATATTTTTTTCTCGTGGCCAATTTTCTCATTATCCCGGACATCCCCTATAATGCCCTAGCTATACACTTTTTTTTATATTTTCAAGAAAATTGTACATTTTAGAAAAATAATATCTTATAAATTTCATAGCTTTGATCTGAAAGAGAACATTCTCATTAAAAGAATTTGTGAAAACCTATAAAGAATCTTGTAGTCTCCTCCCAAAGAATGTTCTTCCCTTTGTTTCCTGAAAGACAGAATGCCTGACTATCTTCTCGCATACTCTCTTAGTGACAGAGGAGTTTGTCTCATACAGATGCTGTAAGATCAAGCAGCAATTTCTCCTCATCCATCTGGACCACGAGGCCCTGTAATGGCTTTAGTATATCTGTTTGATCACTGTCTTTGTGGTTGATGATCAGAACAACTATTATAGTCTGGCAGCAGAGGAGGCAAGTCTCCAGCTGTGGCAATGTGGGATATTCTCCAGGAAGCACATGGCAAATGCTGCTTTACGTGACTTTTTTTGGGTATGGGAAAATTGCACTCAGACAGACACAATGACGGCAGGAACTGTAGGAGCCTTGCTGGTAATACTCATGGTATCAGACTCCGTCTTGTAGATTCTTTTACGCTAGATCTACTGCTGAGCTCATCATAACAATCATTAAGTGAACAACAAGATGTTTATCCCAAAAGGACACAGTAAATATCTTTCACATGTGTACAGCTCACAGTACACACACAAGCCAGACAGAGTGGCTATGTATCAATCAACTAAAAAGATTTCACAAGTACACTAGAAAATATGGACTATCAGAATCATTTTATTAATGTACTATATTGTAATGCACCATTTCTCCAACGAGTACCAGGAGCTTAGATAGTATAGTATAATATGCTGCTAATAACATCATTGCAACAGTGTCCTACAAATGACACTCTCTGTACGTGACGTGCTACAAAATGTGTTCATTCATTAATACAATGTAAAATACAATGGGGTAGATTAAGAAAGCTACATGTGGCAGAATTATGTTTCAATCTGTGAAAGAAAAAAACTGGTTTACATGCTGTGCACAGCATTTATTATGTGGTTAAGGCTGAGGCCTCACGTTATGGAAATGCAGCTTTTTTTGTTGCAGATTTTGCCGCAAGTTTTTTGAGCCAAAGCCAAGAATGGTTTGAGCAGAAGGTAGAAGTATAAGAACTTCTTAGATATTTCTCATTCCTTCTGTAGCCACTACTAGGTTTGGCGCAAAAAAACGCTGAAAAATCTGCAACAAAAAAAGCTGCGTTTTTGCAAAAGTGGGGCCTGAGCCTAATACACTTTTTTACCTTGATTGGCAAGGGGGAATGGCTTACTGGGAAAGGGGCAGGCATAACCGTTTAAGGAGACAGGCTAGTTTGAACATTAAAGGGGTTATGCCCAGTAAAAAGTTATTTATCCTTTATCCATAGGATAAATTCCTGATTCGTGGGGGTCCTACCGCTAAAACCCCCAGCGATCCTGAGAATGGGGATGTTTTACTCCCATTAAGAATGTAACAGTGAACGCTGCTTCATCCACTTTTATGGGAGCACCAAAGCTGTGTGCTCACTTTAGATATTTCTGGTGCTCCCATTGAAATGAATCAATCATGAATCATTATGAATTATGTACTTCGACCCTATGTCTCTGCACCTAGGCGCAAATCTTTATGTCACTCTTGTGGCATAAATGATAATAACCAGGTGCAGACAGAGGCCCACCTTAGCCCTGCCCACATGCGGAGAAGAGATGAGTCTGGAGAAAAAAAAAGTCATTTGCGACTATTTTATTCACAAGTGGAATTAAATAGTCACAAATTACCGATTTGCGACTATTTCATGCCACAGAAGTGGCATAAGGGATTTCACAAATCCCACCAATGTGCGCCAGAATTTTGCCAAAATTCTGGTTAAAATTTCTGTTAAAAACTTATTAAGTTCACTGACAAGTTTTTACACTGCAGAGAAATACTTCTCCATATGCAAAGTAAGAAAATGATTTAAAGGCACCAAATACGATTGACTATTCATTGAAATGGTGTCATGTAATACTACATTTCCCCTCCAGAGGTCGCAGGGAAGATGTGCAACCTTCAACATCTTCCCTGATTTCTGGAGGTTACAGCAGCCAGGGTGACAGATTCGTAATGGATGTTGTCCAGTTGGGACATCACAATGCAAATGTTATGAGCTAAAGAATATAAATCTGTACCTGAATACAGTTTTTGTGGTGATAGATACAGTTTTAAGCTCACACACTTGAGATTTTAAGAATACAAGTCTTTATTTTTATTGCTTGTATAATATATAACATTTATGAAAAATAGCCCCACCCCAGTCAGAATGCAGAAAATTTCCAGTTGCCCAGTGTGTGATATAGTCTGGAGCTGCTGTTTGGTTAGCTCCATTACTATTGATCAAACTACTCTACGCACACTGTACTTGGTAGTCCAAGACACTCCCCCATGCTCTTGGATGGATCAGCCTACCTGTCTAAGACTACCAAAGCACTAGTGTTTCAGACTACCAGTGTGCATAGAGTAGTCTGAGCAGCTAGTGGTCATTTTATAGAAAGGAAGAAGGGTACAGGCTGCTTGTATGTGCTGATTTTTGTTCCACTCTCTGACCCTCCCCTAAGTTTGCCCTTGTTTTCCTGATCCCATCCAGCCGCTGAGTTATTATGCTATTAACAGTATTGTCTTTACCTCAGAGTCCCTCCTGTCTGATTTCATCAAAGAGATCTGGAGGATATGAACATTGATAGTGGTTATGGTAAATGTAGAAGGGACTCATGGATTTATATGTTTTCTTCTCCCAATGAAATGGTATATTTTCCTATTTTCCTTGACTTAAACTGTATCAGTGGGAGTTACTTTACTTTGGTTGTATGTTAAATAGCATTAAAATACTTAATACATTAAAACAGCTTAAAAAAAAAAAAAAATTAAGATGGGAATGGAAATTGGAGGAACCTGACCAGAAAGCTTAACTATGCAAATACAAATGAACATAGGAAAGAAAATTTCATAGTTTAGAATGATACAAACTTCATACAGAATCCTCCAGATCTGATAATGAATTGGCTTCTGTTTTGCTCCCCTGGGTGACCGTGCTTAGATTTACAGCACCGCTATGTAATGTTCAAACCTTTAGCCTCTGTCTATACCGCACATAGTGCATAGCGATGGTCATTCCTTGAAATGGGTCCTGTCTTATGGGTCTACAGACAACACACACATCATTCCAACCACTTAATAATCACTTGTGGCTCAAATGCCCATTAACATAGCAGCAGGGAGGCCGGAGCTGTGTGTTAGGGAAAGGACTGGTGGGGAGCCTTTCCTTGCAAAAGAGATTGACATGAAATTGATTCTTAAATGTACAGGGTTCCTTCTCGGCAGGTATAAGTCTAGCAGACAATCATATATTAACTGAGATGGTATGAACATATGGAGCAAAGCATATTACATTTCCTGTATGTCTGTGCTCCAGGCAGTTCTATATTTCACAATGCAAAATGCAGGGGCGGAAGATGACCATAAACACCCAAAGGATGATGTATCAATCTATACACAGCTGAATAAGGAAAATTATGTCACACAATACAGTGCACCACATGTGCGCTATACATGCATGTAAGTACTTTTTTTTTTTTTAACCCAAATAAACAAATTTTAGCATTTATTGTTCTTAAAATATGGGTGAGGCTATAGGCAGAGTTGCAACACATCGCCTACTTATGCCAGATATTTGTGGCAAACAATGGCATACTGTACACATAAAAACAGGTTAAACATGTTGTACAGGCTATCAGATCAGGTAACTCTCACGGGTTTCCCTATGTCTTCTAACTGGAATTTTCCATTCATTCAGTGACGCCCATGGTTCCAATACAGATCTGGCTGATGATGATGGTTGATGCACCGGATACATTTTAGTGCTGTGATTTTTATCTACTGGAAGTAGAGAATGACAGCAAACAGAGATCTAGAAAACTGTGATGAATTGATATAGAAAGCATATTGGGAAATTGTAGAACTCCCTTTGCTAAGGGAGATTTACACTTGCCAGGTGTGTTGCAAAAATTTCCGCACCTGTTCCACACAGTTTATAAACATTTATTTATATTCTGAAGAAACAAGTCCATTTATCTGTATGTAGCAGATTTACAGGTGCCAAAATGGAAATACTATAAGCAAAGGACCAGGTATCCAGAAGAGTTGCCATTGGTAATTACCCAACTTTTCCAGAAATAGATATAACACAGAAATGGCTGAATTGAATTTTTCAGATTCTGTGATCTGCCAGATGAAGGTGTAAGGCTAGATTCCATGTGCATGCCAGATTTAGTGGCCTGAACATCATGCCGGGGGAGGTTCTCCTAGTATTATAGTTATCTATGCTGCTAGGAGTCTCTGCCTCCCAGTGACATACTGTCCTGTACTATAATCAGCAGGGGAAGTATGTCGCTGGGGGCAGGGACTCCTAGCATCACAGGCACCATAATACTAGGAGCCCTTCTCCCTGCATGATGTTCAGGCTGGTAAACCTGGCGCACACATGGACTGAGTTTCACAGATGAAACTCGGTTGTGTGAATATAGGCAAAAAAAATATACTAGTGCTAGGCTCTCTGTCATTCAGGGACCCAAACAACAGAGAGCCGGATCGCTAAACGCGGTTACCCACAGACACCGTCGGACCCCATTGACTATAATAGGGTCCGCCATTTTAAAACTGAAAGCAGTGTAGAAAAAAGTCCTTCGCGCAGGACTTATCTCTCCGTTGATTTCCAGAAGTTTCTGTGACGGAGTCTCCGGTGCAGATGTGAACCCAGCCTAAGCCAGGTGCCTAAGCCAGGTGTCATTTCATTAAGCAAGGACCAATATAGCCTTAACCAGCAATGAGGATCTAAAAAGAAAACCATAAAATCGGATTCAGATTTGTAGAATATGCCCCACTGAGAGAAGTGCGACAAGATGCAGTTAACAGTGAATTAATATTGTAAGAAATGGGTAACAGTTCATTAACTTTGATTTAGAACTGCGGGCTACAAGTTGTGAGTGAATTTGCACTTCCTTTTCAGTTACTTTGCATGTTTTTCTATGAATTAACATACCTGAGACATTTTATAATGAGCCTCCCAAACCCACAAGCAGATTAACCCTTCATTTCTCATCATCATTCATCCAATATCCACTTTTTTGTCTGAGGCACAATTAATTTGGGTGCCAGGACTGCCAGTCATGGCTGCAGCACTGGAGCAGTTTGTTGGCCTCTTTAATGTGGAATTTGGCAAATCTCTATGCCTCTCTGTATGTATTCATAAACCAGTGCCACCCATTATGAAAGTAAGTGAAGCAAACCAGTCACAGAAAACATTGCTAGATTTCTGGATAACATAAATAACTCCTTTTTAGATTTATGCTCCACCTAGAATGGAGGTGTGCAGCTTTCCAGTACTCTGTATACAAACCATCATACCATGTATACAAAGAAAACATTAGAGCTAATATGATTCCTACTTCTACCAAAGAGTGCAACTTTTGTTAAAGGGATTTTTCCAGTTTTATGTAATTTAGGTTAATCAAAAAGATACAGGAAAGGTTTCAATACTTACTTCTCCCAAACTCTATTGTGGATGAAACTTGAGTTTCCGGGCTGCTATGACCCCAGGTCATAAGATCAGAACCAGCACCTGTCCCGAGTCACACTTGTTACCTGAATGGATATATCACTATAACAGTACAGCCAGCCCTCAGAAGACAGGTAACTACACAGGAGAGGAAGCGGAGCAGCTTCGGTGGGTCAGGTGCGGGTTACGATCACATGATCCAGGGTCGGAACCGGCTTGGAAACCCATGGTTCATCAGCAATAGAACCTGGAGGAAGTAAGTATTGAAACCCTCCCCGGAGAACTCCTCTACTGTGCCATATGAGTTCTGCAATTTAGTATAATATACCTTGTGTTTCAATCCCTCTGAATTTGCAACATGTCTGCTTGCATCAGATAAAAGGAATATATAACATAACCACAAAATATGCCATAAATGTGTGATACTAAACAGCATAGAGTGAATTAATCACTGAAAATAGGAAAAAAACTGGCAGTCTACCACACTCAAAAATCCATAACCAGCACTTGCAGACTAACTAAAACGTAAAGGGGTTGTCCAGGATAATTTTTCTTTTTTTAAATTAGGCCAGGGAAGCTGAAAACAAAAAAAAACAAAAACAAAAAAAACATACTCACCTGTCCCCGGTGCTCTGGAGCCTCCCAGCACGGTCCGGTCCTGCTTCTTCAATGTTTTCTTCCGGTGGAAGTCCCCACAGCACGTGACCGCTGAGGTCAATCAGCGGCCTCAGCGAAGGACACAGGACTGCACTACCTGTGACATTCCCGGGTCTTTTCCTTAAGCTGCTGATTGGCCTCAGTGGTCAAGTGACTGCTGAGGCCAATCAGCAGCCTAAGGAAAGGGACCCAGGACATCACAGCCGGCGAGGACTTCCGCTGCAAGAAAACATCAGAGCAGCAGGACCAAAGCGTACTGCGAGGCACTGGAGCACCAGGGTCAGTTGAGTAGATTTTTAAAATTTTAGTTTTTCATTTTAATAATTTCCCACAGCCTAATTTATAATAAAAAAAAAAAAAAATTATCCTGGGCAACCTCTACCTTTTAATAAAATATGCACATCAACAGACTATAAAGCAAAGAATATATATAAAATCAATTGTGTATCAACATCTGGTCCACCCAGAAAACAGCCAATAGACAGGTAAAGCGACCACTGACCTGCCCAGAGCGATATAAACACCACCAGTACTGAATGTATAAGGAACAGTTTTACCCTAGTCTCCTCTTACCCTCGCAGATCTCTGGGGCTTGCACCTATCTTCAGATGAAGGGTCTCTCAATCCCAGTTTTGCCTGATGAGGCAGGCCCCACATCCAGGAAGAGAATGAATGGAGAGGTGGCCGAGACTTTTGTGTAAATAAAGCCCATAAACTAAGGACCAGCAACAGTGACAGCCAATGTGAATCATGGGCTAAAATGGGAAGATAGGAAAGACACATGGAAGGGGGTATTAGAATGGCACTAGTGTAGTAGACAGCAATACCCTTGAAGAAACGTTCAAGTTCAACGTTGGCTGTAGTTTACAAAAGCAAGGAATTTGGAAGCTTTGTGTGCGACACTTTTTTGGAGTAGCACCTCCCATGCTGTAACAAGTAACAGTGCAGATATTTTCACAGCTTGGATATATCTGCACTGAAAGCAGGTTGTGGGATATCGAGGATGGTGTAGACAATGTGTTTACAGAGCTGTGGGCAGTGTTTTCCCAAATCTGGAGTGTTGAGCACCAGAGAGTTGGTAGACAAGATATTCCTCTCATTTATGTGTGTAAAGAAGAAGAGCCTGAGGCCCAGAAGCCAGTAAACAAGTATACAGGGTAGATATTGTGTTCAAATGGGGTGAGGGAGAATGGTCATGGAGCATTTTAGGAAGCATATCTATAAAGAGCTTAATTTTGATGTAGCAAAATACTTTGCTTGACTGGAGATGTTAAAAGTGTTCCATTAATGTTAAGGACATAGAGTAAGGCCCGTTTCTATCCATGCTCTAGATATCTGAGTTAAAGAATCACTCACTACAGTCACATGCACCCTGGGGAGTGCTGAGCTGCATTTATTACTCACCACTCTGCTCCCCACTTCCTTTGAAGCAGAGTTTTGAGTAAGGATTGTAGTTTACATGTGGAGGTACTGAGGGGGCCAAGATATTATATCTTGGGGCACTTTGGGGATTGTTATATAACATGCGATGAAATAGAAGATAGAAGGGGCCATTATATTACATGTGATGGCACTGAAGAGGCATTATTACACGTGGGGGCACTGACAGTACGATTAAACAATATGTGGGGGCATTGAGGGGACCATTCTACTGAGTGTGGGGGCCATTATATGACATATGGTGGCACTGAAGGGACCATTACATACAGTCATATGAAAAAGTTTGGGCACCCCTATTAATCTTAATCATTTTTAGTTCTAAATATTTGGGTGTTTGCAACAGCCATTTCAATTTGATATATCTAATAACTGATGGACACAGTAATATTTCAGGATTGAAATGAGGTTTATTGTACTAACAGAAAATGTGCAATATGCATTAAACCAAAATTTAACCGGTGCAAAAGTATGGGCACCTCAACAGAAAAGTGACATTAATATTTAGTAGATCCTCCTTTTGCAAAAATAACAGCCTCTAGTCGCTTCCTGTAGCTTTTAATCAGTTCCTGGATCCTGGATGAAGGTATTTTTGACCATTCCTCTTTACAAAACAATTCCAGTTCAGTTAAGTTTGATGGTCGCCGAGCATGGACAGCCCGCTTCAAATTATCCCACAGATGTTCAATGATATTCAGGTCTGGGGACTGGGATGGCCATTCCAGAACATTGTAATTGTTCCTCTGCATGAATGCCTGAGTAGATTTGGAGCTGTGTTTTGGATCATTGTCTTGCTGAAATATCCATCCCCGGCGTAACTTCAAATTCGTCACTGATTCTTGTACATTATTCTCAAGAATCTGCTGATACTGAGTTGAATCCATGCGACCCTCAACTTTAACAAGATTCCAGGTGCCGGCATTGGCCACACAGCCCCAAAGCATGATGGAACCTCCACCAAATTTTACAGTGGGTAGCAAGTGTTTTTCTTGGAATGCTGTGTTTTTTTGACGCCATGCATAACGCCTTTTTGTATGACCTAACAACTCAATCTTTGTTTCATCAGTCCACAGGACCTTCTTTCAAAATGAAGCTGGCTTGTCCAAATGTGCTTTTGCATACCTCAGGCGACTCTGTTTGTGGCGTGCTTTCAGAAACGGCTTCTTTCGCATCACTCTCCCATACAGCTTCTCCTTGTGCAAAGTGTGCTGTATTGTTGACCGATGCACAGTGACACCATCTGCAGCAAGATGATGCTGCAGCTCTTTGGAGGTGGTCTGTGGATTGTCCTTGACTGTTCTCACCATTCTTCTTCTCTGCCTTTCTGATATTTTTCTTGGCCTGCCACTTCTGGGCTTAACAAGAACTGTCCCTGTGGTCTTCCATTTCCTTACTATGTTCCTCACAGTGGAAACTGACAGGTTAAATCTCTGAGACAACTTTTTGTATCCTTCCCCTGAACAACTATGTTGAACAATCTTTGTTTTCAGATCATTTGAGAGTTGTTTTGAGGAGCCCATGATGCCACTCTTCAGAGGAGATTCAAATAGGAGAACAACTTGCAATTGGCCACCTTAAATACCTTTTCTCATGATTGGATACACCTGGCTATGAAGTTCAAAGCTCAGTGAGGTCACAAAACCAATTTTGTGCTTCAGTAAGTCAGTAAAAAGTAGTTAGGAGTATTCAAATCAATAAAATGATAAGGGTACCCATACTTTTGCACCGGTCAAATTTTGGTTTAATGCATATTGCACATTTTCTGTTAGTACAATAAACCTCATTTCAATCCTGAAATATTACTGTGTCCGTCAGTTATTAGATATATCAAATTGAAATGGCTGTTGCAAACACCCAAATATTTAGAACTAAAAATGATTAAGATTAATAGGGGTGCCCAAACTTTTTCATATGACTGTAACTGTTGATAGAGACTCCAAATGAAACCTTATTTTGTTAACATTTAGTGACCGCAACGTTGGTGGTACTCGGTTGGGACTTTTTCTCATTACGGAGTGTTTTTCTTGAAAAGGTTGAGATACACAGTTCTAGAGATTTTAAGGTGAGCAATTTTGAGGTTTTAGTGGAGAAGTGGTATCATGTTGGGGAGAAAGTTGGGCTGCATAGTAATATTTGGTACATCCAATACCCCTTGGATAGACCCATCCTGGATGTACCATAACGCCATGCATGGTCCAGTTCTCAGGTTACAGCCAGGTACTGGGACTAGGAGGGCACTTGCCTCGAGGCTGCTGAGGGATGTGTAGGCATAACACAATCATCAGTTATATTTAGGAATTCTCCATTTGCTTTCAAGTTCAAAGTCCTATGTACAATATGGAATGTGTGAAGACGTACACTGATAAGTTGCTTATAAGAAGGAGGATAGTGTGCTTGAAAAATCCATTAACCTCAATGCTCCTTTCCAGATTGTTATGATATTCAGCCAGGTTCATATGGCTAAGTACATCATTTTTTGTGACAGTGTTTCAGAACTTTGCTCTCAGGTAAACTTTGCAATGTCAGTCACTTTTATGTTAAATGCTTACCGTGGAGTTTTTATTTCAACCAATTTCAAAGGGCTGACAAAAACAAGGAGATAAAGTGGCAAAGTGACAAAAGATGGCAGCATTAATGTGATGTGGCATTTCTGGTAAACACAGTAAACGTATTGTCCCATTCGGCAATTGTTAACCTGATCATAAAGACATGCTTTTCCTATAAAAACATATTAAAAATCCTGAAGTCAAATCAACATAAAGAAAACTAAAATCCCTTTATCCCCCTTCCCACCCTACCATGACATTGTGCTCAGTGTATAGTTAACACTCTGCGCCGTAATAGTATGGCAAATCAATGTAGCAAGCGCATGGGCTTTGTTTGCTTGGTCATTTCTGGGTTCAAGCTGTACAACACCCAAGACTTTGGATAAATTGCTGGAGTCATAAAATACTCTGACTGGTAGATTAACCTCTTGGATGGACTGATCAATATCGATCACTACTTCAGGGTGATTTAGAGGGGAGGTCCTTCTTTCACGCAATCAGAGAGAGTGGGAGGTTTCATGGCAGCTAGCAGGCCAATCAACAGCCTCCTTGCTGCCATGCACAGATGTGTAGTAGCTATTAGCCTAATACACATAGACAGTAATGTACAATATACTGCAATACAGAAGTACTGAAGTATACTGTACAGGGCATAAAGCATTTCCAGGTTCAAGTCCCCTTGTGGAACAGTAAAAAAGTTACAGAGATTGTCCAGGCAATTTTTTTTTTATAGGCTGGGGGGAGATGAAAAAAAAATAAAAAATGTTCCCGGTGCTCCTGCCTCCTCCCAGCGCGGTCCGGTCCTTCTGCTCTGGCATCTTCTCAAAATGAAACTACTCACTGGCTGTGACGTCACGGATCCCTACCACTGACTGGCCTCAGCAGGCCTCAGGAAGAGACCCGTGATGTCACAGGTGGCCTCAGCGGTTACGTGTGGTGGGGACTTCTGCCACATGTCAACACTGAACCAAGAAGACCGGACTGCACTGGAAAGCACTGGAACACCGTGGAAAGGTGATTACGAATTTTTTTATTTTTTTTCATTGCCCCCAGCTCATTTATAAATTAAACTGGTTGTCCATTTTTGCCTGGACAACACCTTTAATTTAAAAAAACCTTTTCTGCATCAAAAATAATGTAATAAAACAAAAATATCAGGTAGTCATATTTATTCAAATATAATGTTGCTTATCCCATTCAGTGAATTCCGTAAAAAAAAAAAATAATAATAAAAAAAATCACTTTGTGCAAATTAATGTGTTTTTGTCCCCCAAAAAGCAATAAAAAGTGGTCAGAAAGCTATACATACCAAATACATGATACCAATAAAAACTACAACCTGTACCACAAAAAAGAAACCTCAGATAGCTCTGTCAAGAAACAAGTGAAAAAAGCTATGGACATCAGAACACAGTTTCCCCTGGGCAAAATGGCGTTTTGTTCAGTAAAAGTGGTAAACATAATAAGACCAATGTAAATACGGTATCGATGTAATCATAATGACCCACCGGAAATAGCTTGCGCGTCAAATTTCATGCAGAGTGAACATCATGAAAACAAAAAATAAAAAATTGTATGTTTTATCTAGTCCATCCCTAGATACATTCCATTCCGTCTTGCTTAGCTCAGTGAGTATAGAGGGCAGTCCTTTCTCTCTTCACACAGTGAATGGAGGGGTTGATTCTGCTCACATATCTGCAAACTGTTGCTGTGTTGAAAGGCTGAGGATCCTGCAAATCTCACAGCAATGTAAGAAAAGTTTTCTATGTACTTGTATCTACTTGTGTGATTACAGATGGGATATTATTCACAGAAAGCATCAGCTTTACTGACTGTGCTCATAGATTGTTTTTTTCTTGTTTTATCTGCTTGTCTGCATGTATTTGCCCTGCATTTGCAGTCCAGTGTCCCTGGATAAGCTCTCTCCTCATGAACACAAGGGACTCATATTATGTATCCATTATACTCTTTAAGCACTTTTAATAGCTATAATGTGCAGCATATTCAGAGGACAAATCTGTTGTTCAATGTTGTGAGGGATTATTGCCAGATATATTGGACTGACAATGTGTCTTCATCACGCATCAACACCCAACCAATCACAGGATCAGAAGACAGCAATGTGAAATAGCGACCAAGGCAAACTGTGGTGCGTTCATGGAGGTGGTTCTAAAGCACAGCGTCCCCTGACTTCTGTATTACGGGGCCACAGGTACTCCATGTGTCACTACATATAGAGCTTTATACCTATAAGGTACCTAACAGTATAAGGTACCGTTTCTAGAAGTAATGATTCTAGAGGATAAAATCTCCGTCATACAGCACCCAATGGAACATAGCACAATATGCATTTAAATAGGGTATAATACAGAGTAACCACTCTCTAAACTGTAAAATCTTCACTACATTTAGCACACTTCACATTGTATTTGAGTAGCAGCCATTTGCCTCTGCAAATAATACATTTTAGCATTAATCACACAGATATCAAAAGGCAAATTGACTTTTCACAAAAATACCTAAAAAAATGTATCTTGATAGCCTCTGGTATTTTAAACTGGTGAAAAGGTCAGATTATTGTACGATTCATGCCATTTCAATGTTTCTATTATATATGATTCAATAATGTTTTTACTGCTTTTTACAATTTTATATATCTTTTCATAGTGCATACTTTAAAACTATGGTTTAAAAATGACTTATTACTCTGGAGTTACAGCCCTGATTTCCAGCATAAAAACACAGCTAAGCATAAAGCATAATAATTTAGAGGACAAGTACGAAACTACAAGTCTCCGCCATTCACTTAAAAATCAATTAATAAAAAGAATAATAAACGCTAAATAGGAATGTGCAGTTATTACAACTCAACAAACCCAAAAAATGGAACAAAAACTGTTTAGAGTATTTACTGTTTATTTCCCATTGCCTTTATAGCACCAAAATATTCCATAGCACTGTACAAATATTGTCATCATTAACATCATGATTTAATTTTCTTCACCGACAACCTCTATAGGTGACTATACACCTATTACCTTAGTGTTGGTTGAACTGCTAATTATTTGTCTCTTGTGTATGAAGGAGTCCCAACTGTTCCTCGACAGATGATGTCAGGGGACAGAAGGATTGGGCATATTGACTTCGACATGCCTGGTCCTTTTGTTTTCAGGGGAGACAAGCACTTGCAAGATGTATCTGGCAGTGCCTTACTCCTCTCTCCGCAGTCAGAACATATGCGTACTTGGCTCAGCCATGTTTGCATGTATATGGGGGAATAGGGAGGAATAGCTGTTGACGGTGTATGGCACATTACAAGTTACCACATTTATTTTACCATTGATGTACATTTCCCGGCATCATAACTTGTTTATAATAATCTTATATACTATGCATAAGCGTAGTTCTAGTTTATCTGACATTTTGGTAACTAAAATCACATATTGTTTCAAATACTAGAAGCAAAAGGGAGAGGACTCTCTCAATGTAATTGACTGCCAGGAAGACCTAACAGAGGGAACAAGTACTAAAATAGAACTAATACTAATAATAATTTTTCTTTTCCTGGTAACTAAAGTCTAAAGTAACAACAGTGGATAAAAATCAGTCCATGGTCATGTGATATATAGTGCATTGTCTAGTGATATACAGTCCATGGTCATGTGATATATAGTGTATTGTCTAGTGATATACAGTCCATGGTCATGTGATGATGACACACCGGTGCACAGCTTGTTATAGTCACAGCAATAGTCACAGTAATCAGACATCTGCCTGGTAACAAGTTGTGCAACTGTGTGTCCATCACATGACCATGGACCGTAAATCACATGACCATGGACTGATTTTTATCCACTGTTAATATACAATGAATGCAAGAAGCAGAGATCTAGAAAGCCATAAGGATTTGATACAGGAAGTATATTGGAAAATTGTATAACTTTTCATTATACGAACAATAACATATATTTTCTGAAACTGGACAATCTCTTTAAGTTTTCATTTTTCACTAGAAGTCCTGTAAATTAACGGCTGATCTCAGCTTGATATTATTCTGAGACTTCCTTTTAGTAAAAAGGGAAAGTCATTTGTGAAGGCAGTAAATCTATGTTCACATTATATTTGAAGACTTCTGAAAGCACCCAGTGCATATGCCAAATGTATCCAAAGGGTACCATTTACCCAACTGATGCCCAAAGAGTGTCCTTTTGGCATCTGCCATACTTTTTATAATCTGTATAGAAAATCATAGTTTACTTTGCATTCCTATACAGTGGCATCTTGCAAAATGTAATTGATGTTCATGAACTGTAGGGACACACATGCAGTTATATAACTAAACAGTGGCATAGATTTGAGGTTTTTCTTGGTGTTATACATTGGGAAATACTCCTGGTGTATAAATCTGAAAGAATCCTAGAAGCTGATGGGAGCAGAGACTAGAGCTGGCCATACACATTTATTTTGGATGGCCGATATGGCAAAAATGGGCGATCATGCCAAACACTGATATTTTCATAACTGTGGAGTCTAAGTTGGAGTTTGAGTCCTCAAAATAGAATGATTAATTATTTCACATTATATTCAATTACATTATATTATAGAAATATCATATTATATTGTATAATTAATTACATGTATAGTTTGTTGCATATTTACTTTGACAGGAAGTCACTCTTTAGCTTTTTTTAATGAATTTTAGGAGTTTTACTGCCTCTAACAGACTGTGGCTGTCAGCCATTTATGAAAGAGTTGGAGTTGGAGCAGAATTCAGAGTCAGATTTTGGCAGTGGAAAAATAGAGTCAGTGGTTTGGCGATTGACTTCACTGTTCTAGATATTCTTATGGTCATTCGCCATTTGAAGTTGGCCATTTCAGACAACAAAAATCAAATGCGTATGGCCAGCTAGTTCTTTTGCTTGCTATTTAGGATAGGGATCTATGCAAAGCAGCCAACATCCTGATGGAAGATAGTTACATCACTTGACATAGGTAAAAGAGTATGTAAATAAATCCACCTTGTAGAAAGTCGCTCCCTATAGATCAATGCATGGTTTTCTGAAATCTAGTGGCTTAATCTGGGACAAAAGCCAAGGAAGAATAGCTGTTTCGAGGTTACTGCTACCAAGGATGACTTGCATGTTTCTTCCAGCATCACATGTATAGTCTTTAAGTCCCTATACAATGCAAGGTGGCCTGAAAAGGTAGTAATCTCTCTAAGGAGACACAGTGCCCCTCCTGACCCACATCTATGACCTCTCACCTAGCAAATTCGCATACTGGATACAAGGAAAGACATCCTCTGGTTAAAATACGTGATTTATTAATCTCTGAGAATTTGCCTACTTTTAACAACCCTTGTACACAACCTGGGTAACGGCAACTTCAATTACAACTACCATTATGCAGAACCGATACATAAAATTTGGTAAAGAGGAAACTTATTCAGCCTCGTCTGCTTTAGTATGTACAGTAAATGCCTATTACCTTAAGATACTTCTAGAGAGAATTTCTTTTTCTTAATTGTGGTTGTGTTGTCTATGGTTTATATGTATTTTATTACTGCTGAAATAGTAGTCAGTGCTGAATTATTGCATGGCTTTTGGACAGTGTCGGGCTTGTGCTTATACAAGGAAGCCAATAAGAAAAAATGAGCTATGTCAAGGACAGCAACAGCCTAAACGTTAGCCAGGAGATGAAGACTCCAAACTAGTGCATATTATCACAGTATGCAAGCTACAGTAAGCTGATCTTTCCTGTACCCTAATGGAGTTAAAGTAGCACTCCCACAAAAAATATTATTCTCTTGCCCTTTGGAAAGGTATGTGATGTATGTTGTAGAGAAGGTAATCTTCTTATGGGTGGCTGCATTTGTGAGTTATCCATTTTATTCTAGTCCTCAGTTGTGTCACATGACCAGCAATATAACTGACACAGCAGTATGGATTGCAAGTCCATCTCTGTTTACTCCTATGAGTCTCACATTGAGGCTTTTCTAACAGGCCAGAGAATACATTTTTTGTGGCAACAGACAACCAGAAAACAGTTATGAATGTAAATAGCAGGTAAGAATGTCTTAAAGGGGTTTTACCATGATAAAAATTTATGGCATGTCAAAAAGATCTACTATAAATACACACGTGGACAAAATTGTTGGTACCACTCGTTTAATGAAAGAAAAACCCACAATGGTCACAGAAATAACTTGAATCTGACAAAAGTAATTTGCCAAACTGCATGTTGACAAGCAACAAAGCTTCTGGGAGAGTGTCCTATGGACAGATGAGACAAAAATCGAAATTTTTGGCAAAGCACATCAGCTCTATGTTCACAGATGGAAAAATGAAGCATATCTTGAAAAGAACACTGTCCCAAGAATGGCTAAGAGGAAAACATTGGACTATTCTGAAGTGGCCTTCTATGAGCCCTGACCTAAATCCTATTGAGCATCTTTGGAAGGAGCTGAAACATGCCATCTGGAAAAGGCACCCTTCAAACCCGAGACAACTGGAGCAGTTTGCTCTTGAGGAGTGGGCCAAAATACCTGTTGAGAGGTGCAGAAGTCTCATTGACAGTTACAGGAATCGTTTGATTGCAGTGATTGCCTCAAAAGGTTGTACAACAAAATATTAAGTTAAGGGAACCATCATTTTAGAGTTTTTTAAAAAATTCTGTTGAAGCATGGTTGAAAAGCAATGTCTGAGTTTCATTTGTTCATTTTCATAGAATTTTTATATATTATTACTTTTGTCAGATTCAAGCTATTTCTGTGACCATTGTGGGTTTTTCTTTCATTAAACGAGGGGTGCCAAAAATTTTGTACACGTGTGTATTTGATAGTTGGGGTTCCACCTCTGGGACTCGCACCTATCTCTAAAACTGACCCTCCAAAACCTGTCCCTAGCCGCACTCCCAACAAAATTTGGGTTCATTGTTTCCACATCTCACAAGTGAATGGGGGTTACAACAGTGTAGCACAGCGAGCTACACTGTTTCCAAAATTCCCTTTCACCTCTATTGGAGTTATGGAAACAGTGTAAGAGACTCAGTTCAATGGTTTCTGTAAATCCAGGTTGTCAGTCGATCTGGAGTGAGTTAGGACAGGGTTTGTGACGTCAATTTTAGCACTACATGCAGATCCAAAAGATGGGAGATGCATCTATCTATGAGACATTCATGGCATATGGATAGCAGTACAACCCCTTTAGGCTAGGGCCACACATGGCATAAAAAGTAATTTTACAGTCCCTGCAAAGTGGATAAAATTCTAGCAAATCGCATCCGCACACACAGTGGACACATTGTAATTTCCAAAACCGTTGTGGTTTTGGAAATCACAGCATGTCAATTATAGCTACGGAAACGCCGGTGGTTTCCCTATAGGTATAATACCTCTGCGGATTTTCTGTGAAAAGCGCTGCGGGAAAACCGCGAATGCGTTGCCGCCACGGTTTTTCCCACAGTGCTTTTTCTGCTGTGGTCTGCTACGTGGGCCTTAGCCTTAAATGCTAATTTAAAACATTACAATTACAATTTTTTTCAACGCAATATACCCCATTTTGAAATATATATACAGTATATACTGTATATATATCCCATATGCCACAGACATAGTGGTAGGGAATGTAGATTATGAGCCTTATATGGGACAATGACTGAAAATGTCTGTAAAGCGCTGCGGAATATGATGGCGCTATATAAGTAAGCTAAATAATAAAAAATAATAATAATACATATATTCCAAATATATGAATAAGGTTGCAGCACTCTAGAGAAAATCTAATAATAAAAAAAAAACAAGAAAAGGTTTATTAGCTTATATCAGTGCAAAGTCTCAGTTCCACAATGGAAATTTTTTCAAGCGTTCCATTCAGTTCCATTGTGGTTCAATGCCACTGATATAGGCTAATAAACCTTCACTTGGATTTTCCCTGCATTGGTTGAACTTTCACATATTGGAGTATCTAAAACCTTGGACCAGGCTACAGTTGCTGGCATCCACCACATGTCCTCATAGAGTGCTGCTTATTATTCTATTTGGAAGGATGGATAGATAGATGCATAGATAGATAGATAGATAATCTCCCAGATTTTTTGGTTTAAAAGAGCAGAAACCATAGCAGTTTAGATATGCAAATGTTCCGCAAGGTTCAATGCAACATTTCCTTTAGGAATAATCTTATCATATTTACCTCAATAGTATTTACAATCCCATTTTTCTCTGTCTTTCCCCAATTTTGTACACTGCAGCTTTCCTCTTTTTTTATTTTGGCAGAAAGACCTAAATCTCTGTGTAACCTAAGTTTTCTGGTTCATGAATATAGGGCCAGAACTAATATGACACTAATAGGCAGGGCAGTAGAAGATATATTGGGAGCAGTGGACTCCTGCATTACAATGTATATTTATGTGCCATTCAGATTGTGTGGAAAGCCAAAATGATGGGAAAAGGTTGTATCCATACATCTAAAATAATGGGAAAAATCTGATGAGAACAGCATGACCATTCTACATCACCTTCTTATTCAGAACCACTAGCACTTTTGCCAGTGTGTCTCTTCTTCATTCTGGCTTTGCAGGCATACACTCCCTGGGTATCCTCTACACTTGCCGACGGCTCTCTGATGGAGCAGCACTTGTATCCACTTCAGCACTCAATATGCTGCTAATGAGGACATTTAATACATCTTTTGTCTGACCGGCAGAGCAGAAACAGAATGAGGAATGAGCCTCTTATACGCGCATCTCTCTTCTTCTCACTCTCTGCTTGTGTTCACTGTTCCTGTTCAATCTTGTGTTCACAAACTGTATCGCCTCCACCTAGACACACGTATGACCTGATGGTACTTCTCACTGATTCCATTCAAGCTCCGCACCTTTACTGAATCTTGCCATACTGTTCAAGTCCTTGCTAGTCTTTTCACTTAGTAACATTTTGCAATAATTAGCCTATAAATTTATGTGCTTTACACAAGAGATTCCTCAAATTCCGGGGAATGAGTAAATCAGTTTCATGAAATGTTTCCTTATTGATTACAAAAAGAAGCAAAAATAACCAAAATGTGACTATAATAGTATTTAAGCAACAAATATTCTATGGTAGCTGTGGGAAGAAGGATACTATAATAGCAATCATGACCATGCTATCGAGAAACCTAAAGATCTAAACCAGGGGTCCCCAAACTACGGCCCGCGGGCCGCATCCGGCCCCCGGAGGCCATTTACCCGGCCCGCGTCGCAATTTCCTTGTGTTATTTCAATTGTGAGCGCACAGGCGCTTACAATTGAAATAACCCGCCGAGCGCTACACGGGAAGTCTCGTTCTTGTGTAGACTCTCGGCGCTCGTCGTCCGGACCTAGAATGATCACGTCATGACGCACGACGTGCTCATCTAGGCCTTACAGCCGAAGACAGAGGAGCCGGGACCACAGCGCGGGAGCGGCTGCAGTGCTAGGTAAAGTATATTTTCCCTTTTTTTTTTTTTTTTTTTTTTTACTGGGCATGGAGGGGGATCAGAGAGCTGGATCTATATGGGGGATTGATGGGACCTATATGGGGGAGAGCTGGACATATATGGGGGAGAGACCTGTCCCTATATGAGGGAGACTGCATGGGACCTATATGGGGGAGACTGCATGGGACCTATATGGGGGAGACTGCATGGGACCTATATGAGGGGGGCATGGGACCTATATGGGGGAGACTGCATGGGACCTATATGAGGGGGGCATGGGACCTATATGGGGGAGACTGCATGGGACCTATATGGGGGAGACTGCATGGGACCTATATGAGGGAGACAGCATGGGACCTATATGGGAGGTGCACTGTGCTGTATTTGTATGTATATCTTATTAGCCAAAAGCAGGCCCATACTTCACATTGAAATAATGGTGAGTTTGTTGACTTAAATTTACTATTTCTTCATTTTGAATGTTGTATTTGTTCCCTTTTTGTTTTACTTTAAAATGAGATACGTGTAGTGTGCATAGGGATTTTCATAGTTTTTCTTATAGTCCGGCCCTCCAACGGTCTGAGGGACAGTGAACTGGCCCCCTGTGTAAAAAGTTTGGGGACCCCTGATCTAAACTGAAGACAAGGCATTATGGAAGGATTCTCTTCACATAGTCACCAGGAGCTGAAGGTGACTAGATGGCAATTATTAATAAAAATATAGGGAAAAAAAAAAAGCTGGATGTAAAACTCAGTTAACACAGTTCACTACTTTGACACTGTATGAATGAAAATCTGTTCCATACCTCTGTTTTAGCAACGTGCATGGATTCACATGATTGGGACACTTGCAGACATTCCTACACCAAATATACCCTAAGTGTAAGTGACACGGCCTAAGGCTGAAGCCCCATGTGGTGTAAATTCCGCAGCAAAAACTGCAGCATTTTTCAGTCCCTGCATAGAAAATCCCATCTACACACTGCAGAAAAATACCCACAGCGGAAATACTGCGATTTCCAAAACCATTTCATTTTTGGAAATCACAGCATGTCAATTATACCAGCGGAAACGCTGGCTGTTTCCCTATAGGTATAATTGAGGCAGAAAGTCCACAGAGGAAAACTCTGCAGACTTTCTGTGAAAAGTGCTGCAGGAAAAACTGTGGGGCCTTAGCCTAAATCTCATGGAGGGTTCCCATGTTACGCAATTGTGTCCCACTTCTGCCTTAAATAGATAAACGATTTCATGGCACTACTCCTTCAACTCTCAGTACAGGCGCCAGTTTTAATTTTGCAATAGCTGCAAAGTCACATGTTAAAGAAAATGGAAATTTCTGAATTCATTTTTTATTATTGCATTGTGCTGATTTTGGTCGAGAAACAATTTTTCAGTAGATTTTTAATACAACTTTTGCTGCATTTGTCTTCTTCAGCCTGCTTGTTTTCTTATACAGTGTAAGCTGCTCTGTCCCATACAGAGAGAAATCTGTCAGTGAAGCTGTGCGATAACTCTTATCTGTTTGCTCGATTATAAACACAAATTTAAGCTAAGCGGTAAAAATTCAGTTTAACTTTAACAAAGAACTTCTGAAAAAATTAGTACAATGCAATAATTTATAAAACACGTTCAAAAGGTGTTCATAGCCTTTAAGGGATTTTCCTAGTTGTATTATATTTATTGTGCAGATCAAAATCTAACAATTTACATATCAAGTGGTGGTTTTTTTTAATTATTTTAATAGGTAATATCCGATATTAAAGAGGGCCTTTCATGTCCTCAGACAGTGCACTGAATTCACTGGAGCTGGAGATATGGGTGCCTTTAGTTTCTGCACCAATATCTCTCCACTGTCAGAAAGGGTGGCCTTACAGTCGTCGCTGAGCTGTGAGAAACGGTCCCCCCCATAGTACAAGGCTATGGAAGAATACTGTCAGTGGGGGCGTTCTGGGAAAGCTGACAGTGCACTGAATTTAGGGCATTGTTGGCTTTCTAGAGGTATGTAATACCGCACATCTCTGAGGACATGAAAGGTCCTATATAAAGGGATCCAATCACCTCCCCCAAGCATACTCATCTCACAACATACCTTTGTTATGTATGTCACTTTTGTAGATTTGGAGAAAAACAACTTTGAAATCTTATGCAAATGAGGTAGTTGGTGCACTGGGGGCGGATCTTCAGCTCCCTTGAGCACTGCTCTTGCGGCTCAGATATAATGGGTGTTGTCATAGCAGTGGGAGGATGAACTCTCACTGGAAAAGGTGGTGTAAGCAGTAGATGGTATGGGTCTGAGTGGCAAGAGCAGTGTTTCCAGGGCTGAAAGTCAGTACTGTCGCATATGATGCCCTATAGCTGCCAGCATCCATGATGGCAGAATCAGGGCCTTACAGCTTTATTGGGGCACGAAGAGGGCAGTATAGTAGTCACATAGTATAGCACCACCTGGTGTTCAAACTGTATGTAAATGTGCATGTCCACCTGCTGAGTAGTGCTGCTGGACAGGACTGTTTATCCACTCTCTACTGACAGATTTTCATTCCTATTCTATGCTAGTGATCTTCTGTTCACTGCACAGCAGCCAAAACAAACTGCTTTTCTTCCTCCTTGTCAGGGAAGGAGCAGAGCCTGTGCAGTAGCACAGTGATACAGAAAAGCTGAGCAGACTGCTCTGACGACTGGTTTGTGAGGATTTAATGTTATACAATAATAAAATGTATCATTTTAATCTAATAATACATTTATAATAATAATTATTATTAGTACTATAGGTATTATATGTTTAATAGTAATATGCACATTTTTCCCCCAATCACGTTGAGGTACTTCACCAACTATTATCTGTGGTCACTCAAGTCTTCCAGTAAACTTGAAATCACATTTAGTCCAGATATCTCAGCCTCAGACATGTGGACTACAAGATTACTTGTGTTCTCTAGAAATTGCAAGGTCTCTATGATGATGATGATGATGATGATGATGATGATGATGATGAAGAACATTTATATGGGACATTTCTAGAGTACAAGATGTAGAAGAATATTAGCAATCACATTTGAAAAACTGGGTCCATAGTAATCCTAGGGCAACATACTGTATACTGTACTTGTAGTCTCAGTTTTAACTATTGTACAAAATGTTACTATAATAATATAATAATAAATTTTATTTATATAGCGTCAACATATTCCGCAGTACTGTACATTACTATGGACAATGGTTAAAAAGGAGGCTTCAGTTGTTCTTATTCTGCACATTTTCAGAGGTATAAAGGTACAATGAATAAGAATGTACCCAAAAATAACAAAAGGCTGCTATTACATATAGACTACTAACGTAGAGACCAAACAGTATTAGAGGGTCAGGGTATCTATATGTATAAAATGGCAGGTTATATGGTAAAAAGTTGTAAATTTGTTTCTTTACAATCATCACAATCATGATGGGCTGAAAGAAATACTGGTCTGAAGGAAAAGTAAAGTTGCTTCCCATAGCAACCAACCACATTCCCTTTAATTTTTCAGAGCCTTTTCAAAAAATACTGATTTGTCACCATGGACATCTAGTCCACTGTTACATTGCACTATCTTTGATATATCTTCTCCATAGTGTTTGTTACTAATTTAGAAATGTATGAAAAAAATACAAAATAAATACTAAAAGATATTGAAAAACCTGAATCTGAATTTAGTGCCCCTGGACCACACTAAATGGCACGAGGCACTGACCATGTAAATTAGGATATAAGTTCAACTGGAGGAATTTGGGGCTGATTTTGAGTGAGATTCAGCTTTAAAATCAGTACCAAATTTTGTCCTGAATCTGCCCTCCCATTGTATTAAATGAAAAAAATAAGCGTCCTGCTCAATCTTGCTGTGGATTCTGTTGCTGATCACCTGCAGAGTGATCGGCTTATTAGGCCAATTCATCTGAGGCTAACCAGTGAGTAAAGCCAAGGTAGAAAGCCAAAGTTTCTGCTTTCTGTCGTAGAAAGCCCAGGGCCGGAAAGTGAAGAGGAATTAGAGCGGAAAACCACCTCAAATTCCTCTTTGTTTTCTGCCGTGTGAAAAAAAAAATTTCAAAAACAGATGAAAACGGACGCAAATAGCCTTCTGTTTCTATCCATTTTTTGTCAAAGAGTAGTATACTTTTGTGTCCAATAAAAAATAAAAATGGATGGAGATGGATGGCCAACTGACTCAAATAAACGGATGCTAAAAACATGATGTGAATGGCCCTATGTCATAATTGTCTGAAACATCGGTCTATTCAAGCCCCTGTTCTCAAGAACATTGGGGGTCACAATGGTGGGACTATTGATCATACAGTTCTCACCTATCTTATAAACAGATGATGGGTGCTCATTGTGGGACAGTTCCTTTAGGGTTAAACCAATGGGCATGTGAGGGTTTAGAATGTCCATCTTTCTTTCTTCTTAAAAGGAGGTTATCTAAAAGCCAGCCAGTGCAAACTTAGACTAGACAGTCGTAAACTGCACCAGATTTATCAGAGTGTCTGATGCTGTTTGATAAATCTAGCATATTCTTGGATTGTCTAGTCTATGTTTACGCCTCCTATTAGTTGGCTTAAAAGTTCTTGGCGCAACATAGGCTTCAACCCCTTTCCTGTGAAGCCACACCCCTTTCCCACAAGTTGACGCCCATTTCCAGTGAAGTCGGGAAAGTGTCTAAGACTCTTGATAAAGGTGGCGAACAACATGCTAGACAGTTTTCTTCCCCAGACTCTCCTTCAATTGATGTAAACCTTATTATTTGGTAAACCCTGAACTCAACCAAGTAAAATATGTATTTGTATAAAATGAAATATAATTATGAAATATAATCTAAAATTTTTGTTAAAAATAACAAAATCTAGAATTTGTCATCAACAAAATCAAATTTCACAATTAATTATTTTAGGACTTAACAATCGAAGCAAAAACTTGATTGGTTGCCAATGACAACTACTTAAAGTTTTCTTTGCAGCACTTTTTATAATTTCTCCAATAGGCAACTAAAAGAAAATAACAGTTTTTATAAAGAACCTATTTTTTTTTCAACCAGAGGGTTCAGGTCCTGGTGAACAGATACTTTTTATCAATTTTTCATCCCGAGCTGGTTTAACAGCTCTAACTTTGGTGTATAATGAGATGGCAAAATGAAGTAATAGTGTCATTTTTATGACAAATAGGGCTGTTTTTCTTACATTTTTTGAATAGATTGTGTTTTCTTGTTTTATTAGGGATAATGCATAAAAAAGTAGTGAAAAATTCCACATTGACTAAGAAAGTGTTAGAATGGGTTCCCTAGTTTGTTTTGATCATTTTGATATATACATAAACATTAGTGAACGTGGTGACTATATTGGTTAATTTATTCGTATTATTATTTACACTTGTACTTTATCATAATATGTCCCTGTGACGTCATAAAAGACTTGAGGAATCACTGACCTTTTATGTTTTTTCCACTATGCAGTTTTCCCACTGTAATTGGGGAATCCCTAGGAGCCCTGAGTGGAGACATTAGTCACTGGCAGAGCTGATCCTCATCTGCCATGTAGGTTGGCACCTGATGGTTACCTGTTTGTTGGTCTAATAGAAGAAGTGGCATTTATTCACTACATAGCTCTATATATTTATAATGACGCAGGTTTAAAGCCCAGGACCACATGACATACATGTATGACGTGTGGTCCTTATCAGGTAATTGTCATGTGGTTTGACATTGTTGATGCTATGATAATCCTTTGAAGCCTTTTACTGCTACCATTGTGAATGTATTACGCAAGGGTTGGATTCATTTTGACCGGTCAGTCAGTTTCTTTTTAGTATATTAACCGAACACGTTCACCACTGAAATACACAAGTGCGGCTTAAAGATACGGCTTTGCCCAATGCAAAAGATGCTTTAATTCTGAGCCAACACTGTAAATATCACATAGAAAACATACCGATTATTGCTTATCAGGGAGATGGCGCACAGCAGTCTGCAATCTTGCAGAGCCACTTCCCTGGCGCAATATGGAGGTTAATTCCCTGGCAGGTGCTCTTTAATTGTAGACTGTATATCTATCTCTATGGTTGTAAATAAAATGATTTATAAATGTTCTAAGATACTTGAATAAGGCAAGAAATGTCGCCTCTCTACATCCAAACTATCATTTCTACAGATGTAGATGGAGCACATAACATATATGTTTGATTGGCAATGAGATATGTTTTCATATTGTAAAATCTTAGTTAAGCAATAATTTCTATTTCATGTTATTTTTAAGCTGCATCGCTGAGAACCGTCACAGTTTCGGCTGCCAGCAGTAATTACATTTAGCGCATTATAAAGAACACATTATGCATGCTGGGGCATAATACAGCAATACAGTACATTACAAAACCGTAAAGTGTATGACACATCATTGCACGCTAGCAGACTGCATTTCCTGGCATGGCCAGAAGAGGGAAGCAGTTCAGCTAAAAAAAATTCCATCAAGCATTTGGGAACCTTCGCTCTTCTATAATATGATCATGTAATAGCTTTAATGCAACAGATATACCTTTTTCTTTTAAATCCATACTTAATAATCCACACTTGGAAAAATTAAAATCTATCTATCTATCTATCTATCTATCTATCTATCTATCTATCTATCTATTATATGTACAGTTGGTGCAAAGTCCTATTTGTTGGATGTAGCAGAACTGAGTTCATATTTTAGCACCACTTAGTGTTGTATTATCTGTGGTTTTACATAGGACTGCAGATAAACCTACTGCATTATTTTCCCAAAAAATCTGCACAAAATCGTGAAGTGCAAGCCCAAAGAGTTAAATGACAAAGCTAGCTCTGCCACGTCTAAGTATATATTGATCGATATCTCATTGTCCAAGATATGTTAATATTTGTGTGTGTGTGTGTGTGTGTATATATATATATATATATATATATATATATACACACACACACATATATAAATATTAAAGGGAAACGCACAAATAGCAAGTTTGGACCCAAAAGCAAATTTTGGAGACGTGGTTAATTTACAGCATTGTATTTGCAGGATGGAAGCTCTGCCCAAATATTTTATATTGCAAAAATATATTCTACTTTAAAACATTCAAACCAGGGACTATAAAGAATATAATCGGTCAAGCAAGTCGGTTACTATACGACATAGGTCCTATTTGCTCATCATTAAACTCTTCTTCATTACTGATGATATTAACTACATTGGATTCACTCAATCTGAACATTAACCTAAATTGCTCATTTAAAAAATTACATCCCTCTCCGCTATTTTAAAGAATCCATCTTCACACAACCCGGCTTGTTTGTTCCTCAAAATCTCATATATATTTGTCTTTCTTCTCTATTTGCCTAGTTGTTTTCCACTTACGCTATTGTGAACTCTCCCATCCCTTGTCTATTAGGTCTCGATCATTCTCTGTGACCTCAATGTGAACCCAGGTCCGGGTTCAGAGGTCAGCACTGGAGGGAGGATCTTTGAGCAGACGTGACACGTGCACAGCCAGTTACCATGACTTTAAAGCACCAATGTCTGGCTGGGAAGGGGTTAATGAATTCTTACTGTATTTTATCAGAAGATAATAATTGCTTCGTTTTAATAAATTGATTACATGAAACTCCAAAAAAGTTAAAAAAAAAAAAAAGATTCAATCACAGAAAGATAATGAGACAGTCGCCTCTGAATGTTCATTAATTATTCGCCATAATTTCACCTCCCAGTGGCTTCGCACATGCAGTCGACATTAGGTGGTGACAATATGACAATGGTTTTAGAGTCAATATTTTGCAGCAATTGCCCGATTCTGTTATTGCGGAGCGGTAGAGAAGTATTAGACGCTGCAATAAAAGGAAAATTTTTGATAAATGTAGAATAAAGCAGGTCTGTTTTGTGCCACGCTTTAGATTTAAAACCAATGAAATGTATATGGAGGCTTCCTCATTACATATTGCATGTACAATTCTCTCCGAAATGTCGAGACGGCAACTAATGCTGACAAAAAAACTGACAATAACCCAAGAAGAATGGCTGAAGTTTATGGCTCAGCGCAGGTAGAAATGGTTCATCCGCAGATGGTAACCCTCTCAGAATTCGAGAAATTCAGTTGCAATATCTGTGTAGTTGAACTCCCTTTCCTGACATGTTTCATACACTAACTTCAATAGGGTTCAAATTCTCCAGGTCAGGAAGTGCAAGATCTGACTGAGAGCCTGACAGCTTGTAAGTGGCAAATCTCCTCACAACCCTAATTGGACTGGTGTTTGTATCAAAACGGCAGAAGATTTTTTTTTTTTTACATAGCAATTGTTTGACGTACAAACAATGGTAAAAATATTTTAAAAATCTAATGCAAAAAATTTTAATTTGGGTCTTTGGATTTTACTATAAATTGCAACATTATGCCCACTGCGAAAAAAGCGCAAGGTTTAACTCTTTCTACTGTAGTATGGACCGTTTCACAAACTAGTTATACTGCCAGAACATGAAAATTCCTTGTATTTGTAGAACTTTGTAATTTATCTCTCTCACTTTTCGGCAATCTCTCTAGACAGCAAGTCCACTTCTGAATACAGTCAGACACTTATAAGACTAATTGAAAGCTCCATGCATCTCAATGTGTCTGCGAATGACCACTGACTGATGGAAGAGCTGTTTCATAGGATTAAGGAAACTGATGTTCAATGATAACACATTTTCTTCAACTTAGATTCGTTTGACCAGTGTAATTAATGCAAAAAATGAAAAAAGGAAAAACTGTAATTAATAGATACGAATAATAGTAACAATTTTATAAGGTGATAAGGCTGAAACAAAACCATTGCTCTGGACTAGAATACAACGTGGTCCTTTTGTTGTTTTTAGCTAATATTTTGTTGTGTTGCATAAAGAATAACATAATCTTAATAATAATATAGAAAAATACCTAAAAAATATGTGTCAACGTTCATAAGAAGAAATACAAGATATACACCTTTCCATAGTTCGAGGTTTTAAGACACCGCAGGTCCGGAATGTTATATCTACGATAAAGACTGTTTAAAGAAGAGCAACATAAAGAGCTAATAATAGTTAATAAAATATAAAATAATAAATTCTTAATTTCAAAAGATAAGTTGTAAAAGGTTGAATATGTCAAGAAGGTTGAGGGTAAATATGTGTTCATATGGATCACGGTATGAATCATTTTCAATGGGCTTAACCTGGATCCTTTTTTATACTGTGCTATATATGTCAGTATAGATAAACTACCCCGATAGTATATTATGTACAGTATATACTTTCAATACGGTGAAAGTGCTAAACGTTGAGAACTATAGGTATGGAGACTACAATGGTTAGCTGTACCTGACAGTATTGCTCCTCATGTTTCATGACCTAAGTGAAGAGAAGGCTTTTTCAACTTCACTTCTCAATTACCTCCGAAAGGTCATTTCTCGAGGATTTCCTTAATCATGCAAATGAAAATTAATCTGTTTGACTGGGTCAGAAATTAACCTATCTGTTCTCACAGATGGGAAGCCTCAAAACATGACCTGTTAGGGGTACCTGGGGTGTAGAGACGAAAACTCCTGCTACAGAAACCTAAACAGAGCATTTGTCAGAATGGGAAACTAATATTTATAAGAAGGGGGGAAAGAAACTGATCACAAAGTGACAAAAGCAGCCAAAATATTTAGACTCCATGGAAGGCACCATAATAGCGATGTACCACACACCTGTTCAAACCTTGTATGCAAGATGACATGGCCAATAATCGGCAACCGATATAACATCTTAAATTGGCACAATCGCAACTATCAACTTCCATGATAACACAACACTAAGGTTCTCTTTACGAACATCCAATTTTTACAAAGTTTTGGGGCTGTCAAAAAAGTTCGCTTTCCTGCTCTGATACATCAACTCCTAACAGAGCCATTATACCTGTGGACAGCATCAACAATCTTCTAGCAGCGTGAACAATGAGTCTCGCCCTCTCACACATGTAATAAAGATCCGCTAATGACCTCTTAAGTGCAACTGTCGCCATATATCATATTTGTTCTCTAATTTCATGTTGCACTGTCCACTAAACCTAGGCAAGGTGAGTAATATGCAGAGGAGAAGAAGGATTGTCCTGAGAAGGAAAGCCATAGCATAAGGCTTTGTTCAGAACCATGACCTGGAAGTTATTATGACAAAATACCTACCTGGTAAAAAATCCGGCAGGTGGATGGAAACCCAAGCTGCAACGCTGGGTCAAAAACCCAATAAGAGAATTTTCTCAAGTGTTCTATCACAATATACAGTCATAAAGCAAACAATAAACGCTTTAGTGTTCCTGCTTAGTGTACGCCTTTAATTCAAGTTATATAATAACCCCTGTCCCCTTTTTTTCGGCGGTGGTATGCGTTAGCGGCAAAAGCGGCAAATTTTTCCACTTTCCTTTCCACTGATCAAGATTTCTTGGCAAATTAAAATAGATTACTGTAATATCTATGCCGTCCGCAGATGAATTAATAATACATTCGAAACAACTACATTTAAATACATTGTAAGCAGGACGATGAGTCTTAAACGTGACAGTTTAATGCCTAGTCATAGCGCTTGCTATAAATTCTGCGCCGTAATCATCCAAAAATACACTTTTTGTCAATCAACACAAAACCTAGAAAGTAGATCCTATTTTGTGAATAGAGAAAAAAAAAAAAACGTAGAAAAAAAAGGACTGTATGTAACATGGGCAAGAGAAGACAAAAATTTGACATATTTACTCCAGGTCTCATTTTTGTACAAGGCAATTGCCGTCAATCGTACCAATTAAAAGGTTAAAAAAAAATCTCTGAAATTATAAAAAGGGAAAACATTTAGCATTGTACAGGGAAAATAGAGGAAACAGGAGGTAGACTGAATGCCGCAGGGCCCTGTTTAATGGATCTTTGGGAGAAGAATAATTAACCCCTTCGCTGCCAGGATTTACACGCTTATCCCTAATTAACCCCTTCCAGTCAGACCTCTCAGCTGATACTCACAGCAACATTACACTTGTTCCCTGCTTCCCCTCCCATCTATTTCTGCTGAAATAATCCCCTCCAGGGGCAAAGAGAGAGAAAAATGAGCAGAAGAAAGAAGCAGGAGCGATGGGTCCCTGTACCACTCACTTATCTTCTGTCGGTTCAAGAGTTCAGTCATGGCCTCGGTGCAGAGACCCATTCCTCTCCATTGGGCAAACACATGGGCACTGACATTAGAGAGAAATCAGGGCAAAGGGGAGAAGAGATACTGTACCCAAGGACTTTGGGGAGCTGAGAGTATACAGAATAAAAATTCAATTATAAAAAGAAAAGGCAGCAAAATAGTGATGTCAAATAAAGGAAAGAAACGGACAGGACAACACACTGAAGACAGAGCCAGATAATAAGAGGAAGAGGGCAAAACCATAGAAAGAGACTATGACTAAGAAGATAGACTCAATATAAAGTGATATGTTACTTTTTATACTTCATACACTTATATTTAAGTAGTATTCCTTCATAAGCCAGACTACACAAGCCACATCAATTGATTCTTTAGATTTTGGCGTCTTATCAAAATTTTCATACAATGTTATTGAAGCTGACTTTTAGAATTGAACACAATGGTTAGGCAAGAGGGAAAGAATGGAAGGAAAAAAGAAAGAGAGAAAGAAAGGGAGGAAGAAGTAGAAAAAGAAAGGAAGAAAAGAGAAGGAAAGAAAGAAAGGAGAAAGGGAGGAAGAAGTAGAAAAAGAAAGGAAGAAAAGAGAAGGAAAGAAGAAAAGGAAAGAAAGAAAGAAAGGAAGAACTAGATTTCTATTGACCTTTGAGGCCTCTGCCAACTCTAATATTACAACATATTGCTCAGAAAGTCCATAAAATAATTGATACATCTTTGGTGCGTGACTTTCGCGTAACACTACGTATAATGTCTATACAGAAAACACGTATGAGCTGAAATTCTGAATATTATACATTCATCGATCCCTTATGAAAAACTTCAGAAGGTGAACCATGTCATACTAGAGATCTAGGCATATTTAGCTAACATGTCTGAGCCATGGAAACACATGCCCAGGCACTATCAGCCAGTCTGTGCCCCACGTAACAAAATGCACTAATTATTAACCCTCCCCATACCATCTACAGATGCTATGTAAACCCATTATGGCACAAAAATGGTTATACCCTGAATATTCATTTTTGCATGACTGTAATATTTAAATAGAAAAGGGCAAGAAGGACTGAGGGTGAGCAACCATTGAGAAGTCACTTACTTAAATCCTGAACCCAGCGCTGTTTTGCAGATTTTAAGAAGGACACCCAATAATGCAGTGCCTCAGTGCTGTGTAGTGTCTTAGTCACAAATCTGCTTAACAGTGCCTTGACTCAGGGAATAAGTGGGTTAGTGCTTGATGGCCTTTAAACCCTAACAATCTAACAAAGCTTAAATACCAAAAAAAGGGGGCAGCGTGCCCCAAATGCAAAAGGGTGTCCATGGGTAAACTGAAGAGCGGATCTGTTCCCTCCGCCCTCTGAGATATAAATGAGATTTGGAGGTAGGGGAGCAGCACCTCAGGGAAGCGCAGGGACGTGTGTTGACTGATGAATCCTTCATAACTTCCTCCGTGTTGCCGGGCGGGTTCATCTGCAGGACAAAGCTATCCATCTCCTTTCCGCTCTCCCTGCAGCGCTCACCCCCACCTCTTCTGCTTTCCTCCTCACTTCTCCTCTTCTGCTTTCCTCTTCGTTTTTTCATTATGCTCATCTCTCCCTCTACCAACTTAATTTCCTCACCTCTTTCTCAATTTTCTATTCCTGCCCTCCCTCACTCTTTTTTTCTTCTAATCAACTTCAATGAAGGCTCCTCTGTATAGCAATCAATGAGAGACAAAATGACTGGAGCTGCAGAGAGTGATGCTCTGTATTGTTACTGCTGCGAACGGGTTATCTGTGAAATGCTCTGCTGTTCCCCCTTCAGAGCTTTGGATGAAATATGTAGAGTGTGCTATCCAATACATATGCATTTCATTTTTTATGAGGCACAAAACACATTTCCAGACACTGGCCTGTTCTTCAGATAAGTCATGGACACGTTCTTCTCATTCTACCTACAAGGACATATCCTCAAAATGTACCTATGTACCTACCATATCAGTCATTGCCTGGTCACACCCTTTTTAATTCCAGGGTGCACCTGACGTGCCTCCTTAACTACACACTGGGGGCACAAATGTCAAAGATACCCTATAAAGATTAATTAGGGTCTGAGCTCTTTCTTTAACCAAGATTCATCATAAACACTTACCTTTCAATTCTCCTTTCCAAAATTCACTAGGGTGACAAGATTTATACTCTTCCAAATAGACATTGATGAGGTTGAACTTGTTGGATATTTGTCTCTTTTCAACCAATGTAACTATGATTCATACATTTTTCTTAATCCCCCCCACCACCTCCCCGCACCCATTTCTTGATAGCAGCAGGTGCATCCTCCATCCTTGGTATGTTCATGCCCTGCTGAATCCACAATTGTCCTTCCTCTTCTAAGAAGAGGGCAACTAGTTTATCAATTCTTTCCTAGGCTTTTTTTTAGAGAATAGCTACATTGCCAGGGTGTTCTTGGAATTGGTTTAGGAAAGTGCCATGGGTTAACTTTGCATCTTCAAGTGGCCAAAAAGGCCTTGGACTCAGACATCCAGTCCTACTAATTTGCCCTTTATTGCCTCCACACTGGCTCCATACTACACTACTTGGGGAGACAGTGCGAGATCACTACTAAATTCAATGTTTGCCATTGACCTAGAGCCCACTTGGGGTTAATTACATAATTTTGATCGATTATTGACTGACAATCTCTTAGACTAGCTGGGAGTGGTCATGTGTTTGCACATCTGAATTTGACCCCATACACAACATCAAAATAACCTTTCTTGTCTCATTATTATGCAGGTGCATTCTCTCTATTACAAGTTTTTATTAGTGAGAATGGTGAGAAAGAGCTAAAAACAAACTAAAATCCTTTTTCACCTTTTAAGGTCCCTTCATCACCTGGATCTACTGAACCCTGTTTTATGTTGGTCCTATGCAACCCTCCCTCCTTGATGGCACTTAATGCCTAGAGATGGACAGAAGAGAGAAGAAATGCCATAACAAAGGTAGGGGCAATACAAGCCTTCTACACAAATAAATCTGCCCAAATATCACTCCAAGAGTATGTAAAATACACACAATATATAGTTCTCCATTGTAACACATAACAATGCGATCAGATATGCGAATCAATGCAGTGACGATTTATTTGGTCACTTATTATTAATAGTCATTATGTGAGATAGTTCACTGACAATAAGGAGAATCGACAAAGAATACATCTTTTTTAAGATTTGCTCATTACAAGCCTACATAGAAGGATCAGCACTACTTAGGGAGAGTCAGGTACAACAACACTAACTAGCCTTGCTCAGACAGAGGTCCCTGGAATCACTTACATATAGGCTATTCACTAGCGCCATTAAGATCTTTACAGCTCTGCGCTGCTAGTCAATAGATGGCGCTCTATGCACAATACAGGGTCTCACCGTTCATTGCATCTGTAAGTATATTGTGTAGGGGGAGGGGTTAACCCTTCCTCTGTCTTTCTGGATTGTAACCAATTGCATTCTAGGACCGGAAGATAACCTGCAAAGCACCCGGGCACATTACATTCAGCATTATACAACTGTGGGTACTGTACGTTTCCACACAAGCTGTTACCTTATTATGTAATGCAGCATCTCAAGATATTATTCACTGCGGAACAAAATGCTTATTTTAAGAATATCCCGTTGCCTAGTTTTTGTATGTGAACACATCTAGCATTTAACATCACATCTAAGATTTGCATGTTACTGCTACATATGAATGCTACCAAACGGTGTACACCCATATATCATACTGGAAATTAACATACAGTCACATGTCCTTTCTTTGACTACTATACATAGTTTATAATATCTGTGTCAGTTTCACAAAGATGGCTGAAAAAAACACCTATAAAAAATGAGGTCCATTATGTTTTTGGAGCTATGGAAGAAGCCAGGAAAGCTGGAAGAAAATCAAGCAGACATGATATTGCCCCGGTTGGATCTGAACTGATATTGATATGCAACATAATGTTATAAAGTATATGGCTATGCTATGAAACACTTTGCACCGAGACAATGAATAATAAATATACATAAAATATAGCCAATGTAAATACCGTAATACAGCATTATATTGTGATATTCCATTATTAAAGCTGCTGGAAAACAAAGCAAATCAAGTCAATAAAGTTCATCATAAAGCCTTCAAAAACACAAATCCAGTACGATCCTTAAAGGACAACCTCAAACAAGAGGGAAATGTAGCAAAAGGCAGAATAATTAATATATGGGTTATATAGCTTTCTAAATAATCTAGTAAATTGGCTGAACTTGACAATTTATGGCTGGACCATCTTATGTGTATGGTGATGTCCAGACTTTCCCCACCAAATACTGTTGGGAAGGAAGGATCGGGCATATTGAATTTTATCAAACTATGTTCCCACAGGAGATAAACCACCACCACAGTTGCTTGTGACTTACTTTCCTCTCCTTTTTAAAAACACAAACATGCTTGGCCGAACCAAACTATGGCACAGTCAACTGAAATAGCCATTGACTGACAGTTATTGAAGACGTATGGGCGCCTTACTTGCTTTGATGCTCAAAACAAGTAAAACATCAGTGGTCAGTGTCAGACAGAAGTACCTGGGCCCACCAGAGGAAATTATTCTAAGCCTCCAGTTACATAGAACAATTGCATGTCCAAGTGTTGTTTCAAATTTTGTTATTGCTGTTGCACATATCAAAAGGGACTGAACCCACCAGAAAATCCTCTGGTTGACCCATCATTTCTGGCCGAAAGACTTAGGGTACACATGAGGAACATCTCACTTTTTGTCTGTTGACAGTGACATGTCAGCTTTTTATTTTTTTAAAGCTTTACAACTTAGTAATCAAAGTAGATTCAAAATCTACGTGCTGATTCTGTCACCCATGTCTAGTACCTGTACCCATGTCCATTTGGTTGATGCTAGAATGGAGTAGGTAAAATCAGGCCCTGCCCGACACTGCAGAGCTCACAATACTCTATACCTGCCAGGACCTTAAAATGTGAGTATGATGTCACCACAGGTTCTGGAAGCTGGACAAACTGCTGCTGATAACACTGCGGAAGGTAATGGGGGCATGATGACCGGACTGTGAGAGAGAGGAACCAGAGGCATAACAAATAACCATGGAACTTTTTCTATTGGGCCCCACTTTACCATAACCACCGTAGGCAATAAGTTCAGAACTTGAAAAGTGTACAATTATCTTGGTCTAATTTACACACAGAGATAAAACAGACTTTACAGTACAGATACTGCTTAGTGGTGTCACAGAACTCAGATAATACACCCAGTGATTCACAGTACAGGAATAATGATCACAGTAATAGTACAGGGATAATATACTGTACATGGTGATGTCATAGTATGGGGAAAATAAACAGTGATGCCACAGTACAGGGATAATATACTGTACGTTGTGATGTCATAGTATGGGGATAATAAAACACTGATTACACAGTACAGGGATAGTGTACACAGTGATGTCACAGAACAGATTTAATGCCCACTGTGACATCCCAGAACGGTGATATTGCGCACAGTGATATTACACACACAGAAAAGATCACTGTGTACACGGTGACATCACAGCACATGAAGAAAGTAATTCTAATGATGTCACATGCAGGTATTATGATGCTCCAGTAAAATAATGGAGGAGCATTCAGTTTTCCACATCCCCTTCCATCATCCATAGTTATCACTAACTGCACTCTAGATCTCAGTGAAAATGGCTGCCCTTAGTTGTTGGGCCCCAAAACAGCTGCTAAGTTTGCTACTCATAAGGGGAACTATGGTTAATATGTGAGAGTGGGGGCTATAGTGAGCAGATTATGTGAGAGGTAAGAGGAGGAGCAGGGAGGCATTTTCACACTAGAGCGAAGACACAACAAGGGGGGAACTCAACCCAATCTATGATGGAAAAAAAAGTTTACACTCATCATATGAAAGCCTGATAAGGAAAGACACTGTGAGTAGATGACTATTAATATTGAGTGGATGATCTTTCAGACAATATAATCAGTCCAAAAAAAAAACATCACCGGAGTATCCCTAAGAGTTTTAGATTCAGAGTACCAGCATCATCTGAACATTGGGTATTTCATGCATATTGCACAAGTACCAGTAAGACCTTTGTATGAATATGGTACCTCCTATACCATATTCATACAATGGGTAAATGAATTTCCGAAACATTTATGGTTCTTGTATATAATGTATTTGGTTTCAAAATGTTGCAGAGACTGGGCAGAATAAGAGGATGGGGGGAGGGTGTCCTCACTAATGCAGAAAATTAGACATGTGAGTAGAGGCATGCACTCACAAGTTATATGGATCATAAGTCACACAGCTTACAATTGAGTTTATCTAATAAATTGACAGCAAGCAAGTGGCTACTGGCCTCCATTCTTCAAGGGTCTGTCTGACATGGGCTCTAAGTCTCTACTACTGACAATGACTAGGTCACAGGCAGACATGCCATCTAACCCCTGCTATCACAACATAAACATGTTATCCAGCTGGTGCACAAGTCCTGAGTCAAGGATTGATGGATAGAACTAACCAAGTCTTTAGTCTTACAGTTTTACATTGGCTCCACTGAAAGCTTACCTCTTCCATAGTACTTTAGCTTTTAATCTGCAAAAACTCAGTGACAACTATCACTATTTCAGGTTTCACAGAGGTTGTCAGTCAGCTTTCTTGACTCTTGAATGTCATGTCTGCCTATTTATGTAGAGATGTGATAGCAGGTGCAGAATTGTTCAGTTTTGCAACTGGGTAACACAAGAGAGACACCTTTTTTTTTATTGTGACCGAGAACAAGACTTAGACAACCCATTTAAGGCTAAGGCCCCACGTTGTGGAAACGCAGCTTTTTTGTTGCAGATTATGCAGTGGGTTTTTTTTTAGCCAAAACCAAGAACAGCTACAATAGGAACGGGAAATATATAGGAAGCTCTTATACTTCTACCTTCTGCTTAATCCACTCCTGGCTTGGGCTCAATAAAATGAAGCAAAATATGCAACAAAAAAAAAAAAAAGCTGCATTTCCGCATGGTGGGGCCTTATGGTTTTCCAGGACTAAAATAATGATGACTTATCCTTAGGATAGATGATCAATATCAGATCAATGGGGGTCCGACGTCTGGCAACCCCACCAATCACCTGTTTGAAGACACTGCAGTGTTTGGACAATCATTCTTTACTACTTACCAAGCACAGTGTTGTATGTCGTATACATTTACATGGGAATGAGCACCAAACAGGCCTTGTGAGTGATATCACATAACTGTGAAGTGAAAGCAGTGTTTACTTGAGCACCACTGTGAACAGCTGATCTATGGGACCCCATTGAGATAATACCTTAAAAGTCCTGGAAAAGCCCTTTAACAGTACTGGGATTTGTTATTTTCTGGTCACCTCTTTCATATGTATTAATTTAAGGGACACCATTTGTTTAGAGCAGAACTTTAGTCCGATTTCAGCCTCCATTTAACATACATGGCAGGAAAAGCTCTATTCAATGAATTGAGTGTATGCAACTTCAGAGGTATACAGTGGATTACGTCAGCTTAGTCCTCTCAAATCATGGTTGGGGCCGGCTGCATTATACAGCAGACCCCCATGGCATCTGAGCAGTTCCGCAGATGGAGGGGGGCTGCCTTTGTGTTCTGACCGACCCCCTAGAATGCACTTGCAGGGTGCTGAGCAGTTGTCATTGCAACTGTATGCACAGTGAAGGTCCCTATGTCTGCAGTCTTTGTGTATGGACAATACACTGAAATACATAATTATTGGCGTGCACTGTATGAGTAACTGTATAATCAAGTTCTCTAGGGGAACTAAACAAGAGTTCAATACCGTTTTAAAAAGTTTTTTATTTATTTATTTAAAAAAATTACACAAAAGTTGAAATCCTCCCCTTTTCTCCTTTTACACACACACACATATCTCTCTCTCTCTCTCTATATATATGTACAGTACAGACCAAAAGTTTGGACACACCTTCTCATTCCAAGAGTTTTCTGTATTTTCATGACTATAAAAATTGTAGATTCACACTGAAGGCATCAAAACTATGAATTAACACATGTGGAATTATATACTTAACAAAAAAGTGTGAAACAACTGAAAATATGTCTTATATTCTAGGTTCTTCAAAGTAGCCACCTTTTGCTTTGATTACTGCTTTGCACACTCTTGGCATTCTCTTGATGAGCTTCAAGAGGTAGTCACCTGAAATGGTTTTCACTTCACAGGTGTGCCCTGTCAGGTTTAATAAGTGGGATTTCTTGCCTTATAAATGGAGTTGGGACCATCAGTTGTGTTGTTCAGAAGTCAGGTGGATACACAGCTGATAGTCCTACTGAATGGAGTGTTAGAATTTGTATTATGGAAAGAAAAAAGCAGCTAAGTAAAGAAAAACGAGTGGCCATCATTACTTTAAGAAATGAAGGTCAGTCAGTCCGAAAAATTGGGAAAACTTTGAAAGTGTCCCCAAGTGCAGTGGCCAAAACCATCAAGCGCTACAAAGAAACTGGCTCACAAGAGGACCGCCCCAGGAAAGGAAGACCAAGAGTCACCTCTGCTGCGGAGGATAAGTTCATCCGAGTCACCAGCCTCAGAAATCGGAGGTTAACAGCAGCTCAGATTAGAGACCAGGTCAATGCCACACAGAGTTCTAGCAGCAGACACATCTCTACAACAACTGTTAAGAGGAGACTGTGTGCAGCAGGCCTTCATGGTAAAATAGCTGCTAGGAAACTACTGCTAAGGACAGGCAACAAGCAGAAGAGACTTGTTTGGGCTAAAGAACACAAGGAATGGACATTAGACCTGTGGAAATCTGTGCTTTGGTCTGATGAGTCCAAATTTGAGATATTTGGTTCCAACCACTGTGTCTTTGTGCGACGCAGAAAAGGTGAACGAATGGACTCTGCATGCATGGTTCCCACCGTGAAGCATGGAGGAGGTGGTGTGATGGTGTGGGGGTGCTTTGCTGGTGACACTGTTGGGGATTTATTCAAAATTGAAGGAATACTGAACCAGCATGGTTACCACAGCATCTTGCAGCGGCATGCTATTCCATCCGGTTTACGTTTAGTTGGACCATCATTTATTTTTCAACAGGACAATTACCCCAAACACACCTCCAGACTGTGTAAGGGCTATTTGACCATGAAGGAGAGTGATGGGGTGCTACGCCAGATGACCTGGCCTCCACAGTCACCAGACCTGAACCCAATCGAGATGGTTTGGGGTGAGCTGGACCGCAGAGTGAAGGCAAAAGGGCCAAAAAGTGCTAAGCATCTCTGGGAACTCCTTCAAGACTGTTGGAAGACCATTTCAGGTGACTACCTCTTGAAGCTCATCAAGAGAATGCCAAGAGTGTGCAAAGCAGTAATCAAAGCAAAAGGTGGCTACTTTGAAGAACCTAGAATATAAGACATATTTTCAGTTGTTTCACACTTTTTTGTTAAGTATATAATTCCACATGTGTTAATTCATAGTTTTGATGCCTTCAGTGTGAATCTACAATTTTTATAGTCATGAAAATACAGAAAACTCTTGGAATGAGAAGGTGTGTCCAAACTTTTGGTCTGTACTGTATATATATATATATATATCAATCATATAAGAAATCACATCTGATCTAATAAAATATAAAATTATTAATCACACACAATGAATGTAGTAACGAAAAAAAAAAATGCCTGACTTGCCGGTTTTTGGTTTTCACCTCCCAAAAATATTTAACAGAAAGTGATCAAAAAGTTATACATTTTTTATTGATACCCCAAAATGGATAAATTAAAACTACAGCTCGCCAAAACATAAGTCCTCACCCCTCACAGATGGAAATGCAAAAATGTTATAGGTGTCAGAATATGGCTATGCACAGCAATAACATTTTTTTGAACAAAAATAATAGAGTAAGACCCCAGTATCCGCAGGGAATAGGTTCCAGCCTACCTGTAGATAGTGGAAACTGCAGATAGCATCACACACAGTCAGATGCAGATGGCTCAATACAGTGTGCAGTAACTGTGCAGCGCTCTTACAGGTCCGGTCGCTGTACAATGTACAAAGTCACCTGCTTTGTACACTACTCATAGAACCGTTTATCGGTGCGGGGGTCGAGTGTTGGTCCCCAACGATCTTATATTAATGACTTATACAAAGGATAGGTCATTAGTATAAGGTCCTGCATTGCATAACCCCCTGTCAATAACCACAGTTAAAGGGGTATTCCCACAAACATAACCCTGTTTAAATTTGTAGATAATTAAAAGTTAAACATTTTTAAATATAAGTAATTAAACATTTTAAAGAGTTTTAAAGATTTTCTCTAAATATCTTGTGGTCACAAGTTGTTGTCTTGATCGGATTCCAGTGGATACGACCATGAATGCAGGATCTTTCTAAGATCAGAAAATCAGCAATGCTTTCCTTATGGTGGCCGGGATATCTTCTGATACATGCAATGTCCCTGACTGATAACTCAGCTACAATAAGAAAATCATGGCTGGCTTCCTGACAAGTCCCAGACCATAAAAAGTTTCTGTATTGGTGGTCGTATCCATTGGCAACCAATAAAGACAATAATGTCACCATTAAGATGGTTAGAGAAAATCTTTAAAATTCTGCAGAATTTTAAACTACTTACATTTGCAAAAATGTTTAACTTTTAATTATCTACAAATATAGATATGATTATGTTCATGGGAATACCCCTTTAAGTTAATGAAACCCTGAATACCGGGATTTACTGTAAAAATTTGATATTGCTGAAATCGTAATGACCTATTTTTTATTGAGATTTCACCGCACAAACATTTTTTTACACCATTTCACACTATATTGAATGGAACATTAAAAATACAATTTGTCCTACAAAAACAAGTCCCCATATGGCTATTTAAATAGCAAAGTAAATAATTTATGGCATTTAGAAGGTATGGAAGAAAGTGGTTAACAGACCAATGAAAATGCAGCAAAGAACACAGCAAAATGCTGTGTGTGAATTCAGCCTTAGAGAGAAGATATCAATGATTTCAGAAACACGGTTATAAAAACTTTGACCTCAAAATCAGTAATCTGCGATAGGGACACCAGTGAAAGTGGATATCCCTAGCAGCAGGGTTAAGTTTATTGACTGAGTAAAACAAGGATTAGAAAATAATTTGATCAAAAGGCACAATGTTAAAGGGTTATTTTCATCTCAGCCAATCATGGCTGAATACCAGGGTGGGGCTTACGAAAAAAGCTGACCATTTCTCTACACGCTTTGTGTAACTCCAATAGAAGTGACTGGGAGCTATGGAAACAGTGTAGCTCAGTCACACTGTAGCTCCCATTAACCTCTATGGGAGTTATGGTAACAGTGTCGTGCAGCGCCGCTTGCGTGTTTTTGTAAGTCCTTCCCTGGCACTTAGGATTTGCAGCCAGCTTTTTCCATTTTGACCATGATAAGAATAATTTTTAAAGGGCTCAAACATTGACTGCAATATGAATGTTGATGTAAGGCAAAGTAATCTCCTCTAAATGCATAACCCATTATTTTCTAACTGAATCTGTAAAATACAGCGTATATCCACATTGTGGCGGCATGCCCAGGATGCTGAATGGCGCTAATATCGCATAGCCATGGAAACTGTATGAAAAGGGTTTGCACCACATTGTCCTACTTTTAATGGGGTATTCCCATTCCTATATTTTTTTTTGTAGGATATGCCATAAACGCCTGATAGACAGGGGTCCCATACAAGTAAATGCAGAGATGAGAATACTTCTTCTGGCGGCTGCAAAGGGGGCCCAGTTCTTGGGACAGATACAGATTCCAGAGGTAGCTGGATATAGTCATAAATGGCAAGAAGGGAACTCTCCTTTACATGAGATTTCAGACAAATTACAACTTTTTCCTGACCCCAAAGCCCTGTCTGCTATATGCTTGTTATATATAGCAATGTCTTGAATGCAAAGCTATGGTACATGCATATTAACCATACATTGCTCACATTACACACACAGTTCTACTACATTCCACAGCACACCACACACACATCTCTGCTACATCACACAGCACCCCATACACACAGCTCTGCTACATCACACGGCACACCCTACACACAGCTCTGCTGCATCACACAGCACACCCTACACACAGCTCTGCTGGAAGCTGCTCATGCGCTGACTCTTCACGTGACCAAGTCCTAACGAGAAGCTCAGCCCAATGCTTGGCCCCTCCCCTACACGTGATTGATCACGTGATCATGACATCTTCAAAGGTCCTTTAGACTTCCAGGATTCAGCATCTGTCTGAGGTAAATATCAAGGGAAGGACTGCCAGTAATGTCTGCATTGAAAACGCAGCGTTTATACAGGGGGCATCTCTTTGGCGTCCGCTTCTCTGTTGTGTGAACAGTCCTCAATGCTGCAGTTCATGTCTCAGTAATAATACAGGGTCAGACATTCCTGTGTGGCGTCAGGAAGCTTTGTAGTGTTTAGCCGCGGTGCATTATGGGAGGGCAGCTGCCAAGGAGTGGCGTTGCTTGGGTTAACAGGATGTAGACGGGGGAAAGAGGCGGGAACCAGCCTGTCACGTGACAGGAGCCCTGTCTCCTCAGCCTCATAGAGCTTTGCGTGGCCTGAAGTTGTTTTGTTTTTATGACTGCGCCAAATTTTAACATTTTGGGAAGTTCACATAGTACATGCATATTACATTGTGGTGACTATCATAGTAAAACATCCAGCATACTGTGAGGGAGGTCTGAGCGACATTTTTATTCCTTACGTGTACAAATATTTAAGGAAAAATGGTTTAGGGAGAAAAGTATAAGCTGCCTCACTAAGAGCTATTGTAGGAAAGGAAAGTTGTAATACATTAGAGGCGGAGGGAGCGGTGTGTGAATGAGCCCCAAGTAGTCAAAGGGGAGGGGGCAGGACCCTCTTTAGCTGTTCATGTTGTGACCACTGTTAGCCCCGCCATGTGAGGTATTGACTTGTCCTTCACTGACATCAGATTAAATCCTACCTAAGCAGCATCCAAATCTCACCACATGCAGGCACCCATGTGTCTGCCGCTCTCTACCTTGTTGCTGGTGTCAGCAGGCCTGCTCAGAGGTGCTGGCAATGGAGCGCTACAGCTAACAGCTGGCTGGGGGTCCTGGGTGTCAGACCATTATCATTGTAAGAGTGAAGAAATCAGGCGATACCTTTTAGAGGCTAACTGAGTATATTTATAAGTAAGCTTTCAGGAGTACTCGCTCCCTTCTTCAGACATGGTCACACCATGTCTGATGAAGGGAGCGAGTACTCCTGAAAGCTTACTTATAAATATACTCAGTTAGCCTCTAAAAGGTATCGCCTGATTTCTTCACTCTTACACTACTTTCAATGGCTAACACGGTACAACATTATACTACTATCAACTTGAAAAAGACCATTATCATTCGCATACTTATGATCTATCCTTGGGTCCTTGGAATAGGTCATCAATTAGTCCTGGAGAACCCCTTTAAATGCACTATACCCTGTTTCTGAATGGAGCATGCATGTGTGTCCGCTACACATGTCAGAGAGGGTGACTTTCGATATTCATTGTAATGATCAGTGCCTTTCCCAGCAGTCAGACCCCCAGCAGTTATCTACAGTGGATAGAGAATACCTTAGTACTAGCTGAATACCCCTTTAGGCTTAGGCAAAAAAACAGTGCAGAAAAAAAATGTCGGAAACGCATTTTTCATTGCAATTTCATAGAGTTTTCCTCTGCGGACTTTCTGCCCCTATTTTACTTATACAGAAAATGTCAGCATTTCCGTAGGTATAATTGACATGCTGCGATTTTCAAAAATGCAAGCTCTTCCGCTGCAGATTTTTTACTGCAATATGTGGATGGCCAGAATCCCATCCACTTTGCAGGTACTGTAGAAGGCAGAGTTTTTTGCCACGGCATTTCTGCCACTGCCAAAACACTACATTACACGGGAAAGGTCAGTAAATATTTTGTTTGGCTCCATTTGCAGAACCCATAGAAGATGCAAAGAAATGACTCGAGCAACCCCTTTAACCACTTCCGGACCGCCCATTGGGTTTTTACGTCCGCATAGTGGCTTCCTTGTTCTGTAAGGACGTACCGGTACAGCCAAGCAGTTTTCAGCAGCTGCACGAAATCGTACAACTGCTGAAACAGGGAGCCGGCTGTAACTTCAGCTGGAGCTCCCAGAGAGATGGCAGGGAAGATTTATTATGGTCTATTATGACCTTATGAGGACACAATGAAAAAAAAAAAAAATGAATAGAAAAGTAAAAAAAAAAATTAGAATAAAATATTTTTAAAAATAAATAAAATAATATGCCAATAACACGCCCTTATTACAGGTTCTAGCCCCACCCACGTCGATACCATACAAAATAAAAATTACCGCAACAGAGAGGAAAAACTATTTTCTAAAGTTTTTTTTAGTAGCACTTTGTGCTATTAAATAAATGTTTTTAAAAAAGTGAAAAACAGACACGTTTTCCCACCTCTTTTGTTTATATTTTCCCAGATATAAAAAAAAATTAATACATACAAATTAAACATACAAAAATAAAAACAACATAAAAGTAAAGCCCTATGTGTCACCGAACAAAGACGCAGAAATTAGTAGAATAAACCAAATGATAAAAATGTTACAGCCCCCAAATCAGAACATACAAAATACCCAAAAATGTGTCTGGTCCTGAACCACAAATTTCCCCGGTACGGAAGTGGTTAAAGTAAGCTCCTCAACTGCTGCAGCATTGCTGCACCTCATAAAGGGACATTGTCAGAAGTATATCAAAGGATGCATAGCTCCATGGATTTATTTAGGCCTGTGTCTCAAATATACTTCTGACAATGTCCCTTTATGAGGTGTGGTGATGCTTTAACACCTCACTGTTTATTTTGTGGCAGGTTATTTATTTTGCTTACTTATATAGCGCCATCATATTCCACACAGATTTACAGGTATTGTCCCATATAGGGATCACAATCTACATTCCCTATCAGGATGTCTTTGAAGTGTGGGAGAACATACAAATTCCTTGCAGATGTTGTCCTTGGATGGATTCGAACTGGATTGGAGACTTGGGCTGTTGAGCCAATGCTTTTATATTTATAATGAATCTAGTTACATTTTAGTATTTACTCAGGCAGAATATTCACACAATTTATTGTTTAGATTTAAATAGTCACTAAATTTTCAGACAATTTAGTCTCATTTAATACATTGGAAGAAAAGTGTGTTATTACTGATGGGATGTTAGTCATAGACAGTAAGCAACTTTACTGACTGCTCATAGATTTCTTTTACTGTGTCAGGGATCTGTTTAGCTGCATCATGCCCTATATTTGCAGTGCACTGTCCATGGATCTCCTATATTATGTTCACTTGCGCTTTTATCAACTATTTGTTTGCTATTTTACAGTTACTCCTGGCAGAATTGCATGAAGTAGTAGTAGTAATTAATAAGTCAGGGGCAGACTGCTCTTTATTGCACACACCCTAAGCCTGAGAGAGAAATGTAAAATACAGGTGCATCTCAATAAATTAGAATATCTTTGAAATGTTTATTTATTTCAGTAATTCAATCCATAATCAGCGTCTACCATGATTGTGTGTCCTACTGAACCAGACTGAGGGACCATTTAAAGGTTTAGGAAACCTTGGCAGGTGACACACTGAATTTACAATACTCAACTTTTTTACAATATTCTAATTTTCTTAGATTTGGGTTTTCATTACCTGTAATCCATAATCAACGTTTACAGAAATAAAACACTTGAAATAGAACACTCTGTGTGTAAAGAATCTAGAAAATATAGGAGGTCACTTTTTTAATTTAATTACTGAAAGAAATAAATGTTTCAAAGATATTCTAATTTATTGACATGCACCTGTCTGCTCCAGCCACAATGGGGACATTAGCAGCATAAAAACTGATAGGACATCATGTATGAAGGTTTATATAGCATGACCCTGCACATATTTCAACTTTTCATGAAAACTCAGGTACCCTTTAAGCAGTATACAGTGGGTACGGAAAGTATTCAGACCCCTTTAAATTTTTCACTCTTTGCTTCATTGCAGCTATTCGCTAAAAGCAAAAAAGTTCAATTTATTTCTCATTAATGTACACTCAGCACCCCATCTTGACAGAAAAAAAAACCCTGAAATGTAGATATTTTTGCAAATTTATTAAAAAAGAAAAACTGAAATATTACATGGTCATAAGTATTCAGACCCTTTGCTGTGACACTCATATTTAACTCACATGCTGTCCATTTCCTTATGATCCTCCTTGAGATGGTTCTACTCCTTCATTGGAGTCCAGCTGTGTTTAATTAAACTGATTGGACTTGATTAGGAAAGGCACACACCTGTCTATATAAGACCTCACAGCTCACAGTGCATGTCAGAGCAAATGAGAATCATGAGGTCAAAGGAACTGCCCAAGGAGTTCAGAGACAGAATTGTGGCAGGGCACAGATCTGGCCAAGGTTAGAAAAGAATTTCTGCAGCACTCAAGGTTCCTAAGAGCACAGTGGCCTCCATAATCCTTAAATGGAAGAAGTTTGGTATGACCAGAACTCTTCTCAGACCAGGCTGTCCAGCCAAACTGAGCAATCGTGGGAGAAGAGCCTTGGTGAGAGAGGTAAAGAAGAACTCAAAGATCACTGTGGCTGAGCTCCAGAGATGCAGTAGGGAGATGGGAGAAAGTTCCACAAAGTCAACTATCACTGCAGCCCTCCACCAGTCGGGGCTTTATGGCAGAGTGGCCTGAAGGAAGCCTCTCCTCAGTGCAAGACATATGAAAGCCCCCATAGAGTTTGCCAAAAAATACATGAAGGACTCCCAGACTATGAGAAATAAGATTCTCTGGTCTGATGAGAGAAAGATTGAACTTTTTGGCGTTAATTCTAAGCGGTATGTGTGGAGAAAACCAGGCACTGCTCATCACCTGCCCAATACAATCCCAACAGTGAAACATGGTGGTGGCAGCATCATGCTATGGGGGTGTTTTACAGTTGCAGGGACAGGACGACTGGTTGCAATTGAAGGAAAGATGAATGCGGCCAAGTACAGAGATATCCTGAAAGAAAACCTCTTCCAGAGTGCTCTGGACCTCAGACTTGGCCGAAGGTTCACCTTCCAACAAGACAATGATCCTAAGCACACAGCTAAAATAACAAAGGAGTGGCTTCGGAACAACTCTGTGACCATTCTTGACTGGCTCAGCCAGAACCCTGACCTCAACCCAATTGAGCATCTCTGGAGAGACCTGAAAATGGCTGTCCACCAATGTTCACCATCCAACCTGACGGAACTGGAGAGGATCTGCAAGGAAGAATGGCAGAGGATCCCCAAATCCAGATGTGAAAAACTTGTATCATTCCCAAGAAGACTCATGGCTGTACTAGCTCAAAAGGAAGGGGCTTCTACTCAATACTGAGCAAAGGGTCTGAATACTTATGACCATGTGATATTTCAGTTTTTCTTTTTTAATAAATTTGCAAAAATATCTACATTTCTGTTTTTTTTCTGTCAAGATGGGGTGCTGAGTGTATATTAATGAGAAATAAAATAACTTTTTTGTTTTTAGCAAATGGCTGCAATGTAACAAAGAGTGAAAAATTTAAAGGGGTCTGAATACTTTCCGTACTCACTGTATATACCATTTCATAGTGGCTTTCTTTTTTGACAGACAGCTTTTCCAATACCTGGACACAACTGTACACAGCTGGAGGTACTTGCCATACAGCATCATGTGCTTACATACAAGTGATTGGAAAAATCCATACATGTCCACTAACATCACAAATTACAAAAAACATTTATTTAATGCACGGCTTAGTCAGTACAGTCAGTGCCGATCACCATGGGCCTGCTGTGTAAGTGTCACAAGGATCTTGGTGACAATACTGACTAATACTGATCTTTCAGAAATAGAAATCAATAAAATTCCTCCAGGAGTTAAACAGGTAACAAAAATTGTATAGAAACATTCAATGAATGGGGAAAACCGGTAAAATTAATAATTTTTATTGATATAGTGCCAACATATGCCGCAGTACAAATCGGGATAGAAGGGAACAGACAAAATGAGACATTATGGAGTAATAGTCAACAAATCAAGCAATAGAAGTGAAGACCCTTATTCACAAAAACCTGTAGTCTATGAGGAAACAGATGCGAAATCAGTATTGTCCATAATCAAATGTAATATAAATTAAGCACTAAGTTGTATATTAAAAAAGATACCTACAAAAATTACAGCTCATGTCTGAAAAAACAGGACCTCAGGCTTACATGGTTATGTGAAGAAAAGAAGTTTTGACTGTCAAAATATTGGGATATAAAAAAAAAATAATTTTGTCCTTAAAACATAACTCCAGTTATAAAGCCACTTTTCATAAATGAATAGTCCAGGTGAATATAAGAAACTAGAGCTGAGTAAATAAATCCATTTGCCATTTCAGAGAGGCACCATGCATATATTCCATGCAGGCTTTCTTCTCCCGCCACAAGCGTTGATCTGCAGTTTCTTTACTGTAGTCGGTAGCGGTGTGAAAGAACAAGGATTTTTTTAGTCTGTTTGAGCAAAAACAAGAAAATTTTAATTAAAATTAAGAATCACCCATAAGCTTAAAAAAATCAAGACTTTAAATTCAGGCAGAATTGTCCAGCCTTATAAGATACTTTGTAATATAGCTTTTTTAAAAAAAATATATGTTTTCTTCACATACTAAGCTGAGTTACTTGTTACATAAAAGTATGGAAAGGAAGGCATTGGTGGTTAATGGTACAGAATGGTAGTAAATCAGTTAACAGTCTCCTCGTCCTCTCTTACCTCTCCATAGACTTCTGTGTGTGAGCTGAGTACGGAGACGGATCCTCTACAGATAAGCAGTCTGACTGAGGAGGAGGACAGCCTAATAATACAAAGTTTCTTTGTTCATTTATGATATGTTGTTTTATAACTAGAGATATGCTTAGGGCTAGGTTCACATCTGTGTTGGAGTCTCTACAGTGTCCATTGGAAATCGCTGGACAAAAAAGTCCTGCAAGTCTGACTTTTATGTCTAGTGGTTTAAGTTAAAAACAATGGACACTCAGCAAACTCCATTATAGTCAATGAGGTCCATCGGGTTCCTTTTGTGTCTGTCATTTAATAGATCCAATTGTGTCCATTTTTCCTTTCTACTGGTCCTCCAACAAACCAGAAGAATGGAAACGACGACACAGGTGTGAACATAGCATTAAAGGAGTTGTCTGGTATAGGAAACGCATGTTCAAATACCTGTTATGGAATACTTAGGCTACGGCCCCACGTTGCGGAAACACAGATTTTTTTGTGGCAGATTTTGTTGCGTTTTTTGAGCCAAAGCCAAGAATGGCTGCAAAAGGAATGAGAAATATATAGGAAGTTCTCAGGCTGTGTTCACACAGAGTTTTTTGGCAGCGGATTTTGACAAGGAATCCGCCTGAAAAAACACCTCCCATTCATTTCATTGGGAGTCAGTAGCGTTTTTTTTTTCCTCTAGCGGTTTTTTTCCACTAGCGAAAAAAAAAAAGCGACATGACCTATCTTAAGGCGGATTCCGCCTGGAAAAACCAATTGAAGTCAATGGGAGGCAGAAAAAACGCGACACAGTTTTTAAAGAGAAGCTTCTAGGTCCATACAGTGTGCTGGAGCAAAAAAAATGGGGCAAAAACCGCGTCAAAAAACACATCATGTAAAAAAAAGCGTCAAAAAAAGTTTCCTAATTCCTGAAGCAGATTTTTTCAGCTTGCAAAAAACTCCGTGTGAACATACCCATATACTTCTGTCTGATGCTAAATCCACTCCTGGCTTTGGCTCAAAAAACCGCAGCAAAATCTGCAACAAAATCTGTCCTTAGATTACCCAAACAGTCCATTGATTTCAGGTGAAACTGTTTAACCCCTTCCTGCCACAGCCATTTTTCATTTTTTTACTCTCCCCCTTCCAAAAGACAAATTGTACTTTTTAATGGTACCATTTAATATTCCGGACAATGTATTAGTAAGCTGGAAAAAAAAAATTCAACATTTGCGCCATTTTTATATGTGTTTGGTTTTTGCGACGTTCACTGTGAGGTAAAAATGACATGTTGCCTATATTCTGCAGGTTGGTACGATCAGACCACATTTATGTGATTTTTGTTATTCTATAACACCTTTACAAAAGTCCAAAGCTTTAAAAAATGCAAAAAAATGATATTCCCATCCATATTCTGACACCCATAACTCTTTTATGTTTCTGTGTAAGGAGTCTTTTTTTTGCAGCACAAAATATAGTTTTTATTTATACCATTTTAGGGAATATTGATGTTTTGGACACTTTCTATTTAATTTTTAAGGAGGTGAAATGGTGATTTGGCGGTTTTGATTTTTTTTTTTTTTTTTTTTTTTTTTTTTACTACTACATTGTTCACCATATGGTCCAAGGTGTAACTATTGTTTTATATTTTTTTTACTATTTTACAGGAAGGGGTTTGCTGAACATCTTTGTAATATACTTTATTAACTTATTGTACTTTCTTTTAGCATAAAATAAGTTCTAAAGTTCTCCTTGGCATCCCATATTCACCTGCAGAATCTAAAAATTACATTCTTGACTTGTTTTTAAAGGGAACCTATGAGGGTGATTTGGGAAACGAATGCAGTTTATATCCCAGATTGCCCTGTTATAAAGCCATCTTTATTCTTACCTAGAGATGAGTCCATGAATCAGTTATGATACATAGCTGATCGGTGGGGGTCTAACTGCTGAGACCACCGCTGATCCTGAGAAGCCCTGTTGTGCATTCAGCCCAACTGCAGCCGGGCTAAATGTAGACAGGCCCCTGCTGAACGGGATGCATCTGTGATCCCCTTCACTTCAATGGGGACACCGGAGATAGACGGAATTTAAAGACCCACCATATTAAAAGATCCAACATTTGCCGTACTATTACAGCAGATTTTTGGAAGAGCTTAAAGAGAGTCACCAGAGCCTGCAAATACATAGGTTAGGGTCACCTGAATCAAACAGTATTTTCCCCTGTGAATTGGTTCCTCCATTGCTGAGCTATAACTCTTTTTGTCAATATGCTAATGAGCTCTTTAGTGGATCCAAATGAATGAAGCAGAAATTTATATCACAAAATAAGGTAAAAAACCAGTACTTTTAAAGCAACCCTACAAACTCCCTCTTACTAAAAGTTACTTCATATTGGTGTTTTTGTGATCTGCGCTTTATAATTATTCCCTTCTTGTTACAAGGAAGATCCACTCTTCATGCACTGACTTACTGGTGAACCTGTGATAGACTTGTGTTTATATACAGCAGCCTAAAGCATCTGAACAAGCAGAGCGGCATTGAAAAGGGAGAAAGCAGCAATCTGACCCAATGATATGACAGGAGGTGTGTCTTAGACTACCACTAACTCTCTGTTAGCACTGTAGCTAAGCTCTAGTCATATATCACTGTTCTGCCCTAATGAAACAAGCTAAAATGAAGCTTAGGAGCAAGATCTGAGGAAAATAAATAGCAGGTTGGCATCCCTATAGATACTAACTTGCATAACAATTTTGAGCTCCTGAGTAAACAGTCACTTTATGCTTAGAAAATGGCTACAAAATCTATAATTGTCACATTTCAAATTCTCAAATTTCTGTTAAATGTATGTTCTATAGGCAGCAGCACTGGAGAAGAAGGAATGATTGCCACCCAGCCACAGGCTAATGTATCTGCAGAACAATATGCCAAGGAGAATCCTGCTGATGGCTTCCTACAAGTTGAGTTAGAGTTGAACTTGAAGCTAGGAAATCTGCTCTTTCACGATCCGGTAAAGTATATGTACAACCCTTTGTTGTATGCCTGGGAACCTCATGAGAAGTATGTCCGGACATACTGCCAGTCGAGAAAGGAAGTGTTGTTCTTAGGAATGAACCCTGGACCATTCGGCATGGCTCAGACAGGGGTAAGATCCTCACTGAACAAGGTTAATTTGTGCCAAGGGGACGGATTGATTTTTTTTTTTTTTTTTTACATTTAATTGCGTCGGTGCCATATTAACCTGCATAAAATTGCTCAATTAAAGGCGTCTTCAGCATTTTGCACCATTAACTCATCCTTGATACAGACACTTGTTAAGCATTTGTTCATCTATTTCTTTCCTGTCATAAATCTGTCAAGGTTTACTTCATTATGACTATACCTGCCATCTACCAGTTCTGCCAACCGTTGTCCTACTCACTCGTATCCACAGCTCTATAAATACCAGGCCTGACACACAGACTGATGCTCAAAAAAAGAGCAAGAAATCTGTTAATGGCAGATGGAGAGACTGACTGGGAGTGGGAGGAATGACACTATATGAAAAGGTCAGACAGTCTTGCTGGCTGTGATAATTGGTTACACCTCTCTGCCCCATTCCTTTATTAAGCGGTGTGATAATTTTGAGATCATGCCAAACTGCGTCATGCCTCAGCTTAGAGAAAGAATTATGTGGCTACGGGTATAGAGAAATTGCTAGCCAAATTGTAACAAGTGGTTTTACTATTTTTTACTACTGCCCCGATTCTTTATATTATATAAGGGTACATGTGTCTATTTTTCACACATTAAACCTGAGAAAAAAAGTTAGTTTTAATTATATTTTATAACGTACTATGTTGTGCAGCGCTGCATTCAAGAGCTGTAAGACTTTAATAAATTGTACTTTTCAGAATGTGTAGGATTAGCTTGCATCTCGATTGCTACTTTATCCTTAGACAAAAACATGCATATTTATCAATGCTTTGCACCAATTTTCTGCATTGAACAAAATGGCATTCATGCTGTACTAATCAAACCCTGAATTTGTTTTTCTGACACTTATGAATATTCAGAAGAAAAGTAGAAAAGGAGGTGTGGGCACCAGGTTAATGGAGAAGGTCTCAGGGAAAGGGTACTGTTTCTCCTTGTGGATAGGAGAGTTGGGCTAAGGAGTTGTATAAGCCAGGCAATACTCCCTGGGAGTAAGGATTTGCATATTACTTCTCATACAGGGCTAAGAAAGCTGCCTCTGTAGTGCCACCTACTGGATAGCTACCCTATAAGTCAGTGTTTGACCCTCTAAAAGACTTTCCAATATGATATAGACTATACACCAAACCAGAATCTTCTCCATAAGAAAATAGGGTTACTGTCTCTTCTTGTGGAGTCCACCAGTTGGTGAAGAAAACCTGCTTCTTGTCTACATGGACAAGTGGAAGTCCCAGTGACGTATATGCTGAATATTGCTATAGTCCCCCTGTTCACCCAATGGAGGTCAAAAAAATGTCTTTTTAGTTTTTGTTGGGGTGGTGTGTTTATGTTTTTACTGTATAGAAAAGTGCAGAAGACTGTATAGACCAGTGTATAGAAACCAAATGTGATTGATACAGAACAGTGGCTGGAACATACATGGTTTACTGAGGCAAATATCTGCATTTACATTATTTGTATTTTCTCAGGTTCCATTTGGGGAAGTTAAACATGTACGTGACTGGCTTCAGATTGACGGAAGAGTCTATAAACCAGAAGTAGAGCACCCAAAAAGACCAATACGTGGCTTTGATTGTCCCAACAGCGAGGTGAGTGGCGCTCGGTTTTGGAGTTTTTTCAAGTCCATTTGTGGCCAACCCGAAACTTTCTTCAGACACTGCTTTGTGCACAACCACTGCCCTCTCATATTTATGAATCAGTCCGGCAAGAATCTGACTCCAACAGACCTTCCTAAAGTGCAGAGGGACTTGCTCCTTGATGTTTGTGATGAAGCCTTATGTCAAGTTGTCAAAACACTTGGGGTGAAAATGGTGATTGGGGTCGGAAAGTTTTCCGAGCAACGAGCAAGAAAAGCCTTGGCTGGAGAAGGGATGGAGGTGACTGTGAAAGGTATCATGCATCCATCCCCTAGGAACCCGCAAGCCAACAAAGGATGGGACAGTGTGGTGAGGGCACAACTCCAGGAGCTAGGAGTTATGCCTTTACTGACTAGCTAACATGACCAGACTTAAGTATTCACAGAACAATTCCTAGCACACTACATTTAAATTCATCATGTTTATTCCAGTTGTTGTTGTTTTTGTACTGTAATGTGTTTGGTGTATATGTCAAATAGAAATTATTATTAATCTTTTTAAAACTGTTCCCAATTGATATAGAAGCAACTACTGAGCATGTGAAAGGCTGTACGGCTCAGGACTGCCGAGTGACTCTGGAACTTAACAAAGAACAGATGGAGGGTTCATTGCGTTACCTCTTCTCCTGTGACCTTCACACTTCATGTAAAACTAAAGCTCCCAATGACCTAGAAGCACACACGTGCCTCTATAAAGGTGATTGGATTGCTCTTTTAGTTGCTGTAAAATATAGCTAATTTATTTCCCAATTTATAGCATTATCCTTTACCTCCGCACTCTATGCTGTGCACTTGTACATGAGATATTGGGGTATGTTGAAGTATGGCCACCTTTGACTATTACTTTAGCTAACATAAGGAATTAAAAGTTTAAAATAGCGCTCCTACAAAAAAAAAAATTATTTTCTAGCCCATTAGAAAGGTACATGATGTAAGTGATAGTTAAGGTAATATTAGTGATGGCTGTATTTGTCAGGTATCCACTTCCTACTGGACCTCAGCTGTGTCATGTGACCAAAAATAAGACTGACAGTGTCTCATGTTTCACAGGAAGTCAGTTTCTCTATTCATTCCTATGAGAGCCTTTATACAACTACTGTACCCCCAGTGTGCAACTGTATGGCTCAATGTCCAGTCTGGTGGGAGAATAGCATTACATTTAAGTTAGTTGAGGAGTGGAACTCTATAGAATCATGGGCTTTTATTGAAATGTGGTATGTAGTTGTATTAATTATTTTAGGTTTCTACCAGAAATGTGGTATTTTGTTATAATTTGTGACTAAACAATGACTGTTTTTGGATGTAAAATTTAAATTCCATTTTATTTAATTTTTTTTGCTATTGTGTCGAAATGTGTTTGGTGAACATTTTGTAATATATCTAATTAACCTATCTAACTTCCTTTTAATAGAAAACAGAAGGCTGTAACAATTCTCCCTAGCAACCCTCTAACTGAGCTGTTAGTAAGGAAAATCCATACACATTTGTATTGCCAGTATGCAGAGTTGTGGGGGGAGATGGTGACTTTAAATGGCTGTATCTCTGTTTTCATATAACCTAGAAAAATGGTTTTGGTATCACACGAAAGCCGTAAAATAACATGAGATATCTCTAGTTAAAAACACAGTCGAGAATTTGAACTTTATATACAGCTGTTCATACTGCTTATAAAAATCACATTCCTTATTGTGTTTTTAACTAGTGATATCCCTTTTTTATAGCTAGTACTGCAATCTTAGCAGCACCTGAAAGCTGAAAATCTCAGCTTTCAAGTGAGAGCAAAGCCATTTTTCCAGGTTGTATAAAGAAATACCAGAGATACAGCCTTTTGAAGTGTCCGCCCTCCTTTGGCAAATGCTACAACTCTGCATACTGCATTGAGTACAGGTATATGGGACATATTTTCCCTGGCAATGCTTAGTTAGAGCATTGTTTGTGGGAACTTTACAGTAAGTTAGTTAGGAAAGTAAGTTTTCAGAACAGTGATTTGACTGAAAGTTACAATATATTGTATCTATCGACTCCTCCCCCCCATACACATGTATGCTAGGCTCGGCTGAGTATTCGTGTGTTGTCAATGGGGAAAGGATAAAAAGCATTCCATGGTTAGCTACCTGCCAAAAGCTCTGGGTTCAGCAAACATTTGTCTAAAGTGTATGGCCTGTGAGGGAATCTAGTGTAAAAATACAAGTAAAAGATGTAATAGTTAGGGTCCATTCACATCATGCTTTTTACATCCATCAAACAGTTCTGTTTAACGGATGCAAAAAATGGATGACCATTGATGTAAAAAAAAAAAAAAAAAAAAACATCCCTTACTTCCCATTTTTTTTATGGACACAAAAGTATGGTTTACTCCATTTTTGTGGCATTCAACAGACACTAAGACTTTCTTTTTTTCATATTGATCTCTGCGGCCATGCATCTTTTGCATCTGTTAAACGTATCCGCCATATGGATGTAAAAAACCTGATGTGAATGGCCCCATACTTCCTTTCATTTAAAAAAAAAAAAAAAATCCCCGGGGTTTGTGAATGGCTTCTTCCTCATTACCCCCTATATCCCTTTAGTTTGCTTTTCCTGAGAATTTCCGGGATGTCTTCTCCTTCTCCTGAAATTTTTATTGCATCAATTCTGCTGCTTCACTAACCACCGCTGTGTGGTGGGAGAGACTTACTCATTGGTAGCAGGTGATTTCAGCTCTGCTGTTGCCATATGCTGTGCTGTTGGCATCTTCTGTTTTAGAACCTGGTGCGCTCAGGGAAGAGCCTGGGTAGCAATAAGACGAGGCGGATGGCTTGTTACAAGTCCTAATGTATGTCTAGAAGGTGCAGTGAGGCAAGGGGCACGAGCAGACTGTTTTATTGCACTAATAAAGTAGCCCATCTAGCCTCATTGCTTATGTAAACCATTCTCTCCTAATTAAAGGGAAAAAGATGACTGTTTTGTCACGTCTGGTTCTGCCTGCCAACAGGACCAAGTTTGTGGTAGTGTCAGCAAGTGCTCTGGCTATAATGGGGCGGGATTCTTCTATGGACTGTGAACCTATATGAAATATAACATTTTGTGACATCATCATTATGCATTAAAATTGAAATGTCGCCACAAATGTCAGAGTGGTCTGGTGATTTCTTCCTTATAATATAAAAGTGTATTATTGAGGTGTTTTAGGAGGCCCCCATAGATTTCTCCTACTGATGTAGCATCACTGCTGATAGTCTTATACTCCTAGTGTTCCATACAGTGCAGCACAATCTCCTACACCGTCTGGGCTGGTCTAGGAATGGAATGCCAGAAGGACTGTGAAAATGTGTGTACTGACACAGCAGTAATAATGTGCATGTACAATTTTTGAAGATCTGTGGAAAAATAGGTGATGATCATTAGTGGTTATTACACAGTTTGTCCACTATATAAGAGAATAGGATAATTCCTAAAAATAAAAGTGAGAAACAACATGCACTATATAGGGTGAATATGTTCAAAAAGGCGCATCTGTAGGTAATGTAGATTAACCCCCTTAATGCCAATTTTACTATTACTTTTTTCATTCTCGTCTTCCAAGAGCTGAAACTTTTTTTTATTTTACTAACAACATAGTCATATGAGGGCCTGTTTTTTTAATGGCACAATTCATTTTACCATGTAATTTATTATATTCTAGTTTTTATTGATACATAGGAATTTCTAATCATTTTTTATTACTTTTTTTCAGAAGGAGGGGTCAAAGTAACCAAAAAACAGGATATCTGGCATTATGAATTTTTAAGGTGTTCACGTGATATTTTGATAATTTGGCCATTTTAGATAAATATTTTCAATATAAATATTTTATTTGGAATAATATTTATGTTTTTATATATTTTAAAAACTTAAACTTTCTTTTGTTTTTATTTTCAGTCCCCTTTATTAGGGTACTTTATTAGTGAGCACTTGTACAATGCACTGCACTACTGCATTGTGGCGAAAGTGGCTGATCAGGGAGCATAGGGCACCCTCTCCCTTTGTAAACATCTGAGGGGGGATAAGCCCTGACCAATTTTATCTCCAGACCAGTCTGCTGCAGGCTGGTGTCAGCTGTATAACACAGCTGGTTGGTTATGTATCTAGGCTTCAGAGCCCGCAGTCTTTTGCACACTGCCGCCATACATGTACAATGGATGTTGCCTCTAACCTTTCTGTGTTGTGCCAGAATAGGCGGGAAAATGCAGCTGATGTTCGTTCCCTAGATCTTAGGTGCCAACCTCACTGGGCATAAGGTTCATAGACATACAGAGAGATAATGATGTGAAAATGGAGAAAAAGAGAGCAAACTTCCAGCACAAGGAGCTTAGATTAGTGAGGTTTATAAATGGACTACGCCTTCAGGGAATGTTTTTAAGTTAAGAAAGTGCAATACGAAACATACAAAAGACAATTTAAAACAATAGAAAAACGCCAATTGGTAACAAGAGATGGGAAATTCAGGGGCATATTTTTTAGCAGGGGGAAATGTCCTTTTATTTTATATGATTTTACAACTATATATCTACGATGAGCATCCAAGATAATACATGACATTTCAAAACCTCATTGATCTGTGTTGGATAACATGTTCCTGTACAGAGAGAACTTCATGGAGCACAGGGTTAAACATAGTTTGGTTTGCTTGTACTTTTAATATTAACGTAGTGACCAAGAAGAATTGGGCCATTACATCCCCTAACACAAAGGAGCTATATCATAGCCATAATCTAATTTCCTGTGTTTCTCACTACTCCTATGACTTGCAGGGACCAGGTGGGCTTCTTTATGCTAGACAAGGCTAAAAGTTTTGCCTGTGGTCTATGCACATGGGTTGCTAATAGCATTTTGTGAGCAGTAATGCTGCTGCCCGGTGCTGCACTGCTATTTCTGCCAGTCTTGAGTGCTGTCAGCAGAAGTGATGGATGGCCTTTGGTGCAGTGTGCTGGTCAGAGGCAATCAGCAGTCCCTGCTAACTTAATTCACTGCTTCATAATCTACCATGGGTCCACACGGAATTGACTTAACCCCTTAGACACTGCCAATCCTTTTAGAGTTTGTTTACAATGTGATTTGAGGAAGCATTGTTCTTACTACTAAGATTTTGTCGCCCTCAGTCTAGTAACAGAAAAATCATATCCTGTAGGCTAATGGGAGTCGGCAAATTAGATGACCAGAAATGGCTTCAAACGGGTCAAATAGGAAGTGAAGGAGAAAAAAAACAGAATATGTACTCTATGTGGTATGAGCTGGAATACCGTATTGTAAAATTCCTTTTCTCTGCCACCTATAGGACCAGACTGGTGAAGACTCTTGAGTCATGACCTAGAGGAATAATAATAAAAAAAAATCCCTTGTACAATATAAGTCCATTTGGAGTCATTTAAAATGAGCGTATGACTTGCCAATTCCAAGGTCCACTTGTACAGGATCTTGGGTTACAGGGATTTTTCCTATTAAAGAATTGCTGGACTGGGAATTCCAAATAGAATTTAGGTGTACTTGCATGCAATTATTTCCTATGTATAAAGCCCTTCCCAATATGACAGGACGATATGGACACACAAGCGATGACATCCTTAAACAAAAGTTGCAGCTCAAATCTATTACAAATTGTAAAATGCTCGGAGGCACATGACTGATCTGGGAACTGGTTCCTGACAATGCAATCATTTATCGATTTCTTGGTTTCATTTGATCACATTCGCACAGATCTGTGACAGAGCAGCTGGAGGGAAGCCGGAGCTCACAACTAGCCATTTACTAGGATGATTTTGTGTTACAGGTCAAGACTCATAAAAAGCACAGGGGAACGGTTTACAATAAAAAATGGTGGAAAGCTGACAACAAAAAAGTGGTTTAACCCACAGAATGCGATATGACATCTGTATGTCCAATAGTGGAACATAATCTGCTTCTTATAGGTTATAGTAGCGTCTTCACATGATCTCTCCCCTGCATATGTCTGCTCGCTTTATTTAATACCGCATATAGTTATGCATATTCATTACCTTTGTGTAATCAGGACAATGCGGTAAAATGTTATTTGGACTTTCATATTTTAAGCTAATAGTTTTTTTTTTTTCCTGAAAATGCTTTTAGTAGACGTAAACAGTCTTCCATTACACAGTTTCCATACCCGCTACTTTAATGCAACAATTTAATAGCATTCTTGTGTCTATTTCAATTTACTGTCATTACTGGAAATCTAGAACGGTAATAGCAGTAAGTATATAAAGCACAAGAAATAGACCAGGGAGAAAATCCAGTCAAATTCACCAAGTTAAAAGCGATAAAAGATAATGCGTAAATTAAAAAAGAAAAAAAAGGGTTTTCTCATGTGCGATATTTGTGAAGTTAGTTTTGCTTTGGGCCATGTTGGCGTTATTTGCAGCAAATTGATAAAAATGTTGCACAATCTCGATAAGTTTGTTGCATCTTTGAATACGTTTATTTTATTTTTTTGCCACCCACCTACAGGAGTGAGATTTCGTAAAGTGCAGACACCATGCCGCTTTTTCACTTCACAGTCACAAAGTGATGTGCATGCGGCTAATGGCTCTCAATTCTTGTGTGAATGGTTAATGAACACTATTTTGGAGTAAAATGCCCCAGAAAAAAAGGCACAAATGCTTGATAGATGTAGCCCGTTGTATTTTAGATTTTATTTTACTCGCTGTAAAACTATTACAGAAGCACCGGGGATGGATCGTACTTTAAAAACAGTGATGTGAGAAAGCTTAGCTTAATACCACATTATGTCAATGCAAATTCTGAAGAATCCTCCATTGTTTCTTTGTGCACCATCCGGCTGGTGCGGTATTTTATAAGTAAAATATTGCACCAGACAAGTGCTCTGGGTGAACCCAGCCTGTGAATTTAGCTGCCCTGCTCCTCTAAATTCCTGACATTGTGACGCTTTCTGGGGAGCAGATATATTTATATTGCCTCTTCTATCACCCCGGTACCACCCTCCCTTGGAATCCCATTGTACCAGTCTGCAGTTGGCTCATTTATAGCGCTGGTCTTGCTTCTGTAGCATGACCAGTACTAAATTACTCCAGTCCACCAAAGCTTTTTCTAGAGACCCCGGCCACTTGTAAGAGTCTCGTGTGCAAACGCACTAGCGATATTTTTGCTATTCTATAGGTAGTGATGTGTTTTGCTTTCATAACAGTCATGTACACTTGCGGGTGTGTCTGCGTAGCACACTATTTTTGAAAATACGCATAGGTTTTTTGATACCAGGTGTGCTATCCCTTTTAAGATTTTTGGAGATGGCGCCGTTGTCTCAGCTGTAATATACTACATTGCAGTCGGAAGGTTAAGCATCTAATACCGAAATATTCTGGTGGTATTAAACAATTCAGTGCAAAGGGTTCAAATATTGCAAATGTTTCACAGCTACAACTTGGCATGATGGAAGGTCTGTAGACAGGACCAACCTGTCTGAATAATGCTGAGTGGGGGGGAGCTTCCACCTCCCTTGCTTGTGCCATTAAATGTCTGTTTGTAAATGCACTACTTGGCATAGAAATGCATGTTTGGAGAGATGAGATAGTGGAGTTTAATATGCAGCCGCTCTCTGTGTAAACAAAGCCACCAAATAAATGTAATTCAGGCTGCATTCTAAGCACTTGATCTGAAAATAAGAGAGAATTCTGGGATGTGCCAGTAACGCAGAGCGAAGCGGCTGGCAGCTGGTTGCAGGAGCCTTGCTTAGCATGCATCTCACCTCCTCTCTGACTCGTTTGGAAGCAATGTCTCTACAGAAGGAGTGTGCACTGAATATCATAGGTACGGGGTGAAATTCAGGTCACAAGCAGCTATTCCACTTCTTTGCCAGAGGAGACTGTAATGCTCTGTTCTTTGATATTTAGCAAAAATTCAACACACTATAGCGGTTAACTGGTTAGCGTCCAAATGAGATCCGCTGCCCAGAATCATAGGAAAATCTCAATGCAATAATGTCCAGCATTTTAATAATTCAACAATCTTATCATGTTCCTTCATGTTTTAAACAGGGGATTTATTAGACTTCTGTGACTTGCATTAAATATATATGTATATGCTCCTAGCGCTAGGTAATATAAAACCAATATAGCCATACTCCCCTGATTTCTATATTATTGATACATTTATGTCACGGTACTGACATGAAAGTCTTCGGCTACGATACATGCACATTCTCCGCCGTCACCGCGTCTCTATTAAAATGGCTTTTTATTAACAGGACTTTAAAATCTGATTCATTTGGCCGCTGAATCTTATCCCAGCATATAAGAAGAAAATCAGTGTAATTAATGGAGCATCCCTCGACAGATGTCTCTTTAGCAGGTGAAACAATTAAATCTATGCTGGTCTCTAGCAGTGATGGGTTTAGCGGAAGGGTCCGTGCTGCTGAGAAGACCCTCCAGGCCCATGGTAGTGAAGGGTTAATTTGGCGCCGGAATAAAATGCGATCACAGATGAAGCGCAGAGCTGGCAATAGCTGGCCGGTCTGCAATCTGCACCGCAGCTCGTTACATGTTTACAATTAACAGCCAAGCTGTCTCCACTAATGAGTATGCAAACTCCAGAGCAACAGCGATTAACTATGTCCTTCCCACAAGTCTCATGGCGTTTAAAGCAAGATGCTGCGGATGTATTTAATGGCCACAGGGCTGAGCCATATGCACTATTCATATTGACTTGGTTAAATCAAACATAAATAATATTATAGCAGATCTGGCTGGCTGTTGCCCAGTGAGGTCATTATTAACACTGCATACCTCTCTGGAGAAGGAATGGTATATTACTTCTGACCCTCTTCTAGATTTAATGACTGTCTGGATCTGTTTTGATAGATGGTGTATACTGTATAGGAAAAATACTTACCACAATTCCTATCCTTGTTGTTATAATAACCTTTGAATCTCAACAGGGTTGTATCTAGTACGGTTTTCCTCTTTTTATAACACCAGTTTGAAGCAAAGTCTTATGCTCATATTATTCCTTAGATAGTGTAATAGACATAGAATAGAAAATATATACTGCGTTGACATTGGTTGAGGTGGGTCTACTAAGCCGCTGTCCAGTGGTTTTGGCAAAGCCTGAAGGGACACGGACAGATGGTGGTGACACAGCAGTGTAGGTAGCTGAGTTTAATATAGCAGAGCTGACTTTGTGATGGCACAAGATGAAATAGAAAGGGAACTAAGATGAGCAGAGTATCTAAATTGAAGGGAATTTGGATTTTACCTCAAAAATCCAGCTGCAAAAAAATTTGTGTGAATATAGCCTTAAAGGAGTATTCCCATGATCATAACCATTTTTAAATTTGTAGATAATTAAAAGTTAAACATTTTTGCAAATATAAGTAATTAAACATTTTGCAGAGTTTTAAAGATTTTCTCTAAATATCTTGTGGTCACAAGTTGTTGTCTTGATCGCTTTCCAGTGGATACGACCATGAATGCAGGACCTTTCTAAGGTCAGAAAGTCATCCATGATTTCCTTATTGCGGCCGGGATATCTTCTGATACATGTAGTGCCCCTGCCTGATAAACTAGCTACAATAAGAAAATCATGGATGGGTTCCTGACAAGTTCCAGACCATACAAAGTTTCTGCATACGTGGTCGTATCCATTGGCAACCAATCAAGACAACAGACTGTCACCACTAACATAGTTAGAGAAAATCTTTAAAACTCTGCAGAATTTTTAGCTACTTATATTTGCAAAAGTCTTTAACCTTGTATTATCTACAAATATAAATATGATTATGTTCATGGGAATACCCCTTTAAAACTACACATAACGTCAGATTAGACTAATCCTGTCTAATTTTTGAACAGTGTAAACTTGGAATAGATGGTTTGTAAAATGCCCCAGATTGATCACAGTGGCTGATGCTGGATGGTAAGTCTTGTGCACGTTTAGACTACCAAGTCAGAGTTAATACCGCCTATTAGTTGTCTTACTCGGCAATAAAAATGTGATGCAATTTTGGCACACATTCTTGCTTCTTAAAGAGGACCCTTCATGTCCTCAGACACATGCGGTTTTATATACCGCTAGAAAGCTGACAGTGCGCTGAATTCACACACCCCCCCCTCGTCCATAGACTTGTACTGGGGGGGGTATTCCTCACAGCTCAGCGTCATCGCTGGGCGCTAAGTACCGCCCCCTCTGACAGTACAGGGCTATGGACCTGTACAGTCAGGGGGGCATTCCTCACAGCCTAGCTAGACTGTCAGGAAAGCCCTTCTGACGATGGGCAAAAAACTAACGGCACCGATATCTCCAGCCCCAGGGCACATAACAGGAGAGCTGACAGTGCGCTGAATTCGGCTTTCTAGCGGTATATTAAACCGCATGTGCCTGAGGTCCTCTTTAAACCCCACCGCCTTTCCAGCAAGTCCCTTTTAAGTCCCACCTACTTGTTAAGGTGAAAGAAATGTCTGCATAATAAATATGGTGTAGGCCATTTTTGTTGGTGCAAAATTTTTGCACATTTAGGTTGGTAAATCTGCTCCATGGTCCATGCTCCCAACAACCATTTCTAAAATCACAATGTTAAAAGAAAATAAAACAACTTTTCAGAAAATCTTTTACTCAAATCTTTGTTCTAGCCGCCACTATCCATTCCCCAGAGGTGCTAGTGTTGTGCACCAGTTGTGTCGATTAAATACAGAGCATTTACACTGACTTGCAGCCATATTGGCTTTACATATTTCTTGTCTGACGTGAATATTAAGTAGATAAAGTTCATTTGAAAAGACTTCTTATTTACTTTACTAAATACATTTACGACAATGTCCTGATTTTACAGTACAGTGGCTACAAAGGAAGATAAAGCATAATGTTGACAGCATGTTAAAGTCTTCAACATCTAAAGTGACTTAAAATAAAAGAAGATTTCCCATCTAAGGGTCTCACTTTCTCTCTTTTCTCCTCTACCCTCTACCTCCTGGTTTCAGTGACAAGTTGGTTGTCAGGCTTAGCCTGTTTGATATAAAGGATTCACATACTGAGATAACAGAGGCACTTCTCAGACACTTTGTAGAGCTTACAGAAGGCTCCCTTACATGTCAATCACAGTGAAGAAAAGAGAATAGATGTGGCTGGAAACAGGGACTGATGTCACCAGCCTGGCCACTGCTAATAGATAGTAGAGGTGGTCTGCTGTAACCACTGAGGATATTCAGCAGTATCTGACAAATGGAGCAAGACAGATATAGCAATGTATTGCGTAAAACACTTCAGCCAGCTTAAGCTACAACTTTAAATATGATTATGGAGATGAGAACACCCCTTTAAGGACAGGAGATAGTTAATCTACCTCGTTTTTGTGCAGTTCTGCATGTATGATAATTGCAGCTCAATAATCGCTTACCTACCAATTACATAATGAAATTATATGCAAATCAGTTCTGTTGCTTTAATTCAGAATTGTTTCATTATGAAGATACAAAACGAGTAACTTTCAATTAAATCTTCAGTTCTGGATTACATTTTCAGAGTTACTCATACAGCCTTCAATGGACGTAGCTATCTAGGTCCAAACATTGCAAACAATTTAGATGTGAAATATACTTCTGATAGGCTTATAGGCTGTGTGCTCTTAGCTCCTCATAAATGTAGGCTTAAATAATACAAAATCACGTTCCTTCGTTTTTTTGCTATGCGGGACTATTCAATTACAGAAGCATTAAATCTCAGACCTGCACTCATTTAGAGAACATATCTTTATGAGTTCTGACCAGTGGACATTCAGTCAATAGATTGCACTAATAACCTTCCTATATGGTGCATATATTATTTAGATTTAGAAAACTCCCCCATGGTGGCAGCTTACAGGAAGCAATGCTTTTATGGCACATTTTTAACTCTAGAAGTCTCTGGTGAGAGTGTGGTTCGTAAGTGCAATGAGTAAGTAGGAGAACTGTTGAATAGTCATCATGCATTTGTGAAACCTCTCCAATAACCAGTACGCCTAGGGCTGTATTCCCAGCAGCAGATGCATGGTTCTGGTAACGTCAGCATCAGGAGTTGTAGCTGTGGTAACAGGATAACCTGACATTGTTACTGGTTGTCATCTGGATGTTGTCCATGTCGCCTAAATACATTTATTGTACAAAAGGTTTTTAAACATGTGGTTTGTTGTGCGCTTTAGACTGGATTCCCACCCTAAGGCAGTCACATGCAGTCAAAACTCCATTTACCTGTGGTGGCCAATGGCCACATGATATTGAAGGAAATACCCCAGGCTTACCTCCAATGTGATGTGCTCATTGGCCACCACAGGTGGGTAGGGTTTTGGCCGCATGCAGCTACTGCAGCCTTTCGTTTTCTATAGGTATATCATAGCCTATCTGCCTAAACCCAGCTATGAGATCAGTGAAACCATATTTATGAATGGTATATAAACAATATAAAGAAGTAGACTTTCACTTGTGACCCTATTAAAGTATACAGATAAAATAGTGGAGCAAAGAACAACGCTTTGTAATATACAAAAGAAAACCCCTTATTGTTGGACATCCCAGCATCAACTAGGTTAAAGAGGACCTTTCATGTCCTCATGTATATGCTGTTTTACATACCGCTAGAAAGCCGACAGCACGCTGAATTCAGCGCACTGCCGGCCTTTCCAGTATGTGCCCTGGGGCTGGAGATATTGGCGGTCTTAGTTTCACGGCTTACTGTCAGAAGGGCGTTCCTGACAGTCTAGCTGGGCTGTGAGGAACGCCCCCTCTCTCTGTACTCGCCCATAGCCCTGTACTGTCAGAGGGGGCGTTCCTTACTGCCCGGTGATGACGGTGAGATGTGAGGAACGCCCCCTCAGTACAAGTCTATGAACGAGAACTGTCAGGGAGGGCGTTCCTCAAAGTGTAGCTAGACTGTCAGGAACGCCTTCTTCTGACAGTAAACCGTGAAACTAACACCACCGATATCTCTAGCCCCGGGGCACATCCTGGGAAAGCCGGCAGCGCTCTGAATTCAGCTTTCTAGCGGTATGTAAAACAGCATATACATGAGGACGTGAAAGGTCCTCTTTAATATAAGGCACAATAACCCCGGATATGCTAACCCATCAGAAAAGACAATGTGTGATTAGGCTTGGACTGACCCACAGGGGAGTAGGTAGAACCCTGACCCAGTCCTAGCCCTCATCATCCTGCACAAGCAGTGTACTACCTACAGATACAACATCTCAACCAGCATATGTGTCACATCATAAACTGGGTAGATTTATCAAACTCGACTCATTGAGTAGCAAAAATGAGGCGCAGAGGTAGGCTGGCCAGTATTCTTCCTCCCTGGGCCCTGCCTTCACTGCAGGCGCTCCTATCACAAATGAATAGCTAGTGGATCAAATGTGAGTTGATATTACATTTTTGGAGTAAGTCTGGTGTCATTATACCATTATTCCTCATGTTTTCCATTTGGAGATGGTAGCCCTTATTGTGGTCCCAAAGGGGCATTCAGACTAGAGACATTTATAGCATACCCATAGGATATGTCATATATGACTGATAGGTGGAGATCTAATTCTGGCCAGCCACCTAGGAAGAATGTGGCCTTTTTAGCTGTCTACCAATAGCTGGAAAGAGTTGGTGAAGCAGAGTAGGTTTGGTTATGCTTGTCCTCTTCATTCTTGTTGTATTCTAAAAGGAGCATGAAACAGCCATGGACACCTATTCTTTTTAAAAGGTGGGGGTCAGGAGGAATAGCTGACAGCCAACAGCTATTGAAGGTGGGCACCTTAACTGTCCAGGTACTGATATTGATCTGAAGTCAGTGTTGGGGGGGAGGGGGAGTGACGCTGGTCTTGATATTCTGTGCAGCACAAGCCTCATCATGAATCAGGCCTATCCTCCAGTGGGCCATGTGCATAAATGATGATAAATCTGGCAGGGTTGATAGCTCCACCCCCAGCACATCTTCACCACAACCCATTTTTGGAAAGCAGTGATGAGGAAGGTGTTAAAATGGCAAATGTGGCTTTATCTTTATCACAGGTGCTGTTTATAAAGTTGCAGACCTGAAGTTTGGTATGTTTTTATGCCACAAAAATGACGTAGGGGATTAACAAAATCTCCCTCAATGTGTGTAAATGCAGTTTGAAGCTATTCACACACATTACATGTTGGCCAAACCTGACAATTTTGCTGGGACTGGCTAACCATCTATTGTTCAGTGATCCTCCCAAATGCAGTATCTAATCTGTATGGCAAACTTAAAGATGATCTTTCACCAACTCCTCTCTGTGCATCATTCAGTAGACACAGCTCTATTGATTCCTATGCAGTTGAAATTTTTTCTCTAGCCCCCACCGTACCTGAGCAATTAGTGATGTTAGGTTGAACACCCAATATGCTAATTAGCCTCTCTACTATCAGGTGGGCAGTCCAGGGCTGGAGCAGACAGTAGGGGTTTAATTTGCATATTGGATGCTGAAACTAAGAGCATGTTCATAGGTAACAATTGCCGCCTGAATCTTCTTCCCAGTATCCTGCGTGATCTGCTGTGGTTTCTGTTGCTGAATCACAAATCACGGTGCGAGGCTTTATGCATGATTATCACCATTGTATAACACGCTAATCTGCATACAAGTCTGCAGCAAAAAGCCGAGGCTTGGCTTCAGCTCCACAGGGATGATTTTTGGATTGGAATTTGAGGTGGAAGACTGCCTCAAACTCCTCTCCAAATTCCTCCATATGAACATACCCTAACGGTAGGGGCTAGAGAAAGAATTCCAACTCCAGCGAAATAAGTGAAGTAGAGGCTATTGAAGGATGCAAAGAGATGGAGGTGCTAGAGGTAGTGAAAGGTCCTCTTTAAGAACTGACTTTTAAACTGGATACATTTTAACAACTTATTTTTTTAGCCTCCTCCTGAATATTTTTTGTTTGCGCCATAGTATGCTTGATGAGACTTTGTAGGTTTAGCTTCATACTCATATAGTAAAATTCATATTTAGAAGAGCTGGCTGCAGTCAAGCCTGCTTGGGTTGGATTTAATTGTCATTTCAAGGGGTTTCTTATGAGGACAACACTACTTTAAATTGAAGCCTTCCTAGCAATAGCTGTTTGGGGCAGATTGGCTTCATAAGGCTCTATTCAGACGACTGATGTGCAAAACAGCCATAAAAAAGGGACATTTTTCACAGCTGTTGTGTATCCGTGGCTCACCCGTTTTCACAGATTTCCATTGTAGGAACAGAAGAAAGGATTAAACAGTAAAGACGGATCCATCTAATGATGGACAAAAACGGATCCTGATGGACAACATTGACTATAATGGGATCCGTTGAGTATCCATTGTTTTCTCCCTGCCTCCACTGGACAAAAAAGTTGGGCTTGCGGGACTTTTTTTTGTCAGTGATTTAAGAAACAATAATGGGCTGGGTATATAGAGCAGAACATAGGACATATGGAAAGGGGTTGCCTTTGTGATTCAAGCTCTTATATTTGATACATTTGTAGACTTATTAACTAAGGGACCGATTAGTTTTTGTATTGGTGATTAGTTTTTGTATATTTATTGAATAAAAAACATACATCAGTAACAATGTATCATAATATAGAGCGGTATTGAATACAAAGAAAATAGTGTAACATTAGAGAATTACAAAAGTAGTCTGTATTCCAGCAAAGATACCACCAGTGGGTGACAAAGTTACCGACTCATCAATATAGGTAAAAATAATTGTCAAGACAAGATACAGAGAAAAGAAACAAAACAAGCAACAAGCAGTTAAAAAAATTGAAAAGCAATGCTTCCAACATTCAAAGTGATATCATGTGTAAAAGCCAAGTTACTCATCCCAGGGGTTATAATGGCATACAATATAGCAGACCAGGGACATGTGACCTGTCAATCCATAGGGGCCCACATCTTATCGAAATGCGTTTGCGTATCAGTTATGGTAGTGTTAATCTTCTCAAACAACATAACGGTGTTAACTCGTCTGATGACCTCCGACAACAGTAGGGTCGGAGTCCTCCATTTCAATGCTACTTTGCATTGGTGTTTAATTACTTTCCTCACAAATATGCAGCAATCTTATTAAACTGTGTTCTACGTGTTTAATCTACATCTTCATTTTCAGTATCAGAAACTCTGTAGTGTGTCAAATATGCAGTAATAAAGGGTATTTGGAAAGGTGTGAATAATTTTTGTAGTGATTTTTTTCCATACTTTTAGCACCACTTGTCAAAATGTAGAGAAAACTTGCTGTATAATTAGCAGACTACATGTTTCCGTATTATTCTTCATAATAATTTTATGTTATGTCCATGCAGCAGGACAACGCTGCAATATTAAATGCTAGTAGAATCCAATGAGAGAATGACAATACGGAAGGTTTTAGAAATGGGCACACAAATAAATATTGAATGGCTTACTGTGGTACAGAAGGCGACTGATGATTGTGAGCCGTAAAAGAAAATGGATGATATTGGAAGAAGGGAAAAATCTAAATGGAACATGCAAGCAGAAACAACAGCAGGCAGAAGAGCTCTCCTCTCGAACGCATTGTCTCTGTGCATTTTCCATCTCATCCATAACTGCATCAAAATGCAGAGCTCAGCGGAATGGATCTGTGATTCATGCAAATTAGAAGGAATGGCAGCTTCAAGTAATATGCAAAGTTAGTTTTATTAGATGATTTGGCACTAGGTCTCATTTGTCACCAGATTCTGCCCATCCCCCCATCATCTTCTACAAAATAACTGTAAGCTAAATCCTGTTCTGTTTTGGGGCATAGGGTCAAGGAATTATGTTAGTGCCCATCAGGTCTTCTACCTGCGTGCTCTGCTGGAGCAGGGTTGTAATGTGCGCATAGTTATTTTTATTTATTTTTTATTCAGAAGTGAATATAGGACATGAGTTTTTTATATTTATACATCTTTTTATGCAGTTAATATATTTGTATGGAATTTTAATAATCATCTTCCAGTACAAACAACATGGTACATTTCTGATTCAGGTTTGGCCCAACAGTATTACTAAATTTTATTGGAGCAGATAGGCACGAGATGGATACAGATAACAGGCCATGCCCGTGTGGTCTCCTTAGCCAATCACAAGCTGCCTCCGTCTATTTTACTTTGTTCTGCCCTAAATACAGTTCCCTAGCAATATTGGATCTTGTGCTCTAGATTCTGTGAGGGATTTATGTTCATTGCTGTTGGATTCTCATTTATTGACCATGGCCTGTTTACTGAGTTCTCCATTGATCCAGTTCCTGTTCCGCTGTCTTCCTGTGTATGACCTCTGCCTGTCCTTGATTTGTGAACCTGAGCTGCCCATCCAGAACCTGTGGCTTGTTTATGACCTTATTGTCCTGTTGCCTGTCACAGACCTTTGGCCTGTACTCCACTACTTTTTGCTTAATCCTCTGGTATATACACCAGCATTTCTCTGGTCTTGGCCAGCTGCCATCCACACATGGACCACTTCGAGAGGGAGTGACCCGGTAGCCTCCCTGCAGTAAAGAACAGATCCTTGTACAGGGTTTACTTAGACAACGTCCTTGGGAGTGGCCCGGAGCCAAAGCTGTCAGGTAGCACACTGGGTCCACAATGTGTATATTTTATATATATATATAGATATTACAAGCCTAATACTTTTAAAAAGCAATGTCCATGTATATTCACACACAGCAGATTTGTGGTAGAAGTTTTGACGACAGTTTCATACATATAAATGGGAGATTTGCAGAAATCCATGCACATGCTGCAGAAACAACCCTACTTCAATCACAGAAATTTCCACACAAATCTTCCATGTGCAAATACAACAACACTCTAATAGGGCATATGGGCAACGCATATTCCCCCTAGTTCTTCAAAGACTATGCTTAAAACTAGATAATTAGCAAGAAATTGTGGCTTTCTCCATTCTTCAATTCGCTTAAATTACCATATGGTCTCAATGATGCAAGAAATGTTGTCTAAATATATTTAACATATTGTTAATATTATGTCTTGATAACAGAAGGGGATTTTAATTGTGTGCTATAGTGTGATGTAGAAATGATAAGACTGCGCTGTGATGTTTTATTAAATGGTGCCGCCATTTTGAGTTCTGTTCACAGATTTTGCCCTTTGAGCCTTCAATTGACGCTGCCCTAAAGACAAATATTCGCAAGAAGAGAATGACTGTATGAGAATGTACATGTATCTGCGTCAACTGAGGAACTCTAACCTTAATGTTTGCAGATTATGAAAGTAATGTTCCTAAAAGGGCTTGTCTATTACTCACAGTTAGGTAAATGTTTCTGGCAAATGGGGGGGGATCGTAATTTGGAATTTGAGAATCATGATTTATTAATTCAAGATACCCATCTTTGACCGGGGGCCCCACGTGACGTAAACGCCATGGCAGAAACTGCATGGTGGAAATTCTGCAATTTCAAAAGCATGTCAGATATACCTACAGAAACGCCGGCGGTTTCCCTGTAGGTATAATGGAAACAGAAAGTCTTCAGAGGAACCCTCTGAGGACTTTCTGTGAAAAAAACTGCAAGAAAAACCGTGATGCATTTCCACTACGTGGGGCCTTAGCCGTTAACTGTATTATGTACGTGTCTTTATAAATTTGGGGTGTTTTGGGCTGTCAATAAGCCAAAGAATGAAATCTGTGATTGTTATGAGCTCTTTTTGTGCCATTTTCTGGTTAAAAAAAAATTTATTTGTCGGAACCCTGTTCGCTCTGCCCACGTCTCACCACTTTTGAAAATCGATAAGAGGAGTAAAAAGTTTTGAATATATGTGCAAATAGGATGTGACGTGTGTGCAAATCACGTGATAAATTCACTGCATAGTTTAAAATAGAGGCAGGTACAGTACTGTCCGCCAGACCAGGGCTTCTCAAACTTTTTTGACTTGGGCCTCCCCATTCCATCTGTTGTGATTCCGGGGCCTCACCATCAAATAAATACTACCATGGAGTGCCAAACAAGTGTCACTGTGCTGTACACATATTAACCTCTCTGGTGGCATTCAAATACTACAGTACGGCACACGCAATACCCATAACAACAATCAAATAACAGTGTGCAACACAAAATAACTCCCCAGCAGTACCAAATACCCGTGTCCATCAGAAAATATCTCCGAGACAAGCCAGACGCCACAGTGCAGCACAAAATACTTCTCCAAACATGCCAAACACCACAGTGGAGCACAAAATACTTCTCCAAGCAGGCCAAACACCACAGTGCCGCACAAAATACTTTTCCAAACATGCCAAACACCACAGTGGAACACAAAATACTTCTCCAAGCAGGCCAAACACCACAGTGCCGCACAAAATACTTCTCCAAACATGCCAAACACCACAGTGCAGCACAAAATACTTCTCCAAACACCATAGTGCAGCACAAAATACTTCTCCAAACATGCCAAACACCACAGTGCCGCACAAAATACTTCTCCAAATAGGCCAAACACCACAGTGCAGCACAAAATACTTCTCCAAACACCACAGTGCAGCACAAAATACTTCTCCACAAAGGCCAAACACCACAGTGCCGCACAAAATACTTCTCCACACAGGCCAAACACCACAGTGCAGCACAAAATACTTCTCCAAACACCACAGTGCAGCACAAAATACTTCTCCACACAGGCCAAACACCACAGTGCCGCACAAAATACTTTTCCACACAGGCCAAACACCACAGTGCCGCACAAAATACTTCTCCAAACATGCCAAACACCACAGTGCAGCACAAAATACTTCTCCAAACAGGCCAAACACTATAGTGCAGCACAAAATACTTCTCCAAACAGGCCAAACACCACAGTGCTGCACAAAATACTTCTCCAAACAGGCCAAACACTATAGTGCAGCACAAAATACTTCTCCAAACAGGCCAAACACCACAGTGCAGCACAAAATACTTCTCCAAACACCACAGTGCAACACAAAATACTTCTCCAAACAGGCCAAACACAACAGTGCAGCACAAAATACTTCTACAAACAGGCCAAACACCACAGTGCAGCACAAAATACTTCTTCAAACAGGCCAAACACCACAGTGCAACACAAAATACTTCTCCAAACAGGCCATACACCACAGTGCAGCACAAAATACTTCTCCAAACAGGCCAAACACCACAGTGCAGCACAAAATACTTCTTCAAACAGGCCAAACACCACAGTGCAACACAAAATACTTCTCCAAACAGGCCAAACACCACAGTGCTACACAAAATACTTCTCTAAACAGGCCAAACACCACAGTGCAGCACAAAATACTTCACACAGGCCAAACACCACAGTGCCGCACAAAATACTTCTCCAAACAGGCCAAACACCACAGTGGAACACAAAATACTTCTCCCAACAGGCCAAACACCACAGTGCAGCACAATATACTTCTCCAAACAGGCCAAACCCCAGAGTGCAGCACAAAATACTTCTCCAAACAGACCAAACCCCAGAGTGCAGCACAAAATACTTCTCCATACTTGCCACAAACCACAGTGCAGCAGCACAACATCTCGCTCTAGCAGATTTAAAAAAAAATACCATCCTACAAGACAAAATACCTCTGGAGAAGTTCCAGATACCACAGTTCAGCCTGACTGGTAGCATTGCCCCCAACCTTCCCCTCTCCTAATGGCTGGTACAGTTTCTTCCTTTCCTCCATTAACTCTAGCCTGGCATCAGCATTCTCCCCAAATAAAACCTTCAAAACTTGCAGTAAATCATTCACCAGTTCCATACATCCCATTCTTTTAGGAGCACCCCCACAACCAAGAGAGATAGGAGGTGATAGTATAAGGGACTTCTAAATCTAGTACTAGTTTACGATGCCTCTGCCTTCATAATAAAGGATTCAGCTTATAGACTCTACCTGAACTGCTCCCTGGTGAAGGACCTGTGGACTCTTGGTGATTCTGTCATGATAGGTCCTTCAGCCTGTCTGGAGATGTAATGCACAGTTAGCATTATGAGTGCAGTTTCTTCTTTAGATTCCTTGGTTTGTGCTGAAGTCGACACTAGCAGGAACCTATGCCTCACCAAACAGTGAGCCCCTTCTCACAGTTTGAGAAGCACTGTGCTGTACGGCACCCTGCTGTCCTCTTCCCACCTGGCATGGATTAATTGATAATTCTTTGTCTATTCTGTCGTATAGATGGAGACCTGTCAATCAAACCGAGCTGAGCAGGGAGAAGCTGTAGGGGAGTCTGTCAGTGGACATCTCTCCCCGTGTCTGACTATGCTGACAGGTTCCCTTTAAATAATCTTTATTAAAACATTATATTTGCAACTAGTCCCCTGTACTTGAATGCGTCCTGCTGAGGTCACTGCAAGAGAATTTTAGCACCAAATTGCATAGTCAGATCAGAGTCTGTGGAGGTGCTTGGGCAAAACACATGCACTACAGAATAAGGCTGGATTCACACTAGCGTTCGAACTCCGTTTGGGGTTTACTTCCCCGAATCCACTTGAAAAAGGTGGAGAGAAAAGTCCTGCAAACATTATTTTCTTTCCGCATTTTTCAGGTGGAACCCTGGCGGACCCCATTATTTATGTGGATTAGGTTTCCATTCTGCGGATGCAAAGAAGGGAAAACTGAACTCTAGTGTGAAACTAGCGTAATACTGTAGTAATAGTATTTACAGAATGACGCCATAGTATAACTAAGTAACCATACCATATAGTTCCGCAATAATACCACCCTGAAAAATACAAAAACAGTAGACCTGCATGATAGGGATGGATTAGTAAAGACCTTGTTTGCCCATGGAATAATCCAGCTGTAGCTGGGAAATATGGTAAGTGCTCTGTGATCAATCTGTGATGAATATCCAAGCTTCATAATTTTTTGTCAGTCCTCACTTTATGCCAGGCATGATTGAAGCCATCTATTTTCTCTTGTCCATACTGTTTTACAAATGATTCTGGATCTTTAATTACATACATCAGTTTTATCTGTCTAAATTTCATCACATGGTTTTCCAGACTGACGGATTCCAGATCATATCTGCTTGTGTATTTATTTCACTTACCGTAGCCTTTTGCAGACACAGATACCAAAATGTACCTTTTGACTTATTTTTTTCTACAAAGAAACCTTTACTGCTCAGATGTATTCAGTGTATAAGCAGCAACATAAGTATCTAGAAAAGAAGCTGTAAACTAGGATCGTGTATCCTTATCACAAGTCCCCAGTCCCAACTCAAGGTAACCAAATAATGCACATTTTACATGAACGCATTAAGTTTATTTAGTAAACATTGCAAATAATTAATTCCCTCATTATGCATTTCTGCTATCTCCCCATCACATAGCTGTGAATGCGAAGTCCACAGGGACACATAAATAATGAAATTAAAGATATATCTTATAGATAAAGCATTGACTAGTAGAACAAAATGAGTCCTGAGGCCTCTCATTAAAGAGTTAAATTGGGCCATTGGTCTTACTGTCACTGAGCAGCACAAGAGCTGTGTGTTCTAGTGTTTTTCTATTGATTGTATGGCTATCGCTCTGTCCCTTGCCTGCAGAGTATATTGGACCTGCACCTGTACGGATTGTATATGTTCTTTGTTCTGTGCTCATTTCCTAGGAGATTTGTATCAGTTACAACTTGTGCTACAAGAGGTTTAGTAGAAAGGGAGTTAAAAGGTTTTATCCACTATTAAGCAGGTAACATAGTCCTGTCATGCTTGTATATTGGAAATGTTATCGTTGACCATTTAGTCCTTAAAGTGACAATCTAGTTAGAGACATTGATGAATTCTATTTATTGTTTCATTATAATGTATCTTTTAGGAAGTTTTCGTTCCCATTTTCAGTAATTGGAATATGTAATAATGAGAAATCTCATTGCTCGCAGAGTGTGGAATTTAGTAGGCTGCGCGAAAGTACAAGATGGATATTTCTACTTGTAAGAGACAGCCAATGTTGTCCTAAGCTTTATTTGTCTGTATAAACTGTTAATGTTGAATGTATTTCTGTGATTCTGTTCCTTTAAGACAGCAGCCATTGTAATTGTGACATGATGCTGGAGTGACTCCCCCCCCCTTTTATGTCAGCTTGCCTGTTCTGCAGACAGAATGTGAGCAGAGAAGCAGGAAGTGACGAGACAGAGAGCAGCAGCCATCTTAGCAAGTGTTGTATTGAACTGGTGTGGAGATTTTTCTGTACAGCTAAGCTGTATCTTGGTCCAGAGACAAACAGAGTGTAAAGAGACAACAGGACTAGTGAGTCCATGTGAAAGGAACTGTGCTCAGTGGCTGATCAGTGAGACTGACATTGTGACTGTGTATATGGATACCACAGATAGAGACTCGCAGTGCTGTTGATGTACTGGACAGCACCTGCTAAACCCCGGCTTACATCCCAGCTCAGTGTATGGATTCGGCAGGACTGTCAGTGTGCTGAGTGGAATCTGCTGTTGGATTACATTGCATTCATTGGGTTTCCCTGTTAAAAAGGACTTCATTTCTCCCAAGATCCTGATAACCGTGAGGAGAGGACGTTTCGCTATAAAAGAAAGGAACGACTTTGGGCCCCACCGCGCGCTTCTACAGACTGTAAGCGGTCCACCTGGACCACTGGGGAAAAGGGGGTGCACCCAAATGTGATGTCAGGGTCAGTTAGGGATAGTTTTGAGTATATTGTTCATTCAGTGTCCATACTGCAGAAGTGGACAGAGTAAAAGTAGAAACCATTGCAGAATTTGCCTTGAAATTGTTCATGCTATATTGTATATTTTGCTTGTCTTTAGCCCTGTCATTTTACCTTTAACTAACCTTTATTAACTTATAGTAAATATATATTTTTTTTCTTGAACTACCGCGTGTGCGTTCATTTCTGGTTGCGGAGTCCAAACCACCTGCCTTGCTCTCGGTTCACATACTCTTTTAGGTGAGTTTGATCCCATTTTCTTCCACTGTGTTTTTTTGCTGTAGATTTATCATGCCTTGTACACAAAAAAAAAAAATTACTGATGCATAAAATCTTCTCCAGCTATGAGTGCATAGACACATCCCTGCGAAGAGCTCACCTCATTCTCCCCGAGTGCCACCCCCATATTAATAATTACATATGTGAGTTCCATGTCTGCTTCCATTGTCCTTCCAAGGGTTGTAGCTCAGTGAGGAAAGGGGACAAGCTGGAAACTTATCCCAGATACAGTCAATTAAAATTCAGGGATCTCAATCTGTCCACTTAGGAAGAATAAGCAGTCAGTCAATTTCACCCATGTGTCAGTGAAAGAGACAACAGGTGCACTTGAGAGGCAACAGTAAGACAACCCCCCAAAAGGGAATGATTTGTTAGGTGGTGACCACAGACTAGCTGTATTTCTCATTCTTGACAGATTCTTCTCTAGTATTGCTAGTCTCCTTGTCACTTCTGGTAGCATGAGATGGTAGTATGGGTCCTCCAGGATGGCACATTCCTTTCTGTGTCTCCCAGCACAGTCTCAAGAACACTGAGCAGATACCAAGCCATGGACCTTTACACAAGGAGAGCTTGACAGAGCCATCAACCCAGGACCAGGCCTGGTATCTGCTCCTTTGTACCAGGAGGAGCACTACCAGAGCCCTATAAAATGATCTATAGCTACTGGTGTGTATGTTTCTGATGAAAATGTCAGAACCAGACTGTGACAGTTCCATGAGGGTCCAAAGTCCTGTAATAGGGCCTGTGGTCATAGACCACCAACGTGCAGCTTGATTGCCATTCACCAGTGAACATCAGAATTGACAGGCCCACCATTGGTGCTGCGTTCTCTTCACAGATGAGAGCAGGTTTACATTGAGCACATGTAACAAATGTGAAAGAGTCTAGAGATGTTGAGGTGAACATTATGCTGCCTGCCACATTATCCAGTATGACCGATTTGGCGATAAGTCAGTCATGGTCTGGGAAAGCATATTACCAGAAGATCGCACAAATTTCTGTGTAATAGGCAGTGGTACACTGACTACTGCTAGGTACCAGAATAGAATCCTCAGAGCAATTGTCAGAACATATGCTGGTGAAGTGGGCTCTGGAGTAAAGAAATGGGTGTGGACCCACTGTGTAACTGAAAGGTTTTGATTTAGGGCTGCTTCTAAGGGCGTTGTCTATGTGGTTCCCTGGTATTCACTTTTTAACTCTAGTACAGGTATATGAGCTACACTGCAGGGAACCACAAGGTCACTACCTCTTGATGTGACAGCTTATCATGGCATGTTAAGAGACACTGGCGTGTGGCACCAAAGGGACAGGAAGAGATATACTGTAATAAGTGGACAAGTCAAGGTCAAGACAGGCAGGATCAGTATATTAATCAGGCTGAGGTCAGGACAGTCAGAGCAGGTACAGAGTCAAGTAACATAAGCAGAGGTCAAAGTTCTGAATCCAATAGAGAACCCCTGGGACATTGTGAATCAGTGCATCCAACTCAAACTACCGTCACAGACTGTCTAGGAGCTCACTGATGCCCCAATGCTGGTATGGGAGTAGTTCCCTCAGGAGAGCATCTGACCATCTCATCAGAAGCATGCTCAGATGTTTTTGGGAGTGCATATAGGCATGTGTGGACAATATACTCTACTGAGTCACATTATGAGTTGCTGTGATGAAATTCCCACAAATTGGAATTGGAATCCATCTTTCCGTTGGTTAATGAATGTAGTTGCCATGGTCATGTGATATACAGGTGTACAGCTCATTACCAGGCAAATGTCTGATTACTGTGTTGTGACTATAAGGAGCTGTGCACCTGTGTGTCATCACATAACTATGGACTTTATATCACATGACCATCACTGTATATCACATGACCATCACTGTATATCACGTACTATTTTTAGCCCCTTGAGGCTAAGGCCCCACGTAGCGAGCTGCAGCCAAAAAGCACTGCAGGAAAAACCATGGTGGAAACGCATGGTAGTTTTTCCTGCAGCACTTTTCACAGAAAGTCTGCAGAGTTTTCCTCTGCAGACTTTCTGCTTCAATTATACCTATATGGAAAACGTTACAGCGTTACTGTAGGAATAATTGACATGCTGCGATTTACAAAAATGTGACAGTTTTTTAAGTCACTGCATATCCGCTACGGATATTTTTCTGCAAAGTGTGGATGGGATTAGCCAGAAATTAGTGACAAAATTGCGGCGTTTATGCTACGTGGGGCCCCGGCCTCAGGCTGAGGCTCCATATTGCGGAAACACAGCTTTTTTTGTTGCACATTTTGCTGTGTTTTTTTGACCCAAAGCCAAGAATGGCTTCAAAAGAAATGGGGAATGTATAGGAAGTTCTTATATGTCTATCTGCTGCTCAATCCACTCCTGACTTTGACTCAAAAAAACGCAGTGAAATTTGCAACAAAAAAATCTGCGTTTCCACAACGTGGGGCCTCAGCCTTTTTTTTAGGTATTTTTATGCTAGAAATACTGCAAATTACTTTAAATTAGCTTTCAGGACTTTTGGTATACAAGTAAAGTAATTAATGGGATAACCTCTTTAAAGAAGATGTCTCATGTATTTAATATCCATATTTCATAGATGTAAGTCTATTTTCTTTTTTAGTTTTTAAGCCATTTTTTTTAAGAATTTCCCAAGGCTAGGCCATATTGGAGATGCTTCCTTCCTTCCTGTATTGTCTGTATAGCCAATACATCAGGATGTGTGCGCTTTATGGCAGCTGCAATGAATTAGAGTTAATTATCAGAGAAATGTCAAAAAACTAATATAATCAACAGGAAATCCAGCTCCCTCCCCTAGAGGCCATGCTTATAGCTCCTTATCTGTGTGTATAATATTACTATCTTGCCTGATGGTTCTTTTACATGGGTCGATAAATTGCCTAAAACAAGTGCAGACTGTCGATTTTAGCAAGTTGATCAGTGCTCATTCACTTACATTTATAGGTTACAAGAATCGTGAGTTTTTTTTCCAGAAATATAGTTGTTTCTTATACTTACATTTATAGGTTACAAGAATCGTGAGTTTTTTTCCAGAAATATAGTTGTTTCTTATACCTTTCCCCCCCCCCCCAATAACAGACAGATGCCAGTTTGCCCTACAGTTTGCCCTGACAATGGTGATCTACAGTATGTCAGCATAAAATATGTGATCTGTACCAGCTGAGCAAATTATTATTGGTTGTTCTATCACTGCACACGTTTACACCGGACTATGATTGTGAACGATTGTTCAGGGGATTATCGCCCCGTGATAAAGAATCTTTTTCTAGGTCCTTTGGGGTACAGTACAGTTGTCATGAAACTCCCAGCCCTCTGTTGACCTGCCGATTTCAGCCTGAAATTGGACGGAAACCCAGTGGACCCCATTTTAGTTTATGGGGTCCGCGGGTTTTTGTGGGTAACCGCTTTTTAAGCCGATAGGGTTTCCATTATACGGGTGCCCAAATGGACCCAAAGAATGGAAACCCGAATGCTAGTGTGAACCTAGCTTTAAGGAGTTTCAGTTGTTTATACTATATCTTAAAGAGGACCTTTCATGTTCTCATGTATATGCGGTTTTACATACCGCTAGAAAGCCGACAGTTCGCTGAATTCAGCTGACAGTGCGCTTTTCCGGGGCTGGAGATATCAGTGGTCTTAGTTTCACCGTCCACCGTCAGAAGGGCGTTCCTGACAGTCTAGCTGGGCTGTGAGGAACGCCACCCCCCCCCACCCGACTGTACTCGTCCATAGCCCTGTACTGGGGGGGCTTTCCTCACAGCTCAGCGTCATCACTGGGCGGTAAGGAACGCCCTCTCTGACAGTACAGGGCTGTGGAGTGATGACGCTGAGCTGTGAGGAAAGCCCCCCCCCCAGTACAGGGCTATGGACGAGTACTGTCAAGGAGGGCGTTCCTCACAGCCCAACTAGACTGTCAGGAACGCCCTTCTGACAGTGGGATGAGATCAGTAACGGCACCGATATCTCCAGCCTCGGGACACATAACGTGAAAGTCGACAGTACGCTGAATTCAGCACACTGTTGGCTTTCTAGCGGTATATAAAACCGTATATACATGAGGACGTGAAAGGTCCTCTTTAAAGAACTTTTGGCATCACATTTCCGTCACTCAAAAAGCACAACTTTTATTGCATGGAGACAAAAATATGCTGAATATGCTGATACTTATTTCTGGCATAAATACTAAAATATTGCAAAATTTACTGAAATGATGCATCTGTGTGTGACACATCCCCTTGCAATGTAGGCTTACAAACAATTTATAAAACTTTTAACCAAAGATAAAAATGATGTGATATAAATATGTGACCCATTTCTATTCTGTAGATGTGCCCTATGTGGTTTTGTCTATTTGCACCCTCTAATATTATGGCCTAGATTCCGAGACGGTACTTGGACATTCTGACCATAAGTCGACACTGTAGATATTCCCTTAGCGCCGGGATGGTTTAGCGCAGGTATAAATACATATGAATGCATTAATGTGATTAATGAGGGATCTTCCTGCTCTCTTCTCACACTGCATTTACTATGATCAGTTGTAAGAGCTGAGCGCACAGATAGGACTATTCATAATAATAACATATTTATGTGCCTTCCAAAGAAACCGCTAGAAAATGAATAGAGCGCTCTCCATACTTGGCTGCACTTTGCATTGTATTTCATAACATCTCTTTACACACTGGAAGCGGAGATGAACGCTCCATTCATATCCATTCATTCATAATATTTATATTGCTATAAAATTATTTTGATCACAAAAGCATTTGGATTAAAAAAAATGACTTGGCCTGTGTCACAGCTACGGATGACTTTACTAGAGCTAGGCATGTCCTGGTTTCCTTATATTATTCAGGTGCAGCAGCCTAGTTCTAGTTTAGCAGATTGACATGTAATCTGTATCTGTGTTCATCTACTGTCTTTTTATGTAATATGTATAAGGTTGGGATTTTGTAATGATTCCAATGGAAGTTTTTTTTTTTTTAATATTCTCATGTCTGTTCGTTTTAGGGAACCAGAAACTTGCATTGCATTTTTTCTTTCCACAGCATTTTTTGAAAATGTAGCTTTTTTTTCCGCAATGTGTGGATGAGATTAGCCATAATCTCATTTACCTTCATGTACTATAAAATGCAGCATTTTTTTCCCACTGAATTTCCGCAACGTGGGGTCTTAGCCTAAAATACAATATTTAATGTGGACCTGCTTGCATTTTCATTGCTATGCATGGGTGAAGGTATAGGGGCATAAGAGGTGCAGGAGTGTCTGTTACACCTTGGCCATGGTTTTACAGGAAACCCATAAGCCCCTCTGCCACATAAGAAGACAAGACACCAGTGTTTAAGATGGCAAGTGGTTGGTTTTATACCTCTGATACTATTAAAATGTTTCTTGTGCTTTCTGTATTAGGTATTTTACTGATTATTTATAAAGCAGGATGTATTTAGTTTTTACCCAAAACTTTTTATCCTGTCATTCACCTAGTCATAAGGTCCGATTTCCAGTCCAGTCCTTGGAATGCTCTATTTCTGAGAGATTGTATTGCAACATATACAGGGAGATTTACTGTATTAAGCTAAATGCTCTAAAATTCGTAAAATGTACCAATAAGCTGGCATACATGCTGTGCACCACATTTACATGTTTTACACGATTTTTGCTCCTTGTATTATACAGCGGAGACCCGGAGCTAATGAGTGAACTTTGATCACGGGCATTGCTGCTCAGGATGCCCCCCAAAGTTGCATTTCGGTACCCTCTCCGCTGCAGGACGGCTCCCGCGCGGCGAGATTGCGGGAGCCGTCCTGTTTTCTTGACAGCCGGGAGCCTAATGAAGGCTCTTAGGCTTGTCATTGTATTATATATATTTCGGCTAGGGACCCACATGGCGTAAACACAGCGGTTTGCACGCAGCTGAAATACCGCAAAAAAAAAAATGCGGTGTTTTACAGTTACAGCAAAGTGGATGGGATTTTAGTGAACAACGGCGGTTTCCTTATAGATATAATTGAATCAGAAAGTCCACAGAGGAAACCTATGCGGACTTTCTGTGAAAAGCTCTGCGGGAATAACTGCGATACGTTGCGACTTCGGTTTTTCCCGCAGCGCTTTTTTGCTGCAGGACTCTACGTGGGGTCTTATCCTTAGGCTGGTCTATGACCAGCCTCAATAACTGCAGTGCCATGCGAAAGTATTCGGCCCCCTTGAACTTTTCAACCTTTTGCCACATTTCAGGCTTCAAACATAAGGATATAAAATTTAAATTTTTTGGTGAAGAATCAACAACAAGTGGGACACAATCGTGAAGTGGAACAAAATTTATTGGATATTTTAAACTTTTGTAAAAAATAAAAAACTGAAAAGTGGGGCGTGCCAAATTATTCGGGCTCCCTTAAGTTAATACTTTGTAGCGCCACCTTTTGCTGTGATTACAGTTGCAAGTCGCTTGGGGTATGTCTCTATCAGTTTTGCACATCGAGAGACTGAAATTCTTGCCCATTCTTCCTTGGAAAACACCACGAGCTCAGTGAGGTTGGATGGAGAGCGTTTGTGAACAGCAGTTTTCAGCTCTTTCCACAGATTCTCGATTGGATTCAGGTCTGGACTTTGACTTGGCCATTCTAACACCTGGATCCGTTTATTTGTGAACCATTCCATTGTAGATTTTGCTTTATGTTTGGGATCATTGTCTTGTTGGAAGATAAATCTCCGTCCCAGTCTCAGGTCTTTTGCAGACTCCAACAGGTTTTCTTCCAGAATGGTACTGTATTTGGCTCAATCCATCTTCCCATCAATTTTAACCATCTTCCCTGCCCTGCTGAAGAAAAGCAGGCCCAAACCATGATGCTGCCACCACCATGTGTGACAGTGGGGATGGTGTGTTCAGGGTGATGAGCTGTGTTACTTTTACGCCAAACATATCGTTTTGCATTGTGGCCAAAAAGTTCGATTTTGGTTTCATCTGATCAGAGCACCTTCTTCCACATGTTTGGTGTGTCTCCCAGGTGGCTTGTGGCAAATTTTAAACGAGACTTTTTATGGATATCTTTGAGAAATGGCTTTCTTCTTGCCACTCTTCCATAAAGGCCAGATTTGTGCAGTGTACGACTGATTGTTGTCCTATGGACAGACTCTCCCACCTCAGCTGTAGATCTCTGCAGTTCATCCAGAGTGATCATGGGCCTCTTGGCTGCATCTCTGATCAATCTTCTCCTTGTTTGAGATTAAAGTTTAGAGAGACAGCTGGGTCTTGGGAGATTTGCAGTGGTCTGATACTCCTTCCATTTCAATATGATCGCTTGCACAGTGCTCCTTGGGATGTTTAAAGTTTGGGAAATCTTTTTGTATCCAAATCTGGCTTTAAACTTCTCCACAACAGTATCACGGACCTGCCTGGTGTGTTCCTTGGTCTTCATGATGCTGTCTGCGCTTTAAACAGAACCCTGAGATTATCACAGAGCAGGTACATTTATACGGAGACTTAATTACACACAGGTGGATTATATTTATCATCATCAGTAATTTAGGACAACATTGGATCATTCAGAGATCCTCACTGAACTTCTGGAGTGAGTTTGCTGCACTGAAAGTAAAGGGGCCGAATAATATTGCACGCCCCACTTTTCAGTTTTTTTTATTTTTTACAAAAGTTTAAAATAACCAATAAATTTCATTCCACTTCACAATTGTGTCCCACTTGTTGTTGATTCTTCACTAAAGATTAAAATTTTATATCCTTATGTTTGAAGCCTGAAATGTGGCAAAAGGTTGAAAAGTTCAAGGGGGCCGAATACTTTCGCAAGGCACTGTATGTCACATATGCATGGTGAAATATTGCCCAAAGGTGCGATGCCACAGTAGTTTATTTCTTACAACTAGATCAAATGTTATTTAGGCATTTGTTATGTAGACTGCCCCTTATTATAATACTGTGGCTTTTTCTGGCATATAGTATTGGTTTCCTGTATGTACATAGAGTGCAACCATGCAGAAAGATCTAAATGTATTACAACTACAGAAATATTTCCACCTGATGCAGGCGATAATCATATTTCTATTCTGCTTTCCTGGGAAGCTACGATAGTGTAACATTTTGCCTATTTATGTCCTCCATAGAGAGCATCAATGACAGCCAGTGCAGTTCTTTATTGTAACCAATGTTACAGAAAAATATGTGCTGCACATTACTGCTTTCCGATTAATTTTATTTGCAGCATAAACTTTATTTACCATTTGTTTGGGATCATGGAGTAGATAAGTGGCGGGGCGAGTTTAAGACAAACATCTTTTCTTCTTCCCATGGACGACTACTATATGTTCTCAGGTACTTTTTATTTATATGGCTACTTGAGCTGATAAGTTTTTCATTATTTGCAGTCAGTCTTTCTTGCTTTGTCGTGCTGGTTACTTTTCTTAAGATCTTATCATGTTTATTAGTTATTTGTCACTTTAATTGTGCTTTTAAGTAGTGTTCTTATTATAGTTTTTGTCCGAATAGGTCCCTGAGATCTTAATATGTTTAGCTGTGCACAGCCTTACCTCTCCTTGGCGTTTATATTGTACCTTTGTGGGCACTGTGTACATATTGAGGTTCTAGGAAACATTTAGAGCCTGGCGTTCTATTAGCTTGACATGGTGACCAGTAACCAGTGATGGCTGGACCTCCCCAAGGCTTGGACTTCCACTATTAAAGTTCACACTCCAGAAAGAGATATTTTCACTTAATTGGACTGGGAAATCTCAGGAGCTGCTAAACCATAAATGCAGTAGTACAAAATGTTTAAAGGGCCAGTAATGATTAAAGCATATGACCCCCTGGAAACACATGGTAAAGTTTATATATATTCTAGAGTTTTTCTAAAACTTTAGGATATGCCATCAAAATTTCATTGCCAGCAGTCCAATTCATTGCACGTATACGCACATCATCTGAATGGGGCGAGGCTCTCCAGCAAGCTTCCCCTCCCCTTCATTGTTTTTCCACGCGTACAGACGGTGGGGGTGTGCATAGACCTTAAAGTGAGTCTGGAGGCAGTAAATTGGTCATAAAACGAATCGCAGTACCTTATTTATTGTTTATTTATATAGCACCATTAATTCCATGGTGCTTTACATTTGCGGATTTACATACGGTACACAAGATATACAAAACAGATAATACAAACAGTGACCAAGTGGCACAGTGGGATAGAGGGCCCTGCCCGCAAGGGCTTACAGTCTATGAGGGAAGATGGATAGAGACAGAAGGTGACAGGAGAGACTGTACAGGTGGTGGTGTGGTGACAGTAGCGTTATTGGAGGTTGTAGGCCTTCCTGAATAGGTGAGTCTTCAGGGCCTTCTTGAAGCTCGTGATTGTGGGGGACAGTCTTATGTGTCTTGGTAATGAGTTCCAGAGTATGGGGGATGCACGGGAGAAGTCTTGGAGACGATTGTGTGAAGAGCTGATGAGAGCAGAGCGGAGTAGGAAGTCTTTGGAGGATCGGAGGTTACGTGCAGGCAGGTAGCAGGAGACTAGGTCGGAGATATATGGAGGGGACAGGTTGTGTATGGCTTTGTATGTCAGCATTAGTAGTTTGAACTCTATTCGCTGAGCGATGGGTAACCAGTGAAAGGATTGGCAGAGGGGAGCAGCCGATGAAGAACGAGGGGAGAGGTTTATTAAGCGAGCAGCACAGTTTAAGGTGGCCTGGAGGGGGGCAAGAGTGTTTGCTGGGAGGCAATGGAGAAGAGTGTTACAGAAGTCTAAGCGGGAGATTATGAGGGTGTGAACGAGCATCTTTGTAGTTTCAGGGGTGAGGAAGGAGCGGATTCGGTGGATGTTCTTGAGTTGGAGGCGGCAGGAGGTGTTGAGGGTTTGAATATGAGGCTTGAAGGATAGGTCAGAGTCTAAGGTTATCCCAAGGCAGCGGGCCTGTGGGACTGGGCTGAGAGTGGTTCCATTAATTTTGATAGATGGGTCAGGTAAGGGGGTCGTGCTTGGAGGCGTGAAGATTATGAACTCCGTTTTCTCCATGTTGAGTTTGAGAAAGCGAGAGGAGAGAAAGGAGGCTACGGCTGCTAGACATTCTGGGACTCTGGACAATAGGGAGGTAATGTCTGGTCGAGAGAGATATATTTGGGTGTCGTCAGCATAGCAATGGTAATGGAAACCATGGGATTCTATGAGTTGGCCAAGGCCTAGGGTGTAGATGGAGAACAGGAGGGGTCCTAGGACGGAGCCTTGGGGGACACCTACAGAAAGAGGGCGTGGCAGGGAGGTGCTGTGCAAGTGGGAGACTCTGAATGTGCGGTTGGTGAGGTATGAGGAGATCCAGGAAAGGGCCAGGTCAGAGATGCCAAGGGATGAAAGCGTTTCTAACAGGAGGGAATGGTCGACTGTGTCAAAGACAGAGGAGAGGTCGAGGAGGAGGAGGACAGAATAGTGACGTTTGGCTTTGGCAGTTAGATGGTCGTTAGTGACCTTGGTTAGGGCAGTTTCTGTGGAGTGATGGGGTCTGAAACCTGACTGTAGTCTGTCAAAGAGCACATTGGCGAGAGATAGGAGGACAGTTCGGAGTGGACGTGTTGCTCCAGCAGTTTAGAGGTGTATGGGAGCAGTGAGATGGGGAGATAGTTGGCTGGAGAGGACGGGTCGAGGGAGGGTTTCTTAAGTATAGGGTTGATGGTAGCATGTTTGAAGGCAGAAGGGAAGGATCCATTGGTTAGGGATAGGTTGAAGAGATGGGTTAGGGCAGGAGGAATGACTTCAGAGAATTTGGGGATGAGGTGTGACTGGATTGGGTCAAGCGCGCAGGAGGTGAGGTGGGATTTAGATATTCTACAGTTTCCAAATGTAGCTCTTTTATTCAGCTATGGAGCCCCATTTTCATGTAATTTGCCATTTAATTCATATGCAGATTAGGAAAAACATGCTCTGTGAGTATGCCTTAGCTCGCCTGGGTTTTGGTCTCATCTCTAGATTCACAGGCACTTTTCCCCTAATTTACATGGGAATAAAACAGGTTCACACTAGCGTTCAGGTTTCCATTCTTCTTGAAAAACAAAAACCCTGTCCACTTAGAAAGTGGTTACCCACGGAAACTGCGGACCCCATAGTCTATATTGGGGTCCTCCCGGTTTCCGGCGATATTATACTGAAATCGTCGAAGAGAAAAGTCCGCCTATTTTAAGCGGAATGGGGGACAGAGTCCCCGAACGCTAGTGTGAACCAACCCTTTCACACTGGTTCGCACTGCTTCTTTTGTCAACTATAATAAAAACATTTATGGACATATTTTTAAATTACGCACTTTTTTAAGCGCTTTAGATTTTGTGTCTCAAGATTGAGCAGGATGCTTCTGATTTTAGTTAGCTCCAAAAGAAGCAGTGTGAACTAAGGCTACAAGCATATGATTGTGTGCTTTGTCAGTGTCATATCTGTGTTTTTAGCAGACACTGTGCACTGATCCATTTTTCTCTTATAACCCCATAAAAATGACCATGTATTGTCACGAGTCCATGGAGGAAGGGGACTGGAGACAAATCTCAGGACAGGTCCTATTTCTGTCTGTTTTGCAGTTCATCTGTGCCATTTTGTCACGTATCTGTACATGCACACAAATGGGGCTCCAAAGCTGAGTAACAGAGACATGTTTGGAAACTGTAGAATCCCCTCTACAAGGTAGTGGAATTTGCAGGGGTGCCAAGAGCTGAATCCCCTCAGGTCAAATATTGATGGCTTATTGTAGACCCCAGTATTAAAAGGTTATCCCACAAACATTTGCCACCAATTCACAGATTAGGCGATAAATATTTGGCTGCTGGAGGCCCCACCTCTTGGACTGTGGTTACTTTTGTACTGCTGCTTCTTTCACAGTCTGTAGATCTGATGGAAATAGCCAAGTGTTGTACTGATTGTATATTACAGCCTGTATTATAAATTAGAACTGCATTTATAATTCTACAGTCTGAAGTCTCACAGCATGTCCTGCTGACTCCATAAAGATAGGAGTATAAGATCCAGCGCTCAACAATTGCTGGAAAGGAACTGGTGACGTATGTGAGTAACATCACTGGTTCCTTTCCAGTGACCACAGAGGCTACTGATTAGAGTCAGTGGTCACAAGGGGCACAGGATTTGAGCCAGCTAGATTACAGCCCGAGACCAAACGGACCGCCAAGGACAGGTGAGTATGATTTATTTATTTTTTTTCCGATACACCTCCCCTGGTGTCCTCCTTGGCTTGTCCAATTCCCAGGCCATCCCTTTAATGCATATGGCCAGTTTACGGTTGTGTTTGGGAAAAGGTCATGTGCAAAGCAACACTTGCAGCTGGAGATTACTGGGGAACAGTATGGAGGAGATAAGTTGGAGCGATTGCTGTAAACTAACTCTGGAGTTATGAGTAGTATTTTCTGTGTAATGGACATCTGGTAAATGGATTGACACAGGTTACATATCAGAAACAAGAAAATCGGTGAACGTGTACTGGCACAGTTTGGGATAGACTGGAAGATTTGCACTGGTAAATTGCAGAACAGGGAGTTTCAGTTATACAACCAAAATGATATATATTTAGGTTGGTTTTAGATGACTGTATTATAGAAAAAAATGTAGTGTCCTTATATGTTGCAATACCCAGACCTCCTTTGGGTGAACTGAACTAGATTTATTCCAATTTCATAGGTGTTACTAAGTCCTGACCCCCAGGGGGTGTACTTACAGGAACAGCCAAGCAGTGCTGCTCTCCACTGTTCCCTGACACCCATAGAGGTGAGTGAGAGCTATGGAAACAGCATAGCACATTTAACTACACGGTTTCTGTAACGGTGACGCTATGAAAACAGTGTAGCTCAGCTGTGCTATGTTGTTTCCATCGCTCCTATTCCCCCTCAATAGGAGTTATGGAAACGGCTTAGAACAGGACTGTTCGGCCCTAGGGCTCAGGACTTAAGAGCAGTTATTCCCATCTTGGTAGTGATTTGCTGAGATGAGAATAAAAGATCTCTTTAAGACACCCACATGCATTACAGCAAAGTTGGACACATCCATTCATTTTGGTGGAATTGGCTATCTATCCAATGTATGGAGGGGACTCTAGACTATTCACCGACCTAAAGGTGACCTAATGTTGTTAATAACTACTCCCGACATGTATCTGTGTTATATACACAGTCGGCTCATGTCTTATTTAATCCTGGACCATATAAATATTCATTGAAGCTATGACTTCTGGAAACATTTTATAGTGGCGCCCTTAAACAAAATGTCAATTTACTAGCCACTGCGCGTCCATACAGATATATCTGTGTGAATAATATACTGCAGCCCTCCGACTGTTGTGCTCATAATTAGGACACATAATGCAATTGTCTGGACCAAACTGAGATGTTTCTGCCCTTCCCAGAGTCTGCTGGCAGCCATGTAATTATTAATACAGATATGGAAATCAGTCACCCAGATTCAATTTAAATATTTTACTTACTAGAAGATAAAATATTTAACTCATCTATTTGCTGCTATTTAACATGGCTGGGATACATAGTTGTGTTTCGTCTGCAGCTTCTAAATACATCATTTTGTAAATCTGGAGCTTCTTGTGTAAAGCATTTAATCATAATATATATAATAGCTGAAATAACTTACATAGCTTCCCATTTTCGCTCTGTATTGTTATGTGCCAGTATTTATTAAACAGGGATATATAAAGCAGGACTGTACAGTATAAAAGTACACAAGGATACAAGTACAAACCAAAACTAAAGTGTGGAGGAAAGCCAAGAATACAAGCGATTATACTGCTTCTAGTGCCGCTCTGGTATAGAAATACTTTATGTAAAATATTAGGGAATAGCCATGAGCAGGGGAAGGGAAGGCTCTTTTGGTGCCCAAGGCAGGAGTTACAGAATGCTTCTACCACCATTGGACCCTGAAGTTAAGCATGATACAGATGGACAATCATTTATTTAGTTGTCTGCTCCATTCCTCCCCAGACATATTCCCCACCATCTCTTAAAAATGTTATTTGTAATACATACACTAATTTTTACTTTCACCCCTATCCCTTCTACACAGTGCTGCCTGCTGCCCCTATCCCAGGGCAGCATGGTGGCTCAGTGGTTAGCACTGCAGCCTTGTAGCGCTTGAGTCCTGGGTTCAAATCCTGCCAAGGACAAAATCTGTAAGGAGTTTGTATGTTCTCCCTGTGGTTGTGTGGTTTTCCTCCCACACTCCAAAGACATACTGATGTAGATTGTGAGCCCTATATGGGACAGTGACTGTCATTGTCTGTAAATTGCTGTGGAATATGTTGGCGCTATACAAGTAAGCATAATAAGTAAATAGATCTCTTGTTTCAGCCCTGGTGATGAGCAAATCATTAAAAATATTCTATTGTCTATAACTCATTGAAATAAAAAGGACTCACTTACTTTAAACCTTGAACCTGGTAAGTCAGTGTTAATGCAAATTTCTAAAAGTAACATAATTTATAAAGCTGAAAAAAACATCAATTCTAGTGAGTTTGGTTTCAGTGGAAATCCTGCGTTGGTTTTGGCACAGAAAATGAAACTTGAATGAATAGGAAGTATCTTTTTACTGAGGCACAGTTTTTAAAAACCATGCATCATATGCATAGAAATGAGTGGGAACTTGGAATGGAGCATATTTTAATGTGGACAACATGCCAAAAAACGCATTGTGAACATACCCTAAAGAACTCCCTTCTTCACTGTGTATGAGCTTTAAGATAATGTAAAACACCTATGACTAAGTGGCTGTGATGTGATCATTTATGGATTTAAACCTATTTGCTATAAACATTCAAGCTATCATAACAGTAAGGTAATTCGAATACTTCATCTATTATTGGCAAGCAATGTTATGGTCCATCCTGGACCTTTTTCATCTTATACTGGCAAACAAGGTTATGGTCCATCCTGAACCTTTTTCATCTAATACTGGCAAGCAATGTTATGGTCCGTCCTGAACCTTTTTCATCTAATACTGGCAAGCAATGTTATGGTCCATCCTGGACCTTTTTCATCTAATACTGGCAAGCAATGTTATGGTCCATACTGGGCCTTTTTCATCTAATACTGGCAAGCAATGTTATGGTCCGTCCTGGACCTTTTTCATCTAATACTGGCAAACAAGGTTATGGTCCGTCCTGGACCTTTTTCTTCTAATACTGGCAAACAATGTTATGGTCCGTCCTGGACCTTTTTCATCTAATACTAGCAAGCAATGTTATGGTCCATCCTGGACCTTTTTCATCTAAAACTGGCAAGCAATGTTATGGTCCGTCCTGGACCTTTTTCATCTAATACTGGCAAGCAATGTTATGGTCCGTCCTGGACCTTTTTCATCTAATATTGGCAAACAAGGTTATGGTCCATCCTGGGCCTTTTTCATCTAATACTGGCAAGCAATGTTATTCTTCCGTCCTGGACCTTTTTCATCTAATATTGGCAAACAAGGTTATGGTCCATCCTGGGCCTTTTTCATCTAATACTGGCAAGCAATGTTATGGTCCGTCCTGGACCTTTTTCATCTAAAATTGAACCTTTCTCAAATTGTATATAAAGATATTAAAGGGTGAGTGTGAACCTGGACCACCACAGCGGTGGCAAAATGCATGAGCAGCTTTAGTGTAAAATTTCATTTTCTTAACACTATGGATACCAGAGGACTAGCTCAGCCTGGTCAGGAGAGTAGAGGTGAGATTATTTGCAGGAATAATTTTATAAACTGAATAAAACAGTGAGCAATGAGGCTCAGACTGGTCAAACCTCTGTGAGCTGAACAGACTCTAGTATAGGATGTGTACACATTTCATTTTACGTAAAATGTAATTTATGCAGAAAAGTCCTGACATACATGCCCAGTATATCCATAGGCCCCCATGCAATAGTGTATGTCTGTTTTGGCATATGCATATGGTATGCATCAGTTTATGGTGTGTTTATATACTTCTCTTCACAACAGAAGTAAATGGCCAAGTCTGCCACTTAATACTTATACAGAGGCTTCTGAGATATACTTTTGGGAATAATTCCTTTGTATACCTCTGACTGAAGCGAAAAAGTAGATGGTAGAATATTACTTATATAATTGTATCTACTTTCTTGGTTAATAGAATAACTAGCAGTGAGGATTTACAGTATCTGTATGCAAATGAAAATTCCCATTCACCAACTTCAAGCAAATATCCATCAAATAAGTAATTAATATTTTAGTTGTAAAGAATATGGGATATTTTATTTTATTATCCATATCACTATCTATATTTAAAAAAAAATCCTAAAATTCTTCAGTATTGGCCAATAAGCCTAATAATAATTTGACACTTTCTGTTCTGTAGATTTCTTTGCAGCAGTCACCTAAGTATCAGCACAGGCAGAATAGCAATGATCGGTATCTACTTTATACAGCGTATAGATAACATAGAGGCCACCCATCACAATAGGTGATACTAACAGCTTATGTATGAGTCCGACTCCTCCTAAACAATGCCCTCTGCACATAGAAAACACTCCCATAGACCTGAATGGACATCTTCAGACTATTATATCAATGGTCCATGTGGTTGCTGTAAAGCATGTCTCTAAATGCTGTTAACAGCAACTCAGGGAAGGTGGCTGCCCCTATAATCATGTACAGAAAATAGAATAAAAATATCAACAATAAGAAAACACATTAGAAGAAAATAATATGTGGTTTAAAATATTAAAAAAGTAAGAGATACTTTCTCTTTAATATATATTTGTAAAGTCTTGCAGAATATGTTGCCGCTATGTAAATAAAAATTATTATTATTATTTAGGGACATCTTGACTTTCTCCAATGGCAGATGTCGATAGAAACTGTCCGAACGAGGGCTGAACCGACAGCCATCCCGTATGTATGGCCAGCTTTACACTTTTTAACAGTGACATTTTGGCGGTCATATCATTGCACATTAAGAATGGGTACTGAAACCTGCAGGCTTGAAACGTTTGCATATCATTTTATATTATGCTGTCTAAAAGCTTCAGTGATAAAACAATCAGTGCATAAAGTATTATGGTACAACCGAGCTCTCCATATTCCCATTTACAACCTTACATTTTCCACAAGCCTACTTCTCTGAGCTCTGGACTCTACTTTACAGTGCGGATGAGACTTCTGAATTATCCGTCACTTCCCTGCTGCACCTCTGCAGTCTCATGGCTTCATGAATCACATCATCACTCTTTTAATGCCATATTGGTCACTAAAGAAAACATTTATTTCTTACGGATGACAAGTATGCTATATGTATGTTGCTTTACTTTTCAGATTATAGCATCTTCCCAATAAAAATAATTTCAGGAATGAAGTAGAATTCATCCATCTTCATCTCATTGTTCCTACTGTGTATGAATGAGCCACGTAAGTATTATTATTATTGATTTATAGAGCTATAAGATCTTCACAGTCAGAGGAGGAATAACATACAGGGCAATTAGAAAAATTATGTAATGTTGAGCAGAATACATCCATAGGAAGGGGAGGCCTGTGTGAACACGCTTATACCCCTGCAATTTGTCCACACAGCAAATTTTCTGTGAAGTCTCAGTGTCTGGTACTTCTGCACATAGAAAGCAATGTACTGTAATTGTCCTGTCATATTAGTGTGGAAATACAGACAAGGGATTTGCTGTAGTCCCCAGTGTTTTGACAAGGACATGTAACCCATATATTTTTGAGTATATAGATGTAACAAAGAATACAACCTTGAATCCCATCCATTGAGACATTTTCCACTTTTAAAAGCCATGGCACCACAAGTACCCATTCTACAGATTATAATAATTCTTAATAAACCATCAATAAAATAAAAACTCAGACACAACATTTAGTGGGAGAAAATTGGCCACGGTGTTTATTAAGGTAACCCAAATATTTTGCAAGGAATATAATGAATAATCATAAAATACTAGTAATAAATAATTAAATAAATAAATCAATAATAAACTTTAATTAAATATTTCAATAAATTTAATAAATTAATAAATATTAAAAGAGTCCTATCAGAATATCTGATAGACTAACCCCTTACATAAACACCATGACAATGAACTTTGCTAAAAACAGGGAGGGTGGGTGGGTGACTTGCTAGAAGATCGTCAACTGACTGGCCCCGAACAGCTGACTGGTCGCTTATTTATGTTTAAAATTCCCGCCACAACGGGGCGCTTGACCAATCAGCTGACAGCACGTCAAATCAGCTGATATTGTGCTCCACCCACTTCGAAGACTCTAGAAGCAGATTCTTCTGGCAGCTGTGACCTAAAGATGACCCTATCAGCTGAGGTGAGTAAAAAATGGGCGGGAAAAATGTAAACTATAACTGTATTAAGAAAACTGAGGGGAATTTAAAACCTGATGAGAAAAAAGGGGATAACAAATTAAACATATAAACTAACTGGGGGTACTGTGGAGCCTTGTGTTCCCCAAGCAAGTCTGCTCTGGGGGCCCCTGTCATTATACCCTTATTTAAAAGTGAGATTCTAACTATGTATTATTACTGTACCGTGGTAAGAATATACACACAGTATAATTCATATTATACTGCTGCCTAGCAACCTCTTATCTATATGGTTGGGTGACCGCCACATCAGTTAATATAGGCACACTTTCTATCTATCTATCTATCTATCTATCTATCTATCTATCTATCTATCTCTAGTCTTTATGTTATACAAATATATTTTAGACACAGAGCCCTGATATCAACATCATCCAGTCTGTCTTGGATCATATAAAGAGACAGAAGGATTTCAGCAAGCCTAGTTGCTTAGTTCTCCAAGATGTTTGGAACAACCTCTTTGCCGAGTTCCTTCAAAGACAGTGTGCAAGTGTACCTTGAAGAATTGATGGAAGGCAAAGGGCTGTTACACCAAATATTGATGGGATTTAGATTTCTCCTTTCTTCATTCACTTCGCATTTTGTTAATTAACAAAAATCAACTATCGACACTTCTATTTTTGAAAGCATTTGTTACTTTTTTTTATTTTATTGAGAAGGATTTTATCTTTTTTTTTTTTTTTTTCGTTAACAAGCAGCAAATCCTAACCCACCCTCCACCCAGACCAGTTCCCTAGGAAAACATAGTGCACTTAGATACTAGTGTCCATATAGAACATTGTCATGCTGTACTGCAATCTGGCAACACCTAGAAGGCAAAAGGGTTACATCATCTAGGAAACCCATGCTTTCCACATTGCAATGCATCAGGCGATACATTGTGTAGCATTAATGTCACATATCACCCGACTCCATCCCGTGAGAATTCATTATAAAGTTACAGAACCCCCAGTCTATATCTAATTAACTCCATTGAAATCAAGCCCAAGGAGTCTATCCACAGTGCCCACAGCTTATCACACTTACCAATGGCCCCATGTTTTAAATATCTTTATGCCCAGCAACCAGTTATTTTTATCTTTGAGTCCTACAAGTAGGACTCTGAGTAGAGATGATGGGCGAACCTCACGAGATACGTTTTATGAATACTTGTAAGGTTTGCCTATCAGTTTTGTTAACCAGAAGTGCTATTATTATACTCTACAGACCCCAGAGTATAAAAGGCGGAGGCCCAGGGGAGGTGTGGAAAATACACTGATACTCACCTTCCCTCACCTCTCCTGGGCTCCCTTTTGACGTCCGGCGCACCTTCGGCAGACCGCTGAGACCTGTTATTGGGCTTCACTGGTCACATGGGGCACGTAGATATCATGATGCTTTGATGAAAGAAGCCGGAAGACTGAAGACGCCGGCCAAAAAGCCCAGGATACCGCCAGGGAGCCCAGGAAAGGTGAAGAAGGGTGAATATTACTGTTTATTATTTTTATGCACTGATCCTCCACTGGGTCTCTGCTTATTATAAACATAATAATGATTCATGGGTGGCGAACCACTAAAATCTCGGGTTCAGCAGAACCATGATTTTTGGAAAATTCGTAATGAACCCGGGCCCGTACAAACTGATTCATTCATCTCTAGCTCTGAGTATCCAACCAATGTTAGCAAAAAGTTTTGGGCCATACTGTATATAGTAAAATGGCTACAGGTATCTTACCAGGTTCACTGATTGACAAGTCATGTACAGTGCCTTGAGAAAGTATTCGCCCCCCTTGAACTTTTCAACCTTTTGGCACATTTTAGGCTTCAAACATAAGGATATAAAATTTTCATTTTTTGGTGAAGAATCAACAACAAGTGGGACACAATTGTGAAGTGGAACGAAATTTGTTGGTTATTTTAAACTTTTGTAAAAAATTAAAACCTGAAAAGTGGGGCGTGCAATATTATTCGGCCCCTTTACTTTCAGTGCAGCAAACTCACTCCAGAAGTTCAGTGAGGATTTCTGAATGATCCAATGTTGTCCTAAATGACTGATGATGATAAATATAATCCACCTGTGTGTAATCAAGTCTCCGTATAAATGCACCTGCTCTATGATAGTCTCAGGGTTCTGTTTAAAGCGCAGAGAGCATCATGAAGACCAAGGAACACACCAGGCAGGTCCGTGATACTGTTGTGGAGAAGTTTAAAGCCGGATTTGGATACAAAAAGATTTCCCAAACTTTAAACATCCCAAGGAGCACTGTGCAAGCGATCATATTGAAATGGAAGGAGTACCACTGCAAGTCTACCAAGACCCCGCCGTCCCTCTAAACTTTCATCTCAAACAAGGAGAAGACTGATCAGAGATGCAGCCAAGAAGCCCATGATCACTCTGGATGAACAGAGATCTACAGCTGAGGTGGGAGAGTCTGTCCATAGGACAACAATCAATCGTACACTGCACAAATCTGGCCTTTATGGAAAAGTGGCAAGAAGAAAGCCATTTCTCAAAGATATCCATAAAAAGTCTTGTTTAAAGTTTGCCACAAGCCACCTGGGAGACACACCAAACATGTGGAAGAAGGTGCTCTGGTCAGATGAAACTAAAATCGAACTTTTTGGCCACAATGCAAAACGATATGCTTGGCGTAAAAGCAACAGAGCTCATCACCCTAAACACACCATCCCCACTGTCAAACATGGTGGTGGCAGCATCATGGTTTGGGCCTGCTTTTCTTCAGCAGGAACAGGGAAGATGGGTAAAATTAATGGGAAGATGGATGGAACCAAATACAGGACCATTCTGGAAGAAAACCTGTTGGAGTCTGCAAAAGAACTGAGACTGGGACGGAGATTTATCTTCCAACAAGACAATGATCCCAAACATAAAGCAAAATCTACAATGGAATGGTTCACAAATAAACGGATCCAGGTGTTAGAATGGCCAAGTCAAAGTCCAGACCTGAATCCAATCGAGAATCTGTGGAAAGAGCTGAAAACTGCTGTTCACAAACGCTCTCCATCCAACCTCACTGAGCTCGAGCTGTTTTCCAAGGAAGAATGGGCAAGAATTTCAGTCTCTCGATGTGCAAAACTGATAGAGACATACCCCAAGTGACTTGTAGCTGTAATCACAGCAAAAGGTGGCGCTACAAAGTATTAACTTAAGGGGGCCGAATAATTTGGCACGCCCCACTTTTCAGTTTTTTATTTTTTACAAAAGTTTAAAATATCCAATAAATTTCGTTCCACTTCACAATTGTGTCCCACTTGTTGATTCTTCACCAAAAAATTTAAATTTTATATCCTTATGTTTGAAGCCTGAAATATGGCAAAAGGTTGAAAAGTTCAAGGGGGCCGAATACTTTCGCAAGGCACTGTACATAGCCTAGGATACACACGAGTGGGGGTGGGAAGAATATCGATGGCATAGACCCTATTAACAGTGATAAGCATATCATTCCAGAATCGTTTCTCTGGATATGCCCACATCATATTGAGAAGTCAGCTGGAAAATGCATTTTAATCTAGTCCATATTATTTTAGTATTTTGTATTCTTGCACTATCTCTCAGCTATTGTTAATGTGTCCACTAGGTTGAATGTGCTAAATACAATTGCTCCATTAAACCATCCTCATTATTGTACACAGGGACAGGACAAAGTCAATGTTCAGCAGCAAATAACTGTCTAATGCATTACATCAGGTATCTTTTATGCTATTACAGACACATGTTCGGTGAATTAAAGGCAGACTTCAGTGTGCACAGGTATACAGAAGTGTTTGTGCAAACCTCCTGACTGCACACACAGACAGGGGACAACTAGAGCAGTGTACACTGGTCACATCTGTACAGGGAAGAGAGACAGATGGGATGAGAAGAGGATCATCCATCATCCTCCATGTCCCAGGGGGTTAGGACTGAGCACGGGCAGAGTAAACTCTTCATTCACTCACACACAGCAGCTCACTGACAATCTTTAGGATACAACACACTGCAAAATCCACTGCGGAAATTATAAATATTTCTTAAATATTCATGCTGTTTTTTCTAATTAATCACATTTGACGATTCTTTATTTAATATAGGGAAATTGCTAAAAGGTAATGCTTAGAAGGTCTTGCCACTTGGTTCATTAACATGTATGAAGATATGTATGATATGTAGCAGAGGTGACTGCTTCAGCTCTGCTACATCTGTATATTACACACTCAATCTTAAATCATACACATTCACCTCTGCACAATGTGTGAATCCCATGAAACCAGAATGCATTTCACATGTCTATACATATGTGACACGCAAATGTGTAAATACTCCCTAGTCAGCTAATAATTTGCTTTATGGTTAAGGGGGATATGCTTCACAAGGTCAGGATATTTTATTGCACCCTAAGTGTCCCCTGCAGAGTGAGTGAGGTTTTCTGTTCCCTTCTCCTCAGGGAAAGTCTCTCATGTGTCTTCATTGTTCTAGTCTCTAAATTGCCGGCTGTGTTCTATGAACTACAGATCCTGGCTGAGACAGTGATGGTATTCAGAGATCAAGCAAAGGATAAAGGTCATATACTGGAGTGTACCTTCTGTCTACTGCTCAGGTTCATGAACTCTTACCCCTTGAACTGGGACACACAAGACCAATGCTGGGCCACAGATACAATGAGGCATATGTTAACCATTTGTCCAGCGACCCGGTCTAGGCCTCATTGCCCTGGTAACCAACCTAGAAGACACTTAGGTATAAGGCATCTTGACATTGGTGACCATGATACTCAACTGTGAGATGTTACTGGTTTGAAGGAAGTCACCCTTGTTCTTTTTACCATCAATGGTTTTATAGTCCTTAACAGGGTCTGACTTTAGGTCAAGAATTTTTCATGACATTCTAGGTCTTTCTGGGCACTGACAGCTATGGAAGACTGGTAATTTGTTCTAGTGCAAAGAAATCCTTATGCACGCTAGGATGTGATTAGAAACTGGTTGAGGCAGGTTTCACGCACCATAAAACTTCATTAGAGTGTATGAAGCATAGAGGGCGCTATATTTGAGGGTGTACTCTATGATGACTGCCATTAGTCAGTCTTTTGTATTTGCTTTGCCAAAGAATGTTTTTGTCCATTTTCTCAAATCCTAAAATTTCCAATATGAAGTTAAAAATAAAAAACATAGCATCACTGCAATTGTATGTATGGGAGCAAAATGACCTCCAGGGGCTTAGTCTACAATCCCCAAAAAATTCAAAATACAGAGGCAGCATTTTCTAAGCAAAAATAAGTGATTGGTTTATTCACCCAAAACACAGCGGTTCAGTCCTACTCCACCTTTCTCAAGCTCAGCCAATATGATGGCATAGGGATGGCACAATGGCTGTTATCATATGGCGCTAAATTCATAGTTGCCAACATATTAAAGGAGACCTGTCTGCAGTTTTGACCCCCATACACTGCTGTCATGGCTATAAAGTGGCTAGTGAAACCTATCTGAATATACACCTTCAATAGCTGTCAGCCAACAGATATTCCTCCTGACATAACTATAGACATGCATGCTCAGTTTGGCCATTAGAATATGTGTTACCAATGGTGATAGGGCAGTATGCCCCTACCAGACACCTCTGGCAGTAGTGTATCTGTTCTGACAACAAAACAATTAGACGTTAATATCTAACATGCTCGATCCTTTCTCCCCCTGACATCACCTCAGAGAGTCGGGAGACCCCCCTGATAAACATGAGATAGTCAGACACTGCCACAGTAATTGGTGTGTTCATATGTTCATAAAACTTTCTTTTTTTTTTTTTTCTGCCCAACCACTGAGTCTGCGCAGCCAAGAAATAGATCCACACCAGACCCCTGTCTTCCTTAGGTAGCTGCACCTTTTTGAACTTAATTCTAGGTACCCCTGACTTCCATACCAAGTCTTAAAACAGGTTATGTCTGATGCAAAACCAGTACTTCGGATTCCACCCGGTGAATTATATACCACATAAAGTATCTGGGACATCAAAATCATTTTTGACAACTTTTATTTATGTGTGTGGGGCCTTTAAAACCTTACAGCTGCAGTCTCTTCCTCCCTCCCTAGTACAGTCCCTTAGAGACTCTCTCAGCTGGTTCTGATAAGTCATATAATATTATATGTTCTGCCCTTTTTATGAGGGTAAAGCCCCTTTAAATCTGGAAGTGCCAACTAAAAAATATTCTCTAATGTGAAATATTTCTCATGCCAATGAAAATTTGGAGGATTTCAGAGCACATCCATAATGTCTTCGTAACGTTCATCAGATCAGTCAAGGATGGATTAGCTATGAAGATCTCGTCCTCTTTGAGTGATTAGGTAGAGTGTGCAAGTGACTTGTGTTGGTTTCCTGTGATTTCATAATGCTGCATCTGGTGTGTACCCGGCTGAGCATTAGTAACAGTCAATCAATAACACCAATACCAGCACTTTACTAGCATGTAGCTCTGCTCTGATGGGAATCGAACAGATTTCCATCAATGTAAGGTACATGTGTATAGTGGTGAGAAGCCATGGATGGAATACCATACAGTATATATAGCTGATAACCCATTCAGATAACCTTGAAAAGACATTTTGTTTATAACATTATGGAATATCTATCCACGCAATGTTATAGCATATATTAGATTGTTCATTTTAACAGACAAGATACTTTTGGGGGGGGTTCTATATTTTTGTGTTTATAGTATTTGTCATTTTGTAATTATTAGTCAATGGGGTCCCACAGGATCCATTTCTGTCCATCATTAGAAGGACCATTTCTCTGTTGTTCTGCATATTGACAGAAACAGTGATATCTCAGTAGCAAGGGCACAATTCGCAAATGGGGAAAAAACGCTGTAATTCAGGTGACCGTAACCTACCTAAAGGGCTAGGTTGATATGTTGGGTTCTGGTGACAGACTCAATTCAAGGTGATAATTTTTTGCTTGCACAGTATGGCAACATTTTTGTGGCAGGATTGTTTAGGTTTATAGTTGAACGTGTTGGTGTACTATGTGGCAAATATGTCTCAGTGTACAGTTATTTTATTATTTATGCACTTTTGTCTGAATCAGCAAATGCCTTTGAATGTGGGTGTAGGTCAATATGTATATGTGTGCACATGTACACTTGAATACCCATGCCTTTGAATCCCTCTTTGATAAAAATCCTTGCCACAACTGGTACAATAAAAATATTTTACAGCTGAAGGTTAGTGTGATGTTGTTATAAGTATATTCTTAATGTTCTTTGCTGCTTATTCATTTTGCTTTGTCTGCCTAGCAACAGTGAGGTAGTAAGGGAGGAGGAGCTGAGCTAGGATGAGGAGATGCTAGACAGGAAGCCTTGGAGGAAGCATGGAATAAAAGAGTTCTGATCCATAAAAGTCATTATCACATAGTGGACTTATTCCAGGTGACCTGCATCCTCACTACAACACTACAGTGAGGAATGACTGTGGGGTTAGTGTTTTACCTTAAAGGGGTTGTCCAGGAATTTTAGCAATCCCGAAGGAGGCTGAGAAAGGTGAAACATAACAAAAACAATAATACTCCCCTGTCCCTAGTGCTCCGGTGCACGCCGCCACTGTCCACTCCAGCACACATCGTGAGGCCAATCATATGGATGGAGTCTACATCACTTACATACATCATTTACATATTTCACTGGTTCTTTTCCTGTGGCCACATGTGGTATAGGACTTCCAGCAGTGGCTTGAAGGTGTGCGCCGAAACAGACAATAGCACTCGACACTGAAGTTCCGTGGGTAGCTGGGTAGCTTTTTTTTTTATTTTCTTTTTCACCTTTCCCAGCCTCCTCCAGAATTGTTTAAATTCCTGAATAACCCCTTTAATATTTTACTTTTTCATCCATATTATTTTTTGTAATATTTTGTAAAAGTCTCTTTAGACATCGGATGCTGAAATAGTAGTGTTGAATGTGGCAAGGGAGTTAGAAACTATATGAGCAATGAAAAACTAGGATGGAGAAGTACTCAAACAGCACGCAAAATAGTTGGTTCCTGAGATCAACCAAGGTCAAAAATTGTTGAGCTGAATATCCTGGGAGCCATAGATCATTGAGAACTCGAAAGCCAAAATTTCTAGCGCGGAGATTAGAGAACCTAGGCCAAATAAAATCATTTCAGGTAACACTAAAATTGAACAATGGTTGTACAGCTACGTATATCCCAATTCTTATTCTTTAGATGTACATTTCATTTTTATTTATCTAAAATTTTTATTTTTGATCTGATAGATATATATTATGAAAACTCCAAGAAGTCTTTTTTTCCTGTGGCATGTCTTCAGATCTGTCTAGAAAGACATTAATATGGAATATGTATGTAATGCTGTATTTGTACATGTTTCCTCCAGGTGCTCCCTTTCTTGCACATGGTTAATACTATATATAATACCTAATACGTATTGACTATATATTTTAATAATTAAAACCAAATACTGATAAATATTCTTTATTTTAATAATCAGTTTTTTAGAGTGGATTCTTTAAATTCTATTTTCTTTATATGGTTATGTGGATGGGCATCTTGAATGAACTACTGTTAACAACATAGGAATCTGCAGAATCTGGATGACTCCTTTGTGACCTATGTGGAGGTCATTGTACAGAAAGGGGAAAGAGGGGAGTTGTGATCTTAGCCTAATATCAATGTTGGATCCTGTGACGATAATATGATGACTGCTGAAAAGTAATCTTTACAGAGCATGAAGTATCTGTTGTGAAAACAATTTTTTATAGAAATATCCCTAACATACAAACTTTATTTAAACAATAGATCATTTTTTGATGAAACATTTTCTTTAAAGAGTACCTCCAGTTAAAGGAGGTGTTTTTTTGTCATACAGGCCATTAATTTTAGGTCAACGGGGGGGGGGGGGGCAACTGTTGATTCTGCAGATCAGTTGTTCCCTGGAGAGCATGTCCCACTGCACCACCATACTACTGATAACCACCACTACTAAAAGTACTGCAAGTGAAAAGTGCAGGGAATGGCATATAAACAATGCTGGGAGCTGTGCGATCCAGGAAACAGCTGATATCCTGGGGTCCTAACAGTCAGAACCCCTCCGATCTAAAATTAATGGTCTATCTTAAAGATAGACCATCAATTATGTAAAGGTGGAAACATATATCAAAAGATTTTTTGTTAAGGGTTCTGGCTCTTAAAGTGCATCCATATTCTTACTTTATTTGGGAGGCCTGACAGCCTAGTAAAGCCATAAGAAGTGTACAGGGTCAGAAGCTGCTGTGTGCTCCAGCCAGCCTTTCAGCTACTTTGGTCTAGAAAATGATGGCGCTTTCAGAGGTTGGACCCCCGCCAACAAAAACATCCAGTATTTCTCTTTGATATATCAAACATCTTATACAGCTGGAGCTATGCCTTAGAAGAACACCCTGAGCCTCTGTAAAAAACAAATACCGTGGGGCCGATTATTAATTACTGATTCTGTCTACATTTTAGAAAGAGCAATCTTAGAACAGATAGTCATAAACCGGGCCCAGTTTTTCAGATTGTCTAATGCTGTTTGATAAATCTGGTCTATGTTTAGATTGTCATTATACTACTTATTAGTTGGCTTCATTTTAGACAAAAACAATGCACCAAAATGTGTACATATATTTGGCATTTGGTGTTGCATATTATTCACGACTCCCTTTTTTACAAAGTCCACCCATTTCTTGATATGACCCACCCACTTGTCGGACAAGGTGCAGAAACTGTTAGACAGTGTCTAAAACACTTAGTAAATGAGGTATAAAGCATATACGTTGTTTTTTTTGGTGCATATTAACCCACAGTTCTGGTGCTCTGGTGTATTAGTTCATCTTCCCCACGGTACTGCCTCACACCTGTAAAGCTCAGAAGGGGATAAACTCTAAAATGGGGGAGAGCTAGTCTGAGAATAGAGTACATCTAACACCCATACAAGTGTCAGTTACATAGCTGCATTTTTACTCAGTTTCATCTAACTCCTGGGTGAGGTCTGAGGTCAGGGAGTCATTTTCTCACCAGCACACAAAGCAGATCTAGCTCCAGTTGTAGATGATGGTTCCCCACAAGCTCTGGCTATATGGCAAACAACCAAGCCGTGCATCTAGCAGACTGTGCTGAGGAAGCCAGCGTTTCAGAAGATACAGCCATACTTTGCTAGCGAAAGAAAGTACTGGGACATAAGACGGTGTTCACTGGGCTCTACCAATAGATGCAAAATTTGCATCTTCATGTAGGTCTGTTGCCAACCGAAAACATGCTCGACCATCTAGGGACTAACCAGGATGCAACCAAGAAGAACCGATAAGATAAGTTGTGTGTCAGAACCAGTTATTGGTTGGCTTGCTGGTGTTATTATCAGTACATTCCTATTAAGACACTGCCCTTTGTGTCATGTCCTAATTGTATAAGCAAAGGTTTACATAAGGCCATTGGAAATATTTATTGGCAAGTAAAAATAAGTACATACTATATACTGTAAAAGGTAGATTGATCCTTCTGTTTGTAATATACTTGACAGCTGTATCCTGCTGGAGGTCAGCAGTGCTCACTAGAGACTAGTCAGAACAGTATCTATGCCCATTTTTCAGAAATGTGCTGGGACAGTCTATATTAAGGTCACAGTCACAAGGAGAATGCCTGGGTCAGAGATCACGGGGAAGACTTGTACAGGAAGAGACAGCTCCAAATCCAATGAGCTTTTTGCAATATGAGATATCAGATTTCCACATGAGGATCTCAGCATAGTCACACTGCTCCAAGGAAAGTCACCAGCGATGAAATGTTCTGGAAGTTGGAAGATAGAGTAAACCTAATTTTGCCATGCTTGGCATAGTAAATAAATGAATAATAGTTAGTATAACTTTACTATGTGTTAAACTGTAATATCAAATTAAATGGGATTAGTGTATTAGAAATCCCCTGGATCATGTTCCCCTTGTCTTTCTGTTGTGCGGATCTGTCTGTCATTGCTGCATGTCATCAACGTATCATAATGTTTGCAAAGTGTTCTCCGCCTGCTCCTGACTAAGCTCATTTATAGGCTGCAAAGTTCTCCTTCTCTTGTTGACTTTTGACAAATGTCAGTCTAATAATTGATCCAAGTAGGCAAATGCTACCTACTGCTTCTGTGTCTTTACCGTCAACCTCATAGCTGTCTTCAATGTACTTATATCTTAGTTTTCATTACATATAAATGATGATCTGTTTTTATTTTTTATAACATTTATTAGTTAAAAGTGTAGCTATATGGGATGTAGAGGGTTTAGTCCCCCCAGGCCCAAAATATATCTCTGTCCATATCAGATTATTTATTATTGAAAATGTGATAGCTGGGGGGGCCCTGTTACTTGGGGCCAAGGAGATTTCTGTCACAAGATCTGTCTCTGACTTTTTTATGTTAAATATAGCTTATATATTCTTTCAATTTCAGTTTTTAACAGTAAGAAATATTTGAGGGTTATTTCTTTACTGAATTTTTAAAGGGGCTTTCCAGGCTAAAAATATTGATGACCTATCGTAAAGATAGGTCACTAATATCAGATATGTTGAGGTCTGACACCCAGCACCTCCATCTAATAGCTGTTCTTAGCAGCTGATACACAGAGAATGGAGCAGGAAGCAGACAGCTCTGTTCTCTGTGTAGTGGCTTAACTGAATCACTGGAGCTTAGCTCTCATTCAAATAAATGGCACTTGATCTGCAGTACCTGATCTGGCCACTACACAGAGAATAGAGCTGTCTTCTTCCTGCTCCATTCTCTGCCTATCTGTTGTTGAGTTGTTGGGAGTGTCGGGAGTCCACTATATAAATAGAAATTATTATTATTATTAGTAGTAATATGAGTGTTGGGTCACTCTGCTACTTAAAATGCTCAGTTGAGTTCTCTGCTCCTTTATCTGAGATTGGTTTTGCTCAGCTCTCTTCTTGGACACAAAGAGGGCAATGTATGGGCTCTTAGAAATTCTAAGAATCTGTACACCACTAACTCTGCCTCTCCAGGGATCAGCTGAGCAAAACCTGCTGAAGGGACACACAACGTTCAGATGAACACTGTTGCTCCTTGGTTTAACATCTGCTCCTTATTCTGAGTACCCCAAACCCCCACCATTCCAAATTTTTGGCATGTCACTATTATATATCTTTGCCTATGATCTCAATTACCTATTTTGCCTTGTTAGACCTGTTTCTCTCCATAGGGTGCATTTATACGACTGTGTTTCAGCCGTGAAACTCGGTCCGTGTTAGCCAGATTTACCGGCCTGCACCTTATGCTGGGAGAGGGTCTCCTAGCAATACAGTTATCTATGCTGCAAGGAGTCCCTTTCTCTCAGAGATATACTGTCCTGTACTGTAATCAGTACGGGACACTATGTTGCCGGAAGACAGTATAGTTATCTATGCTGCTAGGAGTCCCTCTCCCCGCATAAGGTCAAGGCGGGTAATTCCGGCCTACACACAGCCCAAGTTTCATGGCTGAAACTTGGTCATGTGAATGACCCCTCAGTTAGCTACTGGTATATAGAAATTTGTGGTTAACTTGTGGATTCTGACTTCAGGCAGTCTCCACTGTAGTCAGATTCCATCCTGAGAATCTTTCCTTATGCTGACCACACACTTTTTTGTCGACAACAGCTATTTCTCCTGACTCAGTCATACATATGCACACTTATTGTCCTTGAAAAGAAAAGGTTAGGGCATGTTGAAATTCTTCTTTCGTTGTAGAGATTGATGATGTAGCGCATCATTTCTTAGATTTCACACAGCAGACTGCAGTAAATGAAAAGAACCATCAAGTAGAAAGGAAGAACCAATGAGACATTACAGTTTAGACTGGTGAGAGAGGTAGGAAAAACTGCTGGGAGTGGAGAATTCCCTCACATAGTAGTGGAAAATGTCTAGTATTTGCCACAATGCAGTTTGCAGTTGCTGGGTGCCAGGGGTGGGCACAAACAAGTCTTGGCCAGTGTAGTTAAACACAGAAATAGGGCATCAAGTGAGGAAAAGCTAACTACAAGTCTTATTTCTTTCTTCCGTGGATCTTCGAACCTGTATAAAGAGGGGATTAAATATATAACATATGAACAAATGATGAAGATGACAAAAACAATAAACTTGCTGAGCGACAGACTGGCACAGAAGGAGTGTGGGCCATGCCCGCAAGGACTTACAATCTAAGAGGGAATGAGACATAAGGTGATATCATATGGTTACATAGTATTTTGACTAGGGATTTGGCATGTATTCAAGATTACCCACTACAAGAGTAATTTACAATCACATGGTAAAAGTATAGTAACACGCCATTGTAAAGCAATGCATCTTCTTTAGGTAGCGTTAACCATTGCTGTTGTCCTGTACAATGTTCTGTTTGATCTCTCGCTTGTCTTGCTGGCGTTTGTCTGAGGTATTTGGATTGCTATGTAAATGTTATGGAGATGAGAGATGGTAAGCATCAAATAATGACAGCTTCTCACAGGTTCAGAGAGTGTGAAGCTGTAAAGAATGTGCCAATTACTCCGCTAACCTTTCTGTATACATAGGCCCGACTTTGGCCTTGCCAGAACTGTAAAACACTTTTGCAATGTTTTCTACCCAGATACATTACATGCAAGCCAGCAAACCGAGAATATCAATTTCTCTTCTGTAGTGAGCTGTATCCTCTCAATCGCCAGCTGTTTACACACCATGTGAGCACACAATCTATGCCGAAATATGGAAATCTGGAATCTGCACATAGCCTTTCACATGATATAGTGCTTTGTGGAGGTTTTTTTTTTTTTCAACAGTGCTAAAAATGAAGCAGGTTTTACTATGACCTCCTCTTTGTTTAATGTACTTCATGCAGAGATAATTCTTTATTGTGTAGTTATTACAGCCAGGCATATGTATTCAGTACAACCATATAGACTGCATAGTACTAATTGAATCTAATAGAAGACATATAGCATAAAAATGTGTTGAACCAGAGCGGTAAATATCTTGTGTCAAATGCTGTCCTTCATTGACTCTGCATAGGACATATGCCAAATGTGCAATGTGATCCTGCATTAAGTCTTGCTCATGTTAGTGGGGCTGGCAGTAGGGTCCTGCCATGTACGCTGAATCACAGATGTCCTTCTATTGTGCTGATCTGCGTATAGGCTAGAGACTTCTGATAGGCCAGGTGGCATTACTACATACACCTGGGACAATCTGCTATGCGTCATCTCTATTATCTGGCATTTTATTAGCTGCTGTAGATATGCATTATAACTGATGTCAGTCTGTGACGTCAATTCTGGTATATTTGTTGGACTGCAGCTGGCCAAACTCCCTCTTGCAAAGCCTGTCTGATTTTTTTTTTTTTTAATGTGTCAGAAAATCCCAAAATACAGCTTGTGCAAACATGTGCACCAGATACTGGCATCAATAGCTTAATAAACCCCCCTTGATGTTTTACATACTATTTTCCATATAAATGGATGTTTATGTCTCCATTATGGGTTTTCCAACACTGTTAGATTTTTACAAACCGTTGTCAATGATATGACATTACAAAATTACTCACATTTCCAGTCCCCTGTCGCTCCTATATCGACTCTTCCCAGATCCTAACCCTCCTTTATTTACCTGGCTCCTATGAAGTCATATTAACAACACATGTGACCACAGCAGCCAATCGCAGTAGTGATATCAATGGTGTGGGCACATTACCATTACTATTACCATGTGTCTACACACCATGTCATCACTAGAGCCCCATAAACTGGAAGTGTTGGCAACAGGGGTGATTTAAAACTACCATGGGCTGAATGACGATTGTGGGCCCCGCACCAGGTCCTTTTGTATGGGCTGGTTACCAACTGAATGATTATTCATAGGGATGCTCCTTCTCAGTCAATTTCCAGTGTTCTTGGGTTCATACATTGCACATGCCCAATGTGTACAACATGCACATACAGATCAGCGTAGCCTAAGACAATTTTACTTTTAATGGCCAAGGGTGCAGGAAAGGGGATTTAACTGTGAAAGAGCAGCGGGATCCCTCGCTATGGTGGTTAATGCCACCCTTTTGTTTATACGAAGACTGGTTGCAGCCGTACATATATTTACAGGTACATGTAAAATTCTACTGCCACCACAGGCCAGTGGCATATACTTGTTAAAGTTGGTAAGAAATGGTCATGGACCCTCCAGGAGCCTCAGGCCCGGACAGCTGCCATAAAAGGCCATATTATAATTTGCTACTGGCTGTCAGGGGATTGGTCTGGTGTTACTCCTTTTGTTTTTTTTATATAATTTTCAGTTGTTTGTTTCCTCCTATCTGTCTTTTAAAGGCATACAGACAATACTTGATAGCCAGGATGAGTTGAGTTGGCCTGACCACAACCTTATTGTCTTTGCTGTATGGAAGTCGGGTGATACTGGGCTCCTCAATTTGAAACCAGGTGTATGTGGAGTTCCTCCTAAACTCCAAAAACATACTTTATTAAACCTCTATGAAATTGGTCCTAGTGTGGGTTTAACATGGGGAAAATAATTTGTAAACCCCATCAGGGACAAGGACTGATGTGAGTGTTGATAATCTCTGTACAGCATTGTAGAATATGTTTGTGGTATATATGATCCATGAAATAAATATATAAATGGAGCCTCTGGGGATTTTTCTCTAAACACCTGTTTACTCATAGCAATTATCATTACGGTTAGAACAATTCCAGACGTTCAGAATGATAATTGCTTGGTGTAAATTGCCAAATTATAGACTATGTTGTCGTATTGTTCTTTATATTTTAACATGTAAATGGTCCTCCCTATGACTCGTCCTGGTGCATTGTATTACTAGTTTAATTGCACACATATCATCGATGGTACATACAATAGTTGTAATGATACAAACATCCATCTTATGGTCGTAACTTTCAGCTGTGCAAGAAAATTATACAAGTAAATGGAGCTTTACGTTTAGAGTCTGAATTCATGTACATATAAATGACATAGTATCCTGTGGCAGACATGTCATGGCCACATTTAACCACATGCGTTAAGCATCTCAGTGTTATGGTTAGAGAAAGGGACAATGATCATTTGACAGATCCTGTCAAGCACGGTAATGCAACATGGTTGTCATGTAGTTGTTAGAGGAAGATAGGGATCAATTCTTGACATATTTGCTTTAACTGTAATCTGGAAAATATTACTGTCATAAGGTACTTCATCAGTATGTTGCAACCTGATAAACTGTGGGCCTGCTTATAGGGAACCTGTCTGGCTGTTTGGAACCATTTAACTGCCAGCATGCTGTTAAGCAGCTGGGGTTTTCAGGTCCCAAAGTTCTGTATCTTATCGCTGCTTGCCATTGGCATCCTTAGGAATCAAAACTTGAAGATGCCCAATGTCTGCTGAGGTTGGTACACCTCACTTCAATACGCAAGCTTTGCACTTTGGGTTCATGTGGTGTGAAGCAAGTTGTACTGACCTCAGCTTCACTGCGCATGCCTTGGAGTCCCTCAACGTACTCATCTCAGCCCAGAGTAGGTATCTTCAAGCCTCAATTTCTAAGAATTGGGTGGTGGCATAATACAGAGATTTAGGACCCTAAACCCCAGATGCTTAACAGCATGCTGGTGTTTAGTGGTCCCAAACAACCTGACAGGTTTTCTTTAAGACTGCTGCACATACTTTAATTTTGTAAGTCAAAAAAATACTATAAATTCTATTAATACAGAGTAGTGCCAACCATGTGCAAATTCTGGCTTTTTATGTGTTATAGGGATCTTTCTGGCTTGTTATGTGTTATAGGGATCTTTGGCCTCCTAGGACAACATGGTATGGGTGCGACTCTGCATCCACTATAGCATGAAGGAACTGTTCACCATTTTTTTTTTTTTACTGAATTTTAAATCCTACTACTTTTACATAATGTCTTTTTCTGCTTTCATCCCCCACTTCTACAAAGGGAATGGAGTCCAGCAACCAACTTCTAGTGCAGAGAGTACTCTGGTATGTTAGGTTATGAACAGAATTGGCCACCTGCACTACTGCACCAGGGAAGTTGGCCCCTCTAGTCTACACAAAGATCACCATTCTTACGTACAGTAGGATGATAACAGCCAATGCAGCCATTTTATTTCAATGTTGCCTTGCCAACTAGTGTACTAGAGTACTAGCTCTCTTCTTCAGACATGGTGTTATACCTATATATAACACCATGTCGGAAGAAGAGAGCTAGTACTCTCGAAAGTTTACCATCAAATATACTCAGTTAGCCTCTAAAAGGTATCGCCTGATTTCTTCACTCTTCCACTTTGATTTATCCAGTATGAAGCTGTACAAATTATCAGCAGTAAGTGTGTCACTCGCACAATAAAATTGATTGTAAACAACCTGCAGTTGCACTATGACATAGAAATAAGCTGAAGAGTGACGCGCTCTGTCAGCTGCTGGATCCACATGCAGCTGTGTGTGTGTGGTGTCAGATAAATTACAGGCAACTGAAGAGGCATAACTGCAGTGAGGGGATTTAGGTGCATTACTTGAGCTATGTAGAGAATCCTACAGTAACTGCAGGTCAGGCACCCTATGCTGTCAGATGAGAAGCAGTCATCATTTCCAAAGCCTTCCATCATCTCTCAGCACCTATCAATGAGGTTCTGTGATCGTGTGCAACACCATAGCACCTACATACAGTTCATGAGAAATTCCCGAGTGGTCACAAAGCTGTGCCAAAGCAGGGTGGACTAAATATCGCCCAGCAGCAAGCATGTACAAGAAACTCTCATAGTCTAAAGATGGGTGTTTCTTGTTTAACTGGAATCCCTAGTCAGGTTTCAAAGCTGTTTAATGGGTTGGACAACAGAGTATATAGGTGGCATATCACAAGGCATTATGGGAAAGGAGCAGGGAGCTCATGCGCCCTCTGTTGGATGTAACAGATCCTCAATTTGCTTTTGACTCACCGAGTCTTGAGACAGCAAAAGGGATTTTAGCCAAGCCAATTTCATTTATCTGCATACAGCGCTGTTTCGGGATTTTTGTCCCTCGTCAGTGCAGAGCAAAATGAACTGGCTGGCTTTGTGGAAGGCAATGAGTGGGTTATGGACAGAGACATCCCTCCTTGAGGAGAGCACCAGTGAAGGTGTGTAGAGTTTTAAATTGCCTTTCGCCCTCTACTAAGCATCTTATAGGTGGCAGCAGAGAGACTAATTTGCATACCTTTTCCCAGTTATCATTGTGTGCAGGGGCTTAACTAGCAAAGACTGGGCCCCATAGCAAACTTTTGACTTGGTCCCACCTCCATATGCCATAGTGCCCCCTTTCCTGGCCTCACACGGAATAACACCACATTTACACAAACTATAATATTCCAAAATGGCTTCCAGATAGTATTGTGAAGGATCATAATGAACTTTTTATAATTTTATACTTTTATATCTGTTTTATATTTTCATATCTGCTTAAGGTGTACTGTGTGTAAAAAACATTGTTATCCTTAAAGTTAAATATTAGATGTGGTTGTTTATGCTTGAAACAGTGTAATGTAATGTTACACCACCAGATAGTGTCTGCATACCAAAGTGAGAATCTTTTGTCTCCAAGACGACATGTGTTTGACTTGCTGCCAGAAGACACCTCCCTGGATCACTGCGCAAGACAGGAGATGGCTAACCATATACGGAACTGTTTATATCTGTTATCTATGCATTTAAGATAAACTACACCAATTAGAATTGAACATGAGGATTTACCTTGCTATGTTAACCCTTTCCTATATTTGCTGCTATATGAACTTATGTTGTCTTAATAAAGTGGCAGTGTGCGTTCCAGTATTCGGCTAAGTAAGAGGAGCATATACCAACATTCTGTCTGGTGTCTATCCCTCGCCGCTAGCACTTAGCTCATATCAATTAGGACAACGACAGTTACCTGGGGTACCTGGTCATCTGGCCCACAAAGGGTGTCATGACCTTATCAGTATAATATACCATAGCGGCCCCCCCACACAGTATAATGTCCATTGCGCCCCCTTCACACATTATAATGTCACCTGGTGGTCTCTCCGCACAGTATAATGTCCCACAGTGGCCCCTCCACACAGTATAATGTCCTATAGTGGCTCCTGCACACAGTAAAATGTCCCATAGGGGCCCCTTCACACAGTATAATGTCCTATAGTGGCTTCTCCACACAGTATAATGTCACATAGTGGCCCCTTAACACAGTATTATGTCCCATAGCGGCCCCTCAATGCAGTATTATGTTCCATAGTGGCCCCTTCAAACAGTATTATGTTCCATAGTGGCCCCTATGGTGTTCATTACAAATATTGCAAACATTTTGGGTTCAGCAGAACCCAAAATGTTGGGGGTACACCACCCATGAACTATTATTATACTGTGGGGTCTTTTCAGACCCCTTAGTATAATGATCGGAGGTCCAGGGAGGTCACAAACATAAAAAACAATGTTCCTTACTTCTCCTAGGCTCTGACATGACTCCCTGCTCTCTTCAGCCCTCTTCAGTGACGTCACAGATGTGGATTACGTCGGCGTCATTATGCGTCATGACATGGGCCTGACCCACGTCACTAAAGAGGCCCAAAGACAGTAGGGAGTCCTGCCGGAGCACTTGTTTCATGTTTGTCACCTCCATTGGGCCCCCGATCATTATACTCCGAGGTCAGCGACAACGACTTGATATGGGATGCACGGAGCCCCCTGGAGGGTAGAGGCGGAAGCAGCTGTGAACAGGAATGAGGATCGGTAAGTAAATAGGGCCCATTACCTGCTGGGGCTACTTCAGCAGGTAGCAGACTATTTAAAAAAAAAAAAGCAGCAGGGGTCCCCCCAGGCCCCCTAAGATCACCAGCCCTGTAGCAGCCGCTACAACATGCTATGGTTGTAGTTACGCCACTGATTGAAAGACTCACTACTCTGGCAGAATCTCAGCAAGAAGAATCTGTACCCCCAAAATTAACCTCACTTAATACTGCACTTGCACTTACATTTTAAGGAATTATTATTCTGCCATTACTCAAGTCAACCATTTTACATGGGTGATAAGATAATGAAGCAGGTAAAATACAGCCTGTACTCTGCAGGAAAGTTTTTATTAGGGAAGTGTAGTTTTACATACAGTACATTCTATTGTTGTCCATATATCATACAGTGGGGAAAAAAGTATTTAGTCAGCCACCAATTGTGCAAGTTCTCCCACTTAAAAAGATGACAGAGGCCTGTAATTGACCTCATAGGTAGACCTCAACTATGAGAGACAAAATGAGAAAACAAATCCAGAAAATCACATTGTCTGATTTTTAAAGAATTTATTTGCAAATTATGGTGGAAAATAAGTATTTGGTCACCTACAAACAAGCAAGATTTCTGGCTCTCACAGAGCTGTAACTTCTTCTTTAAGAGGCTCCTCTGTCCTCCACTCATTACCTGTAGTAATGGCTCCTGTTTGACATTCAGTATAAAAGACACCTGTCCACAACCTCAAACAGTCACACTCCAAACTCCACTATGGTGAAGACCAAAGAGCTGTGGAAGGACACCAGAAACAAAATTGTAGACCTGCACCAGGCTGGGAAGACTGAATCTGCAATAGGCAAGCAACTTGGTGTGAAGAAATCAACTGTGGGAGCAATAATTAGAAAATGGAAGACCTACAAGACCACTGATAATCTCCCTCGATCAGGGGCTCCAGATGTTCCAGAAGAGTATTGGGAGAATGTCATATGGTCAGATGAAACCAAAATAGAACTGTTTGGCAGAAACACAACTCGTCATGTTTGGAGGAGAGTGAATGCTGAGTTGCATCCAAAGAACACCATACCTACTGTGAAGCATGGGGGTGGCAACATCATGCTTTGGGGCTGTTTCTCTGTAAAGGGACCAGGACGACTGATCCGTGTACATGAAAGAATGAATGGGGGCCATGTATGGTGAGATTTTGTGTGCAAACCTCCTTCCATCAGCAAGGGCATTGAAGATGAAACGTGGCTGGGTCTTTCAGCATGACAATGATCCCAAGCACACCGCCAGGGCAACGAAGGAGTGGCTTTGTAAGAAGAATTTCAAGGTCCTGGAGTGGCCTAGCCAGTCTCCAGATCTCAACCCCATAGAAAACCTTTGGAGGGAGTTGAAAGTCCGTGTTGCCCAGCGACAGCCTCAAAACATCACTGTTCTAGAGGAGATCTGCATGGAGGAATGGGCCAACATACCAGCAACAGCATGTGCCAACCTTGTGAAGACTTACAGAAAACGTTTGACCTCTGTCATTGCCAACAAAGGATATATAACAAAGGATTGAGATGAACTTTTGTTATTGACCAAATACTTATTTTCCACCATAATTTGCAAATAAATTCTTTAAAAATCTGACAATGTGATTTTCTAGATTTGTTTTCTCATTTTATCTCTCATAGTTGAGGTCTACCTATGATGTCAATTACAGGCCGGCCTCATTTTTAAGTGTGGGAACTTGCACAATTGGTGGCTGACTAAATACTTTTTTTCCCCACTGTATGACACAGTAAGGATTTCAGACAGCATGAGAGTTAAAGTAGTTGACTGGGATTTACAAAAAAAATCTTGGGCTACCCCTTTAAAGTCAGTTGCCTCATTATCGCATTCAACATATTGTCATCATAGATGGGGTCCACTGCTCAGAATCTACCTCTATGAGCAGGGGCATAACTAACGGGGTAGCAGCGGTAGCCGCTGCCACAAGGCCTGGGACATTCGGGGGGCCCCCGATGCTTTTTTTTTTTTTTTTTAATAGGCCATAACCCCAGCAGGTAACGGGCTCTATTTACTTAACAATCCCTGCTCCTGCCCATGGCGTCTGTGCTTCCCATTCTGCGGAGGCGGAGGTGACTGTGAGCAGGAGCAGGGAACGGTAAGTGAGGCCACGGGCCGTGAACCCCACAAACACTGCTGTCATTATACTCTGGGGTCTTCGGGGGGGGACTATGTCAAATGTTCGCCTTGGGGCCCAGCCATACCTAGTTACGCCACTGTCTATGAGCCAAAAAGCCATTGAAATCTCTGACTGACCATTACTCTGGTGACCCAACCCATCCATCAGCGGCAAAGGCAATTGAATGGTAGCACAGTGGCTCAGTGGTTAGCACTGATACCGTGCTTGAATCCAGCCAAAGACAACATCTGCAAGGAGTTGGTATGATCTCCCTGTGTTTGCATGTTATAGATGATATAGAATATGATGGTGCTATATAAGTAAGCTAAATGATAATGATTGGAGCAGGTCTTATATACAAGCTTTAATTTTCACAACCTTAATCTCCATAGTGAACAACCTTTTCCTATCAGTTATGGCCCTGACATTTATATATAATATGTTTTTCTTCAAACATTTCTATTTTTGCTCTTTATGATAATGCCATATACCCAGTTACTGGATCTTCTATAAATAAGCGCTCTTCAATTTGTCTTTATTCCCAGCATTTCATTAATGTCCATGGTTATAGTGCATTAGCTGTGCCACACTTCTGTATCTTTGGTACTAATGCCTCTGAATAATTTATTCCCCATTATGTGGAACACATTTTCTCATGTGTTAAGCCAAGTAAATGATTGATTAATTTCAATATAGAAAATAGTCAAATGTATATATGGTCATTGTATAATGAAATGTAAAACTTTACTATATAGAGCAGGGGTAGGCAACCTTCGGTACTCCAGCTGTTGTAAAACTACAAGTCCCAGCATGCATACTTGCTCTGCTTTTCTTGGAACTCCCATGAAAGTGAATGGAGCATGTTGGGAGTTGTAGTTTCACAGTAGTTGGAGTGCTGAAGGTTGCTGACCCTTGAAATATTTATTATTATTATTATTATTATTGTTTATTTATATAGCATCATTAATTCCATGGTGCTGTACATTATTATATTAATTCCATGGTGCTGTACATTATTATATTAATTCCATGGTGCTTAACATTTGAGGGTTTACATACGGTACACAAGATATACAAGACAAATATAATACTAACAGTGACCAACTGGCACAGTGGGATACAGGGCCCTGCCCGCAAGGGCTTGCAATCTATGAGAGAGGGTATAAATTTAGAAAGCTTTCATATGCCAGTTTTTTGGCATAAACAAAGTCCCCCATTTTTGTGCATGCTGTTTTTGCTCAAAGAATGCAATTTTTTCATGTATTACACCATGCTCACCATTTTCTCAAAAAAGGAGATGGCCAATGGGTGGGAATTTGTGGGAGGTGGTATGATTTCCCATTGCCCAGCAGATTTACTTCAAATGACATCAGAAACTGGCTTGAAGGATTTTTTTTCAGCCACAAATACACTTTTTTGCGCTTTTCAGTATCTGATCTGTGGGACACCCGGACCCCACACAGATCAGCTGTTCCATCTGCAGAAATTGGGTGGTGGACATGGAGCAGATGCAGTCCACTCCTATACAAGTAATAGAAGAAGATCTGCAGCCCTGTCCACTATATAGCAGTTGGGGCTGGTTAAGGGCAGCTCTGTTCCTATTACTTGAATAGGAGCAGACTGCATGTGTTCCCTGTCCACTGCTGATCTGTTGGACTCCCACAGATCAGATACCAGTGACCTATCCTGTGGATATGAAAATTGCAATTGGGGCCGGAAAGCCCTTTTACTTATGATTTAAATTTACATACGGTAAGTTCCTAATGTACATTTGACTTTCTGCTGCATGGAGGGCCAGAGATGCTCCTAATTTTTAATAGGTTTGCACCTCCAAATAAATTAGGCACATCTCAATCCAGCACACAGTAGATTAAGAATTGTGAATAAAATGCCAATCTTGTTAGATCCCCCTTCCATTGTGCTTTAAAGGCGTTGTCTAGGTTGCAGAAAAATGTAAAACCAGCTGAAAACAGTGTAAAATTAAAACATGAATATTTGCCTCTTCATTCCCTGAGGATCCAACACTGGCTCTCTGTTGGTCCTCCTCATCTCTGTTTACTTGAAGATGGCAGCCAATCAATGGCCATAGCGGTCACATGAACTATCACGGCCATTGTAGATCAGTGAGGGGAGTCAAGATACCAGTAATAGGGTACCTGACCACAGCGGCCACTGATTGACTGTAGCAGTCACTTGTCATCTACATGTACTAAACAACAAGAGTAAGAGAACTGGCACATAGACAGGGCTGGATTGCCAGGGGCACACAAAGATGAATTTTCCTTCTTTTTTATTTTAGTCTGCAGCTTGTTTTAAATTTATTTTAAAATCTAGTCAAACCCTTTCAATTTCTCCCCATTTTCCACATATCTACTTACTGTCGTTAAAGAGAATTATTCATTGTCTATATTCAGATGCTAAAAACCTGCCATGGTTATCACCCACTACATTAAACCATAAATCTCTATTATCAACATTAATAAATAATTTTTAAGTTAACTTTCTTCTAAAAATTTGACTATAGACCATAAAGCTGGTCATACACTTTCACATGCCTTCATTTGGCAGATATTCCTACCAAACTCACCATGTGTTTGCACACTTAGTTCACATTCACATTGTGTTGTCAATTGGAAAGGGACATTAAACCACACAGCAGCTTATTATGTAAACCTGAACATTGGCTGAATAAATATTGTCTGAACATCTCACACCACATTAGGTTGTTTGCTGGTCCTGCCAAAATTGTCCAAAAAAAAAAAGTCTAAGAGGTATGGCCACCCAAATTGTCATGAATGGGACTGAGCTGCCGCCATTTATATGGATGAGCTGCTATATAAACAATGTAGGAGGCAGGTCTCTCTGTTCATGCACCCATAATCAAACATTGATGAAAACCCCTTTCATTTTACTTTCTTCTGGATGAACACTTTAGGTTAAATTTGTTTTTGCCTTTTGTCTTATTTTACTATATAAAGATTAATTTTACCACCATTTTTAAGTGTGTCTGCACCATTTTTCATTGTATTTTATTGTAGGTCTTTCCAGAAAAGTAATCATAAATATGCCACCAGTATAAATAGGGAAAGGTGGATTTACACTGATGAAAATAAGAACATTTAGGGTGTCTAAAGATTACAGTTAAAAAAAAAAAAAAAAAAAATTCAAATCACCCCCCCCTTTTCCCTAGAACACAGAAAAGTAAAAAAACAAAGTGAAACACATACACGTTAGGCATCCATGTCCAAAAACGCCTGCTCTAAAACTTTTAAAAATTCTTTTCTCTAAGAGCCAAACTGCCGTTTGTTCGCTGTTTTGCCTCTATTAAAAATTCGAACAAATTCCCCCAAATAGTATAACTAAAAAGTACATCTGGACCTGCCAAAAAAGATGCCCTGTGCATCCCCTTATACGGGGATGAGTCCAATGTCAGAATATGATGAGTCCAAGAAAAAAAATTTTTGCAAAGTTTTGGATTTTTTAAAGGGGTTAAATTGTAAATAAAACTATATAAATTTGGTATCCCCAGAATCATACCGACCCATAAAATACAGGTGACATGTCATTTTGGCTGCATAGTGAATGCCGTAAAAATTAAGCTTGTAAGAGAGTTACACAAACACAGTTTTCTCCAATTCCACCCTGTTCTGAAATTTTTTCCAGTTTCCCTGTACATCATACGGAATATTAAATGGTACCATTACAAAGTACAATTCGTCCCACAAACATTAAGCCCTCATATATCACTGGGGTTCGTAATTCAAGGAGTCAAAAACGAAAATTGAAAAATGTATGCGGTGTGAAGGGGTTTACATCCGAGAAGATGTAAACAAAAAAGTGCTAAAAAAAAGTTCTACTATGAAATTTTTAAAATAGTTTTCCTTCTTCCTTGCTGTAATTTTTCCATGGGAGACACATAATGTCATGTGGATGGGTTTTTTTTTTTTATTTTATTTTTTTTTTTTTATACATTGTGCCCCATAAGATAATAATAGACCTTTGGGGGGTCATTTTAACATAACTTTAGATTTTATTCTGCGGCTTTTTCCTGTAGCTGAGGCTGACACAATAGCCCCATGTACAGGAGGGATGCAACCTCCTGAATTACACTAGAGAGCTGATCTGGGTCCTAAGCTCATAAGTTCCCAGAGCAAAGTGGAGCCACATCATAGCAGCTCCCATAGCTGTGTACACAGCGATCGGAAAGGCATGGCGGTAATAAACTATTTGAGGTCTGGCTGTAGTAATAGCTGTCGCCCCGATTCTTCAGTGGTATGATTTTGAGCAACTGCTTAACACTGCAAAGACTTATATATGTGTCCTTGCAGATTTAAGAGTGAGCTGCCTGAACGTATAAAGTCAATGTGCAGTCTGAACTCAAGAACTTATAGGGGTTTTGCTTTCTCCTGGGTCCACATTGTAGGACTATATGTTGGACTTGATGGACCTGTCTTTATCCCCTATGTTACTCCAGTGGTAGAAGCCATATTTCTCTCTGGAACCAACATTTTTGCAGTTGTATTTCCAGTGATAAGGTCTTTACAACCAAGGTTCATCAAACATGTCTCTTGTTTTATTCCTCTTGATCTGTATTTTTATGAATGTCATTGCATTCACAAAGTGAACTTTTTGCTAATATCGGTCTCCTAAACTTCATAAAATTTCATAATCGCTGTAATGGTTATTGTGGCTTACAGTTTGTAAACCGCAGAAAGGTAACCAGTTATCTAGGCCCGATTTATACACACATTTCATTAGCAACACCTTGGTACCATAGATGAGACCGCAAAATTCTGAAATTTGGGAGCTTAGAATGTAACAGGTTCTTTAATCTTTGAACATATGAAAGGTGAGAGAAAAGGAATGGTCTGGAAACATATAACACTGCTGTAACCATCAGATAGCACACACATTACATGGCAACTTGTATTCATATTTCATTCCCATGAATTAACTACCTCTCCACACCAAAGGTCTCCAGCTCTCTCAAGGGCTCACTTGGGTTTCACAACAGGGGAGGGAGAGGGGGAGCTCATGAGATGTGACGAAGAGCAGGAATATATACGGCCTCCGAGCCCTCCTGTAATAAATGCTTTGCATTTCCTTGCAGAAATTATTTATTAGTGGCTACTCAATCCGCAGCGCAAGGATAATTTAAATGCTGCGAATCCCTTTGGCCTGTTGGACCAAGGGATAGGGGATTCTCAAAACGCGCAGAGCCTGACGCCGCTCTAAAACTTACCATGACTGTCTTGGCTCAGTTGAGGACAGACCATAAAGCTGTCATAATGGCTTTAAATCACAGCAAGCCTATCACACTGGATATCAGTGGGACATCTTGCTTCCACGTGTTCCACAATATTTTTTTTACTTTCTATAAAAAGCTCAAATATCAGTGTAAAACATAGGGCTAAACATGATATTCTGTACTTTAGTGTCAGGTTTATAGCTCTATTAGTTTCACTAAATACCATGTTCAACATGTAAGAAAATAATTCTGTGTCAAAAATTATTGTAAAATGTATATTTTGTCTACATAGTGCAGTTCGGAGCAGTTTTTGATCTTTTTTTGTTAATATTTATTTTATGATTAAAACCCATTTTTTGGCAGCAAAAAAATCAATAATAATTAAAAAATTACCAAAATACTTTTAGTGAATCTGACCTAAAGTGAAAAAAAAAAATATTGAATTTTTTGGATGTACTGTTTTTAAAAATACATCAATAACTTTAAAAAAAAATGCACTTTGAGTTTCAAGTAACTTGCAGAGTTTCTAGCAAAAAAATACCTTTTCCAGTTTTTTTTTTTTTCCATCCATGTGTCCCCCATGATTCTAATAAAGAATGTGTACTGCTGAGGGCAGGCTCTGGGCTGAAGCAGACTTCACCCTGAAAACACTATAATCCCTCCTAACCTCCCCTACAAGCTTCTCAAGTATACTGCCATATAACTGCACCATTATATTCCACAGTGATTTACAGTCAATGTCGCATATAGGGCTCACAATCTAAATTCCCTATCAGTATGTCTTTGGAGTGTGGTGAGGAAACCGGAATACCCGGAGGAAACCCACACAAAAACGGGGAGATTTCTTTGCAGATGTTGTCCTTGACCAGATTCGAACCCAGGACTCTGGCGCTGCAAGGTAACAGTGCTGATTCTTTATTGACCATCAGGGCAGAAATCTACTTCTGTTAGCTATTTTTCAATAAATGGAGGATCACTATGCACAGATCTGCCTGTGAGGAGAGTGACTAGAGTGACTGAGCATGCGTGTCCACCAGCACTAAGCTCATTAGGTGGACATGCACATTGCTATATTTTGAACACTAGGTGGAGCCATACTGTGTAATAGATGCCATAATTTTTTTAATGGATCATGTAAATGACAAACAATTCATTTTTTAAGATCAAATAAATGAATGGAATGTTTTCTAGTGCGACAACCCTTCAAGGTGGTTTGCAATGTCTACTAAATTTGCTTAAAAGTAAGCACACTCATTGGCAACAAAATCAGTTAACAATCCAATATAATCCTATAACAGTTGTGCAGAAGGAAATTCTATGAGCAGGAATACACGTCTAAAAAGTTCTGGGAAAATCTCATCTCTACTAATGTGGAATATCACTCCTCTAGAGGTGGGCTACATACACGCGACCAAATGTGCAGGCCGTGGGATTATAGTTGAATCCACTTGGATGAGTTCCGAGTGCCTTTTGTTCCCCACTGAATTCAATGAGGGGTTCCGTTTCAATGTGACGCAGCAGGATAGGACCTGCTCTGGAATTATCGGAATGGAGCTTCAAAGCCCACATTGGAAGAGCCTTGGCCTGCACACTCGGTCGTGTGCATGAAGCTGTACACATAAGCATTCGCATCACCACCCTTACCTGTAACCTTTTGCTAACACAGTTTTCCATAATCAGCAGCTCCCCAAAAATGAGCAAAGTCTGGATTATTGGCGAGTGATATAGTCTTTTTATTGAACTTTGCAATGTATTTACATGGCTATTTATTTTTGTGTCTATGTTAACAATATGTACCGTATATACTGTCGTATAAGACGACTTTTTAACCCCTTAAAATAATGGCTACAGTGGGAGGTCGTCTTATACGCCGGATATACGGGGGCCGCACTGTGTGAGGTGTTTTTTTCCCCGTCAGCGCGTAGAGAGCCGCTTCCTGGGACCGCCGCGCATGCGCGGCAATCCGCCTCTCACAGTCATTAGAAGAGGCTTAGTACGCGCTGACGGGGCGGCGCGCTGTATGCTAATGCAGCCGCCCTGTCACAGCGGTCGGCGTCACAGAGCTGGGGGTCACAGGCGGCACTTACAGAAGCATGTCGGATCTTCATTAATATCACAGCATGGATGCGAGGGGAAAGCTGGCGGTGCAGTAACGCCAGATTCCCCTCGCATCCATGCTGTGATATTAATGAAGAGCTTACATGCTGGTGTAAGTGTGCATATTGCTACAATAAGTGCCGACCCCGCCCCCCTTCTCCTCCCGGTGACTCCCCGCCCCTGCACTAATCCTATTGGTTATACCTCACACAGTGCGGCTCCCTGCTCTTAGCATACTGAATATGTAAAAATATGTAAAATATGTAAAGAATATGTAAAAATACATATACACATACATAAAAGTTGAAAAATCACTTTACTAAGCTATATGGAGGGTTAACAACAGATTACTATCGTTTAGTAAGCTGTTTTTAACCCTCCATATAGCAATTTGGCCATGTCAGTATCCCTTTAAGTAATTACAGTTTAAGAAAGATGGCTGGGCAAGCAGGGAGAGCTGACCAATCCAAGCAGGATTTATACAACAAGCAGCCAATCACTGGTATAGCACTGTACATACCATAGCTTGCAGCGATTGGCTGCTTGTTGTACAAATCCTGCTTGGATTGGTCAGCTCTCCCTGCTTGCCCAGCCATCTTTCTTAAACTGTAATTACTGTAATAACACTGGGTACCGCATACAGTAATATTACAGTGGCAGTATTATCTGTACCTGTTCACACAGTAGCAACAGTACGGTACACACAGTACAGTATAAAAATGTCCAACAGTCAAAACCCCATCATGGCTCCACAAGCAAGAAGAAAGAAATATGAAGCCAGTTTCAAACTTAAAGTTATAAATTTTGCCAGGGAGCATAATAACTGTGCTGCTGCAAGACAGTATGGAGTTACAGAAAAGATGGTTCGGGACTGGAAAGCAAATGAAAAAGCTTTAAAGAGTATGCCAAGAGGTAAGTGTGCATTAAGAAGAGGCACCGCACACTGGCCAGAACTTGAAAAAAATTGTAGCCGATATGGTGGATAAGCATCGCCAAAGCGGTTATGTAGTGACACGCAATCAAATACGCCTGTTTGCACTTCAGTGGGCCAAATCTAACCCAGATCACAGCAACAGATTTAAGGCCACTGCATCCTGGTGTACTAGATTCATGGCAAGACATAATATGGTACTGAGGCAAAAGACAAAAATTGCCCAAAAGTTGCCTGCTGATCTTGATGCCAAAGTGAATAATTTTCATCGCTACATAATAAAACAGCGCACTAAACACGGCTATCCGTTAAGTAGCATTGGAAACATGGATGAAACTCTAATGAATTTTGACATGGTTGGAAATAAAACCGTTCATCAGAAAGGTGAAAAAACTGTTTTAATTAAAACAACAGGGCATGAGAAGTCCAGTTTCACAGTCGTATTAGCATGCACAGCTGATGGCGCCAAACTGAGACCAATGATCATTTTCAAAAGAAAAACAATGCCAAAGCTCAAGTTCCCTCCTGGTTGTTTTGTGCATGTGAATGAAAAAGGCTGGATGGATGAAGAAGGGGTAAAGCTATGGCTTAAGATTGTGTGGAGCAGGCGACCAGGTGGACTTCTTAAAAAATCTAGTCTACTGGTGTGGGATATGTTCAGGGCTCATTTAACTCCAAGCACCAAGCAGAGGCTTGCAAGATTAAACACCCATGCCGCAGTTATTCCTGGAGGATTAACATCGCTGGTACAGCCGCTGGATGTGTGCCTAAACAAGCCATTTAAAGATCGCATTCGAGAACAATGGAATGAGTGGATGGTTAGCGGCGAAAAGTCATTCACAAAAGGAGGAAACATGCGTGCTCCACAGCTGGATGTTTTGTGCCAGTTTGTCATAAAAGCCTGGAATGATATTGATGAAGAAACCGTCATCAAGTCTTTCAAGAAGTGTGGCATATCAAATTCATTAGATGGCATGGAGGACGACTACTTGTGGCAAGATGAAGAGGAAGTAGAAGAAGCTGGAGCTGAGAGCGTACCATCTGATACGGAATTTGATCCATACGATGATTGCCTTACAAATGTATCACAAGATGTCATTGATGTACTTATGATATCAGATGACGAACAGGAGGATTTTGAAGGCTTTTAAAGGGAAACTGTCATGCCAGCAAGACCTGTTACAATATCGCAGCTTACAGTTATGATCACCAGGCACTTGCTCTCTTGTTTGTTTTGAAAAGTTTTAGCTTTACCGTACATGTTTGAAACAACCTTATGTTTATAAGTGACAGTTTTGCTGCTATATACAGTACCTGCATGTCATATGCATTTGAATTAAAATTAACATGTTGAAATCAAAGCAGACTTTTTTTTCATTTGGGAGAGGGGTAGTCTTATACAGTGAGTATATACCAAATTCTATATTTTTAGGGCAGAAGTTGGGGGTCGTCTTATACGCCCAGTCGTCTTATACGCCGGCATATACGGTACATTTACAGTCAATGGAAATCCCTTAAAATAACGGTTCCATCGGGACTATGACATATAATTCTTGTAGCCAATAACATGTACCTGTTCCATAACTTTCTTTATCTTATTTTCATGCAAAGACAAAATGCAGGCATATATAGGTATATATACATAACAACCACTACAAAATTTTATAGCAGTGCTCTAAAATTCAAGCACGAGCCATAAAAAGTGATAAATTGACTACTGACTGTTAAACTCACCAAAGAATTACGATAAACGTGTCCTGTAGTACTGAAATTTCCATAATTTGCTTAAATATGACCTGAAAATAGATATGACTAAATATCAATGCCATTTATACAAAACCATTACTGTATTAGGATTGTAAAAGTGCAGTTAATGGAAATTTATTATCAATATTACTTCATTTTACTTATCTAATCTGTTTTTATTTTTTTATTGTAAACTTTTTATTCTGTATTGTATATATGATTATGAGACAACCATCTTGCCTAAATTACTGTTAACAGAATTTAGAGATATGCTTTACAGCAGTCACATGGACCATAGACAATAGGCAGTAGTCTGGAGATGTCCATTGAGGTCTATGGAAGAGTTTTCTAGACATTCTCTAGAGGTTATTATGCAGGGAGGGGCATACATAAGCTGTGACTATCATGTATTCTGAATGATGGATCCTTTAATACTTTAATAGAAAGCAAGGTCTTCCCACTTTCGAGAAGACTCAGAAGTAGTGGGCACAAGTTTTTGGCTTCCCAGTCACAAATGAAGATCATGTGGGGTCTAACTAACTAATATCAGAATCTGAAATGTAATAGTTGGCTAAATATTTTCTTGCTATTACCACATCCATTACCTATATTAAATGCAGAAGTAAAGAGTCCTTATAAATCCAATGTTTTTAGTTTGCCACCCATGTCACCCATTGCTTCAGGATCTGTAACATAATTGTAAGATGAAAAGCAGTAATAACTTCTTATAATTTGGGTCGTCCAAAGGCCATGTACATGAATCATTAAAAAGAATGTATATTAACCCTAAGCTAGTAGGGTCTGAATACTTATCACCATGTGATATATCAGTTTTTCTTTTTTAATGAATTTGCAAAAAATATCTACATTTCTGGTTTTTTTCTGTCAAGATGGGGTGCTGAGTGTACATTAATGAGAAATAAAATGAACTTTTTTGCTTTTAGCAAACGGCTGCAACGAAACAAAGAGTGAAAAATTTAAAGGGGTCTGAATACTTTCCGTACCCACTGTAAGGCTTTATGGGAAGTAGAATCCAGTGTTGGACAGAGATTTCTTGGGTACACAAAATATCATTATTGCTGGACCAATTATTGTGTTGGAGCTTGGGCCTGCTGAAGGATCCTGTGGTACTGTGGTGTGCCAGTCCAACACTGGTGGAGTCTATTACATTACAGTAATGCCATTTCTGGTAATTACTGATTTTTTAGCAGTAATATGCCCATTATGTTTGCTGTACAATACAGATCTCTTTTGCCACTATATTTCCCTTTGGTTACTCAGAAAACCCCTTTAATAAAATAAGTAAAGTATGATTAATATCATAATGTATTACGCATGATTAATATCATTGTCATTTACATGAATAAATATCATGCACTGACTAAGTAGTAAAACCTCCTATTTAGTGCATCGAAAAGTCAAGATAATAAAAGAAAACTTTATCCTGTCACATTGTAATAGTAGACATTTATGTGGAAGGCCCTATAAAAAAGATTGACGTTGTCAGGTAGTAAACAGTATTGTAGAAATTCCCCTGAGATGAAGTGTATGAAGGTCTGACTTTATATCAGGCTCGGTTCCAGTCGTAGTCATCTCCAGCAGTCATTAAGCAGAGTCCTGGTGTGTAAGGATTCACCCTCATTGAGTAATCCCACGTTGTGCTGGATACAAACCTGTCTTCTAATGAATCGTTCCGATGTCTTCCTTCCATTTCATAAACACTCACTTCACATAATCAAGGCTTCAAGGGCTTGTTAACATTTCCTTTGTAATTCAATACCAGTTTTAGTGTTCCCAAAGTAGATTTCAAGGCCGTATTAATTCCAGGAAACATGCCACTCAGAAGCCAACGCTGAGGCTATCATTGTGTGTACTTGACAAAAGATTGGCACTTCGACTGACACAATAATTACTCCAGCAATGCTCCTGAAGAGATCCGCTGACTGTCACTTCTAATGAGCACCAAATTTATTGACACCGATATGATGCGGATGATAGATTTGCTCCAAAGTGTTATATGTGAGACACAATATTTTAACCATTCACCTGACATTTTGCTACAGCAAGTACTGAGGCGTTGAACTCCTGGTCTTGAAAGCTCTGGAAGACTAATGCTTATGGGCGGTAAGTAAGTAACAAGTTCTTGAAGAATTGGCAGATAATGGCTTAAAGGGAGTCTGTCAGCAGTAAATTTGTTATAAACCTACTCACAGTACAGCAATGGTATTTCTACAGGGAAGCTTTCAGGTGCTTTTTCCACTATAAATTGGCCCCATCATGTGCAGGATCAGGGACATACCCTTCCATTGGTGCCCTCTGTAATCCTTCTGTTGCAGCAAAGTGAAGTTATAAATGTTTGATAGTATAAGAAGTCATATGCAAAGTAACCTAAGTAGTCATGGTGGGCGGGGAGCAGCTTTAGCCTAGTCATGCTGTCTACTTGCTAATCACGCCTCCCTCATGGTGATTGACATCTCTCTCACAGTCCCCTCACTCTCTGAAGCTGCTCCTCCCCACCCCCTGACTACTTAGTATAATTCACATTCACTTTTCCCTTCATTTGAATATGTATACAAAATGAATATAGATGAAAATGGGGCTCCAAAGCCAAATAACAGAGGGACATTTAGAAACTGTAGAATCACCTCTGCCAGGTACAGAGAATAGGATTATAACCAATGTTCTCTCTGTTACTCCTCCTGGCAATATATAAATAATACGTCAAGTGGGGGTCACGATTTGCCTTGTCAATGGACAATGTCACTACACAGTTTGACATTTCCACCCAGTACTAGCAGTGCTGGACTGTGTAGGGATAGAGCCTATTTTTAAGGGGAATGTTAACGCCCATTTGTCAATTCCTGCATTTCCAGGAGACGCAATTCAGAATCCTTAGGAAAAGTTGCACAGTATTGTTATTTCATGGAGGTTACAAGGTTTTAGTAATAGACATGTCAGAAGAGCAGTCATATCTTCTTTATTAAACTGTTCTTCCTAATCCAAAAAATCTTTCAATCCAATACCCCAGTGAATAAGAGGCACACTAAAGAATTATTATCCAGCTATAGAGGAGGAAGGAAGTGTGGAAGCTCTGCTGGCTGAGATTGATGAAATGGAAATTTTATTGAAACAAAAGGACCTTGTTCAATACCCTATTAATAAGTCAGATGTTTGTATAGTAATTCTGTGAACTTGTGATCTGGTGCAAAATTCAGCCCTTTTGGGAAGTGAAAATAATCATTTGCCCCTCTCTGCTGTACCAAAGTGAAAAGACGGAGACCAACATTTATCATAATTTTCTGATGTAAATAAATTGAAAATGCAACATTTGGGCTACTATATTTGTGAAGGCCCTAGGATTGTTTTGCTACTTACATGCCATCCACAGGACCTTTCCCAAGTGCCATTGCCAGGGGTTCAAAGTCTTAGCACGTCAGATGAATGGTGAAAATTTGGGAGCAGATTTTTATTAATATTATCTAAAAGTTACACAGCTACCAACTAGACTAAATGCATCAAACTTATCTCAGTGGCTTATCCTGGACAATAAATTTGGTTCACCTATGAATACTTTTGTCTAACTTTATGCCACCTGGTTGGTTTACTTTAGGCCAATTTTTTTTATGTCAATTTTTTTTTAGAATTTGGTACATCTTTAGCAACGTCCACTTGTCCACTAAGCCACATCCTTTTATAAAATGAGATTTAAAAAGTTGTCTAAAACATTGTGACACTTAGCATGTGCACCAGAATTGTGTCTAAAATATAACACTTAAGGGCAAATCCAGAGGCGTAGTTAGGGTTTCAGCACAGGGGGGGGGGGCGAACATGTCCAAATGGGCCCCCAACTTAGGTATACCGATATTATCACAATACATTGACCTTATAGTGGTATATATCGGATCTACACAGGGCTCTGCAGACGATTTAGGCAAATATAGTGCAGTAACATTTAGTGACTTCCGGTGACGACTCTGACTAATCGTTCACATTCCCCATCTCTTTCATCTGGACCGCCATGGCCACTTCTTCCAGTCTCTGTAAAGTTTGCAGCACAGACATCTTTGGCTCCTCACTTTTCCAGGCACCTGACCCACATTGTCCTCACCTGCACACCCATCCTGCTGTTACCCCAATTATAAAATGTATAATATAACCCCCCATAATGAATAATACCCACAAGTGCATCTTTAAATTAATAACTTTCCTGTGTACCCCCTATAAATAGTGCCCCTTATTAATAATGCCCCAGGTGTTTCCTAATTAAAAAGTAAACAAAAGGTAAAAATAATTATTGGGGTTCCAATAATCGGGACCCCCAGGATCAGCCGTTTGAATGAACCGTGGTACCTGTGTAAGCGCCGTAACCCCTTCTCTGTTTACATAGTGTCATTCATCTCATAGCGGCCATGTAATGTAACTACAGCCTTGTCCTATACACGTCCATGTGACAAGGCTGGAATTACATCACACAGTCACTATAAACAGACAGTGTGTGATATAAACAGGCACCATAGCCCCCCATACAGCTGATCAGTGGGGAATCACTTATCTCTTATTGATGATCTATTCTGAAGATAGATCATCAATTAAAAATGAGCTGGAAAACGCCTTAAGGCCAAGGCCCCATGTGGCGTCCCGCAGCAAAAAAGCGCGGTTCTTCCTGCTGCGCTTTGCACAGAAAGTTCGCAGAGTTTTCCTCTGCGGACTTTCTGCTTCAATTATATCTATAGGGAAACCGGGAGCGTTTCCATAGGAATGCTGCGATTTCCAAAACCACGACTGTTTTGGAAATTGCAGCGTGCCCACTGCGCATATTTTACCACAAAGTGGGGATGAGATGGGGCCCCACGTGGCAAAAATGCCATGGGAAAAAAAATGCGGCATTTTACAGTTCCTGCAAAGTGGATGGGATTCTGGCAAATCCCATCCACACATTGTAGAAAAATGTGTGCAGCGGACACTCTGTGATTTCCAAATCCGTTGCGGTTTTGGAAATCGCAGCATGTCAATTATACCTATGGAAACGCTGGCGGTTTCCCTATAGTTATAATGGAAGCAGAAAGTCTGCAGAGGAAAACTTTGTGGACCTTCTGTGAAAAGCGCTGCAGGAAAAACCACAATGTTACTGCTGCGGTTTTTCCTGCAGCGCTTTTTTGCTGCGGCCCGTTACGTGGGGCTTTAGTCTTAATAAAGCCCAAGTGTCACTTTAATTAAATTAACTGCCCCCTCATATTATGCCCCTGATTCCCCCTGACATAAATACTGCACCCCTAATGACCTCTTATATCGATGACCACCCCCTTATGTTCATAATGACCCCTAATATAAATAACCTCCCCCCTTGTACCCCGTAATAGCCCTTATATAACTGACCCCCCCTTATGTTCATAATTCCCCCTCCTAACAACCCCTTATACTATTAAAATACTCACAACTAAGCTAAAACAAAACAAATATAAGTTATACTCACCTACCAGCGATCATGACGAATGGAGCCGCAGCTTTCTCTTCTTGACCCGCGCTCTGTGCGCACGGTCCACACACAGGAAGTCAGCGTCTCAGCGTAGGAGGCGCGATGTTGTAACTGCAGACACCGATCTAGTTAAAAGTAAAAGGTGTATTAATGGCGGCCCCAGGGTGGGCCCTAAAATGTCAGTGGGCCCAGGGCAGCCGCCCCCTCTGCCCATCCCACCCCCCCCCCTTCCCCCCCACTAGCTACACCTCTGGGCAAATCTGTCATCAAATCGGGCAGATTTACCAATATAGTCTAATATTTGGACAGTGTAATGTAAAGATGTATCGTGGTATTCAGATGGTATATATTTGGTGAAACTTGCTAAACTTGTTAGACCCTTTTGTCTAATTTTACACTACCTATTGGTTGGCTTTCTTTGCACCAATATTTTGCATCAAAATTTCACCCCACATTGTAGCATTTGAAGCCATTTCCCTTTCTGCTAAACTATGCAGCATTTCTGTTAAGCTACCCCCTCCACATTAACCTCATATATGTATAATATGAGCCTGAGGCAGGAAATAGTCCCTGAATTATGGAAATCTTCTTGTGTGGTACCAGTTCCAAAGAAACCCCACCCTATGGACCTCAACGACTACAGACCTGTAGCACTGACATCCCACCTGATGAAGATCTTGGAGAGATTGGTTCTCACACATCTCCGCCCTCTAGTGAGCCCCGCTATGGACCCACTCCAGTTTGCTTATCGGCCGGGCATTGGGGTAGATGATGCCATCATCCATCTTCTGCACAGGGCTCTGTCTCACCTGGAGAAACCAGGGAACACAGTGAGAATAATGTTCTTTGACTTCTCCAGTGCTTTTAACACCATACAGCCCAGGTTATTGAGGGACAAGCTGGGCCTTGCTGGAGTGGACCACCACCTCTCCAACTGGATCCTAGACTACCTCACAAATCGACCTCAATACGTGAGAGCCCGAGACTGTGTGTCAGGTACAGTGATCTGTAATACGGGGGCACCTCAGGGTACGGTTCTCGCCCCTTTCCTCTTCACACTGTACACTGCAGATTTTAGGTGCAACTCATCCAGCTGCTACCTACAGAAGTATTCTGACGACTCTGCAATAGTGGGTCTCATCACAGATGATGATGACAGGGAGTACAGAGAACTGAACCGGGATTTTGTGGACTGGTGCCACCGGAACCACCTGAAGATTAACGCGGGGAAGACCAAGGAGATGGTGGTGGACTTCCGCAAAGGCAGAAGCCCTCCTAAACCAGTGGACATCCTGGGGATGGGCATCGAGATTGTGAACACCTATAAGTACCTGGGTTTGCTCCTTAATAATAAGCTGGACTGGGCAGATCATATGGAGGCCCTGTACAGGAAGGGCCACAGCAGGCTCTACCTGCTTAGGAAACTGAGAGCCTTTGGAATCCGGGGGGCACTTCTTAGAACTTTCTTCAACTCGGTAGTGGCATCAGCCATCTTCTTTGGAGTGGCCTGCTGGGGGAGCAGTATATCAACCAGGGACAGAAATAAACTTGACAAGCTGATTAGAAGGGCCAGCTCTGTCCTGGGGAGCCCACTGGACCCAGTGCAGGTGGTGGGTGACAGAAGGATACTGTCTGTGGTGAGCTCCATGCAGAAGAAGAAGTCCCATCCCATGCATGAGACTGTGATCGCGCTGAGCAGTACTGTCAGTGACCGACTGCTCCACCCTAGGTGTGAGAAGGAGCGCTATCGGAAGTCTTTCCTCCCCACCGCGGTTAGGCTGTACAACCAACACCGACCTAAGTGGAGATCATTACACACAGAGAACTGAAAATATCTCTCTGCCTGTTAAATCCCCCCCCCCCCCCCCCCTGCTACGCCCTATCTGTCTGTCTGCTATCAATGTAATGCCTCTCACCTTGGAATTATTCCTGTACATGTTGTATTTGTATTTGTATCTGCTTATCTTTGCTGCTGTAACACACTGAATTTCCCCATTGTGGGACTATTAAAGGACTATTATTCTTATTATATGGAGCACTCCATAAGAAATATGCATGATCTTAATACAGTAGGTCCCCTAGACTTCCATGAGAACCATGTTATAGCTCCATGTAACTAGTAGGTTGTAAGGAACCATAATACGGTCTTCTGTGGATGTAGGCTTGCTCAAATCCTTCCCTCTCTTCATGTAATCCCAGACAGACTCTTGAGATCAGGGCTCTGTGGGGGCCATACCATCAGTTCCAGGACTCCTCCTCCAAAGGATGGCCAAATATTGATGCGATTTAGATTTTTCATTTATTCATTCACTTAATTTTAATTGACAGAAATAAACTACTGTATTAACACTCCTATTTTATTTAACTTGCTTTTTTTTTACTTTACGTTACAGCATTTTTGCTAATTTTTTTCTGCTGCATTTCTGCAGGACTTGGGGTTTTACACAATGTTGGACTGTTTGAATTTTGGGAGAACATATATTGTTTTCTAATAGGCCATCATCCTGTACAGTGCTGGCCAAAAGTATTGGCACCCCTGCAATTCTGTCAGATAATACTCAATTTCTTCCAGAAAATGATTGCAATCACAAATGCTTTGGTAATAATATCTTCATTTATTTTGCTTGCAATGAAAAAACACAAAAGAGAATGAAAAAAAAAGTCAAATCATTGATCATTTTACACAAAACTCCAAAAATGGGCCGGACAAAAGTATTGGCACCCTCAGCCTAATACTTGGTAGCACAACCTTTAGACAAAATAACTGCGAACAACCGCTTCCGGTAACCATCAATGAGTTTCTTACAATGCTCTGCTGGAATTATAGACCATTCTTCTTTGGCAAATTTCTCCAGGTCCCTGAGATTTGAAGGGTGCCTTCTGCAAACTGCCATTTTGAGATCTCTCCACAGGTGTTCTATGGGATTCAGGTCGGGAATCACTGCTGGCCACTTTAGAAGTCTCCAGTGCTTTCTCTCAAACCATTTTCTAGTGCTTTTTGAAGTGTGTTTTGGGTCATTGTCCTGCTGGAAGACCCATGACCTCTGAGGGAGACCCAGCTTTCTCACACTGGGCCCTACATTATGCTGCAAAATTTGTTGGTAGTCTTCAGACTTCATAATGCCATGCACACGGTCAAGCAGTCCAGTGCCAGAGGCAGCAAAGCAACCCCAAAACATCAGGGAACCTCCGCCATGTTTGACTGTAGGGACCGTGTTCTTTTCTTTGAAAGCCTCTTTTTTTTCCTGTAAACGCTATGTTGATGCCTTTTCCCAGAAAGCTCTACTTTTGTCTCATCTGACCAGAGAACATTCTTCCAAAACGTTTTTGGCTTTCTCAGGTAAGTTTTGGCAAACTCCAGCCTGGCTTTTTTATGTCTCTGGGTCAGAAGTGAGGTCTTCCTGGGTATCCTACCATAGAGTCCCTTTTCATTCAGACGCCGACGGATAGTACGGGTTGACACTGTTGTACCCTCGGACTGCAAGGCAGCTAGAACTTGTTTGGATGTTAGTCGAGGTTCTTTAGCCACCATCCGCACAATCTTTCGTTGAAATCTCTCGTCAATTTTTCTTTTCCGTCCACATCTAGGGAGGTTAGCCACAGTGCCGTGGGCTTTAAACTTCTTGATGACACTGCGCACGGTAGACACAGGAACATTCAGGTCTTTGGAGATGGACTTGTAGCCTTCAGATTGCTCATGCTTCCTCACAATTTTGCTTCTCAAGTCCTCAAACAGTTCTTTGGTCTTCTTTCTTTTCTCCATGCTCAATGTGGTACACACAAGGACACAGGACAGAGGTTGAGTCAACTTTAATCCATTTCAACTGGCTGCAAGTGTGATTTAGTTATTGCCACCACCTGTTATGTGCCACAGGTAAGTAACAGGTGCTGTTAATTACACAAATTAGAGAAGCATCACATGATTTTTCAAAGGGTGCCAATACTTTTGTCCACCCCCTTTTTTATGTTTGGTGTGGAATTATATCCAATTTGGCTTTTTGAGAATTCTTTTTGTGGTTTTCCATTGATGACAAATTAAATGAAGATATTATTACCAAAGCATTTGTGATTGCAATCATTTTCTGGAAGAAATTGAGTATTATGTGACAGAATTGCAGGGGTGCCAATACTTTTGGCCAGCACTGTATATACTAACCTAAAGAAAGTCTATTCTATTCTCTAGACATGCTTTAGAATACACTACTGCCTAAAACTTTTGCTAGTACTGTAAATCAAGACTTGACTTTATTACTTGGCCTATTTGTGCTTTGTGCACTGCGCTATAAGCCAAGGACAAGCAATCCTTTTTGCTCACCTCTAGATGTCTGTTGTGTTGCCTATGTGTCCTGCCACCTAAGCAGATAGACAGCTTGCTCAGCATGGTTCTGTGAAACAACCTCAGTAGTGTATATGGAAAATACAAGAAAGTCAACCATGTGGAGGCATACAAAGTGCAAGCGTACTGGGGAGGCATGACGATATTTGGTTACAGTACGGGTCATTAATAGAACATCTGTAAAATACAACAAGTCTGAGTCATATTTGTAGACCACTCCAGAGTATATATAGTATAAGGTCTTTAACATTTCACAGAATTGGCACATTTCACCTGAGTGAGTGTTACTATGAACACTATGTGATTTATATCCTACGTCCCTTACAGATTTGGTGTATACATTTGGATTGATGGAACTTCTCCTCTCATGCGTGGAAACCTGAACTTTAGGTGACATTTCCACCTAGACATGGTCAGTCGCTTCTCTGAGCTGTTCACAAGTAATCCCTTCACAAAGGCAAAGCACATGAATAATTACACTGCACACTTGGCCTTCCACTAAAGCATATGCCTGACAGGATCCTCTCTGTTCATGCCATATGAAATATATGTGTATATTTGTGAGCGGAGATTTACTTAACTCCTCCTCCCAAAACAAAGTAAAGAGTATTGGAAGAGTATGATAAATGTGAGCGGCACACACATATTGACTCGTACATGTCAAGTCCATTAACCTAAATCCTCTCCCTATATTTTATTCTCTTAGACGTTTTACTTTACACAATCTCTGGATGTGATTTCCCAGAAATTAGCATTAATGCTTAGAATCAAAATGTTGATGGAAATGATAATATAAACCATTTATAAAGTCCAATACCATTTTAAAGCACCCTAAGGCGACTTGCAAAACTAGGACTAGCACAATGAAATGTGATTTCCATGGATCATGGCATGATATTAAAAAGCTGGGAGATGCAGCTGACACTTTCTGATGCTGGAGATAGTTATTAGTTTCCATCAAGGCAATCGCTGGGTTTGTGATGATGGTCATGTTGGACAATAAGCGCAGACAGTTTGGTGGTTCTTAACCAGATTTCCCTGAGATTGATGCGGGAATAGTGCATTAAAAGAAGAAAAGATAACTTAATGGTACAGAAACCAAGGTATTTGACCTACGCAGGTGTTTTTATTTGGAGCTATAACATAGTACTGCTTTTAATTCCCTTCTTAAAAGTAGGTTTTGCGCTTGCAGTCTTTTACCTCTGTGAATTGGCCCTCACATGAGTACTTGCTTATTACATGGAGTCTCATGATCTGGATGTTGTTGTATTGTTTGCAGCCATTGAGGTATATAAGGGACAAGTCCATGGTATTTTGTTTAATAGAGCTATGACTGCTGAGATCCCTGCAAACCCTGAGGATATCCCCAGGATCTCAACCTATCCTTGCATCCTCCTTCACAGTTTGTCGTAGTCCCAGTGGGCACATCCTCACCGATTAGAGTGTAATGACATATCCTAGCAATAATTTATCACATTTGGTGGTAGGAAACTCCTTTAGGCTAAGGCCCCACGTAGCGAGCCGCAGCCAAAAAGCACTTTGGAAAAAAACCGTGGTGGAAATGCATCACGTTTTTTTCCTCATCGCTTTTCACATAGTCCACAGTTTTACAGACTTTCTGTCCTGATTATACCTATACAGAAAACGCCAGGATTTCCGTAGGTATAATTGACATGCTCCGATTTACAAAAACGCAATATTTCTGTTGCAGATTTTTTGCTGCAATGTGTAAATGAGATTAGCTAGAGTCCAATCCATTTTGCAGGTACTGTAAAACTCTGCGGTTTTTCATCGCTGCGAATCGCTGCATTTTCGCAATGTGGGGCCTTAGCCTCAAGGTAATATATGTCAAATCACACTATTATGACCACCTCCTACATTGGACATCAGCAGTGTGTAGTTCATGAAGGAAGTGACATGTCATGGGCTGGCTTGGTGGGTATATACATTGTGTGATAAACAATTCAACATGTCTCACGGCTAGAAATGTCCACGAGTGGTTCGAATAGCACGGCCACAATTTCCAAGAACTTTCATGGCTTCCTAATTCCCCAGATTTGACCCCAATTGAGAATTTGTGGGACCACCTTGATCGTCATGTTTTCTCTGTGGATCTTCCCGCATGCACCCTCTAACAAATGAGGGATGGACTGTAAACAGCATGGCTCCAGATACCTGAGACAACCTACCAACACCTTATTGAGTCACTCTCAGCCCATCGCGCTGCTGTCCATGCTGCACATGGTGGTTACTCTGGATATTAGCTGGTGGTCATAATAATGTGCTTTACCTTTTTGTTCCACACTTTTCCAGTGCGACTGATTTAGAGCTCTGCATCAGTCACTTTTTCCCAAACTGCAGTGACTACCCTATGTAACTGCTAAGACCATTGACTGGATATAGCAGACGTGGTGTAGTCAGGTATGTCACTGCTGCAGTCCTGGAAACTTGGGGGTAGCACCACAACCAGTTTCCATGAATATAACAATATTCAAATTTGTTACAAAAAATTAAAAAAGTCAGCACTACTGACTATTCTTTCTTTCATTAGTTATACAATAGGGCCAGGAAACGTATCCATGGTTATTCAGTAGTTCTCAACAGAACTCCCTTATCCACAATTGAGCTTCTTTATTCCAGCTTCCATATTAAAGCAGCTGGTGAAAACAGATAAACTGGGGGGACCATTTTGCAGACTTTTGCTTCTTTCAGCCCTGGTCATCTAATAACAAGTAATAGGAAGAGAGCGTGCGCCCGCCCAATGGCCAAATACATCAACTGCAGCAAAAACTGCACATGCTTGACAATGTTGAGGTACAAGGACTGCATAACGTGTTGCAAAGGAAGCCTGGTGGCTGCACCTGCTGGAAGAGGTAGTATGCTATCAGGTGCTGACAAGCAATATTACACTTATAGATACCAGTATTCAATGCAGTTTTTAAAGAGACAGATAAAAAAAAAATCTTATCAGTCCTGGTATAAATTAAAAAAAAAAAATATATATATATATATATATATATATATATATATATATACTGTATATATATACATATATATATGTAAGTTTTCCTGAATGAACTCCAGAAGAGAAGCTAAAGTACCTAACTATAACGCAGAATATGGAAACTAAAGAAAACTAAATTGTAATAGTAAAGTTTGCAGGTGAAGTTCTCTGCTGTCAACATTGCATTTTCTGTGCCATGAGGGCACTATGTGGGCATGCCACACTTTCACAAATTGCATTTCTTGCATCAGTGAAGTGACTCCGGATGGGGCTTTATGTACTTGATTTAAATGCATTGAGTAATTCAATGATTATAAGATAACACTTGGCCTCTAAGCATGAGGTTTGCTCCAACTCTCCATTATACTTCAGCTCTGGTGTTGCCAAGTAGGTAATTTCCTCTCAAACTGCACTCATTAAAATCCATCTTCTCTGCTTTCTATTATTAGTTATAAAGCCTTCACTGGAGTCCCTGGGTAATTGACTTAATTAGAAATGGCAGCTTCAAGGTGCCAATGATAAGGGCTTTCTAGATAGTAAGGTAACAGAATCAATTGTATTATACTGGCATTGCCCATTCAGCAAAACAGGCAGTAAAAGCTCACAGATGGAGCCATGCCAGTGACACTATGTCATAGAAAAGGGAGCTGGCTTTGTGTAACTGAGGGCTGCTCACATTGAAGATATGTTAAGAATACTCCTACTTTGGAGAGTCAGTCTCAGTCCCTATAGATGGCCAAAAAGTCATCTGTGTATAACGAGAGCAAAGTTGGCCGTACACCTTCAAGAGCTGGTGGCACTTATTCGGCCCACGGTTCTTCTTTCCAACCCCTACCCCATAAACATGCATGTTTGGCTTGGTCGAGTGAGCACATATTAAGAATAGGAGTGGAATAAGTCGCTGCCAGGCATCTATCTCCCTTGAGAACAAAAAAATCAGGCATGTTAAGACTGCAAGAGGCCACAATTCCCCACAAACCAATGATGGTCCTATTATAAATAACACACCTCACCATGAATTCTTCTGTTGGATGGGACTCGGCCACTGCTTTTATTTAAAATTCAATCATTAAAACCGTTATCTTATCATATAAACTTATTATAGGCACTGAAGCAGTATTTCGGCCACTGGAATCCCAATGAGCAAGTCCGCTTTCACCTCCACCTGTTCATCTCCACTCCAATAACCATCAATCGCCAGCTGTGACTTGTCATAAGGAAGCATCAAAGAGCACTACAACAAAAGAAAAGATAATACGATCAAATAATATATAACACTGAGATAAACCATCCGCAAAAGGGCGGGAGGTTCCAAAGAAGGCAGCTGGAATGGGGCTAAATAAAGGTACCCAGGGACTTGTATAAACTATGGGGAATACCATTGTAAGCCCATAGGGTGCAAAAGGAAATGACTACAGAGCACATGCAGGCTGTACTATTACTGTCTAGAGGGGTGAACTGTACTGCAGTCATCTAATTAGCATTAAAGGGATACCCCTCTCAGTAAAGGTAGCTGCCAGGCTAACACTGAAGCATCATATAAATAGGAGCTAAACCTGGCTCTGCAGTCAGCACCACCATCTCTAGATAGTTTGGTGTCATTCAAAACTAAAGCCAAACCCTGCTGTAGGGAGAGATTTTAGAACTGCGCCCGATCTGTGCATTTGCCCAGCATTCACCTATCTGTACAGCCACCTTAAACATTTCACGTAAAAGTGTTTTAATAAGTAAAAGAAAAAAAGGTGATGCATTCCTTTTATTTTAGATTTTTTTTATTTGCTGATTATAGATTTTAATTTTATTTTCTTTACATGATTTTGGGGGCTTCCATCTCTCCTAACACTCAACAGCATTTAGTGATATGCGTTAAATCATTGTCATGGCCATTGGCAGCAATAGGTTGGAGCTGAATCAATGCTCTGTGCAGAGAAGGGAGTAGATAAGGTGTGGCTTCATCTGTGGATTCAATTTTGGCTCAGTAGTGGTGTTATCTATAGAGGTGTTATATTCTATTGTAATCCTGTCTTATCTCTGACTACTGCAAAGAAAACCCCTGCAGAATTGGAAAGTTTCTATTAGGCTTGGTGACAAGATTGAAAATTGCATGAGATAGTACTTTATTAAATATTCATATTAAATAGATACTCAAATAGAAAATTTAAAAAAATACTCAAAAATTCTTAAAAATACTTTTAACATAAAACTTGGTTTAAAAATAGGTAATCTTCTGCAGACACATTCCCTTTAAATTAGGCAATTCTGAGGGGAGGCAGTCTTCATCTATTTTCCAGAGTAGGGCAGAAGCTCCATATAGTGTCCCCCAGTAGTACACAAATAGTTTATTGATTTCAATGGGAGCCATGTAATACTTCAGTTCTCCTGCGGTGGCACTGCAGTAGAATTGAGCACAAGGATAACAGCTGATTGTTAGTGGTCCCATCAGCTGGGAACCCTCCTAATAAAAAGAAATGTTCCAAAGCACGCAAATCTTTTAAAAATTTGGCAACTTTCAGATAGATCTTTACTTCTGTGTATTGTCTTTGTGATTTACTGTTTCCTTTTCCCCTATATGTCAGAATTCACTGAAACAAATATAGTTAAAATCCTATCAAACCATATGAAAATCACGTCTGTTGGTGATAACATATTAATCTTAGCTTTGCCTTTTATGCGCCGGCACAACTGGAAAATTCATTAAATTTTTGTCGCTCTGATCTTTTGCATTGGTTGCCCATCCGTGCTAACTTTAATGAAACGTCTATGCAATATTTTCGGCTGGGTAATAAGTTAAGGGATGGCAGGCTTGTAATCTAAATGGGCATGCATGACTTTACAGCTTAAACATATTATGACACATCAAGAAGGAAAATCTTTGGTTGGGTACAAGAATCCATGATTTCTCTTGCTTTTGCAAATGCCAATATACTAGCAATGGACACTAATGCTAGGGAGTTGTTCATGATCAAAGGGCCTACACGCTTGTGTCTCTGTATCAAGCAACAAAATGCATGTAATTCCCTTGTCTCTCCAGTCAAGAAGCTGGTGACTCCATCTTATTGTCATTTCCAGCAATGCACAGATGTACTGGGACAGTTCCGACATCAGCGATTTTGTGTAAAACAAGCTTGTCAGGCTCTTCTAGCTCAGCAGTTTTTGTGAGTTCAGCCTGCAGAAAGCAAATCTGAAATGACAATTACAACTTGAGCTGAAGTGCACTTTCTGTGTTTCCCCCCACAGCAGGACATTGTCACACATACACAGAAGGACCCTTGGTTCATTGGGTCTGTCCTTACCTCAGCGGGGTAGAGATGGAGTGGGCTTATTACCCATGCAGGCTGTTCTTCTCTGCATGGAGTGTTCCATTGACAGAGATAAAGACAGGATCTGGAGCATGGAGAGATGGTAGCACAGATACATATTACTTTCCCATCTTGCTCTGATGGCATGCTGGTCAAGCACCTCTACCCCTGCAATTACTTTTCTTTCTCTAGTCATTATATCTCAACATGATAACCAGGACTCTATGAAATAACACAAGCCCACCTTCATTACACTTCATTCTGTTAAAATAACCCTGTAAATTTTTGCTTTGTTAATACCCACTGTCCTATTTTGCCACCCACAGCATACAAAATGCTGAAAATAATTATATCTACAGCTTCTTGGGGCTTGCACACTGTGTTGGGGAGGACCATAGAGTGGACTGAAACCCAACTGTATGAAAGCATATTGTAGCTGTAAGGAAGTTCTCAAGGTTCGGTAGCCTCCTGCCATCTTTACTCATCAGCTGGCTTCCCATATGATCATAATGAAAGGTTAGAGTGGATATCCTCTCTGTATGGCATTGTTTTTCTTAGGTGTCCTAAGGCTACGGCCCCACGTTGCGGAAATGCAGCTTTTTTTATGTCAGATTTTGTTGCGTTTTTTTGACCCAAAGCCGAGAATGGCTACAAGAGGAATGGGAAATATATAGGAAGTTCTTATACTTCTACCTGCTGCTAAATCCACTCCTGGCTTTGGCTCAAAAAACTGCAGCAAAATCTGCAACAAAAAAAACTGCGTTTCCGCAACGTGGGGCTGTAGCCTCAAACAGCTTTTTGAAGACAAAAATTACAGGGATGTACTCTTTCCCACATGCCCTGCCCAGCCACACTTCTTTTCGAAGATGCTGCATAAGAAGACACCAGTATTATAAATAGCACATGGTAGGTTGGGGACCCTGCTACAGATTTTTGCATGGGGGCCCAGGAGTTTCTTGTTACTCCTGTAACATGGCGGTGCTCTTGTTCGTGGTACGCTGTCCCTAACAGAGACAAACACTGGCCAAACTGAGGATAAACATGACTAGTAATCTGAACAGAATGTATGATATTTTTTCATATTATATTGCACATTAATAAACTGTTTTATTCATATAGTTCAATTGTTTGGTCCCCGAGTGGTGGGACCACATGGAAATTACCCCTTTTCCCTCCCGATAATTTAGTCTTCCTTCTGCTTATTTTTCAAGAATTACATTTCTCTAATAATACTTAAAAAAATTTCTGTACAAAAAGGTAAAATCCAAATAATTGGGAAAAGCATGTAGGAAGGAAGCAGGCAATTTAGCTTTTTCAAGTATTTTGACAAAATTTAAACTGTAACTGAAACTGTAAATAGTTGTGTTTTAATGTCCGTTACAAGGCCGTTTTAAGAACCATGGGAGTCAATGGGTACATACAGTACATATGTCTGGTTTTTTATCTCACAGTAAATAATGTCAACTAAAAATAGGACATGTCCCAATGACTGACCCAATTCAAGTCTATGGGTCAGTTGCTAACGTCTGTTTTTGGGTAATCCATCAGTTTTGTTAAAAACAGATGAGTAGGTTGGGCCAAAAAAAGACCAATAAAGTTCATCTGTTTTTTTATAGTTAAAAACTGATGCAGAAAACTGATGAAAAATATGTGACACACCGATAAAAAACAGATGTTAAAAACTGACACGCAGCCAGAAAACTGCTGAAATATATGTGACACCCTGATGAAAAACGGATGTTAAAAACTGACAGCTTCATACGGTTTTAATGTCTGTTTTTTTGCCACTGTTGCGTGCATGTAGCCTTGGTGCTATAGTGTAGGAGCCAGAGCTCAGCTTGAATTGTTCTAGTCAATAGGGACTTGTAGTCGGACCACGAGGTACAGAGCAGTAGCCACACTATTTTCCAAGAATAGGGAGAGCCCCATTTTCTTGGATCTAACCATGTTAGGGGCTTGCTAGTTGTGAGACTATGTAATACTCGTACCATGGTTCTCTTCTCTTTATATCTGGTATAGACACACACCTGGACCCCTTTGATGTTAACTTATTCCTTAGGCAGCACGGTGGCTCATTGGTTAGCCATTCAGCGCCCTAGGTTCAAATCCAACCAAAGACAATATCTGCACAGAGTTTGTATGTTCTCCCCATGTTTGCGTGGGTTTCCTCCAGGTACTCCGATTTTCTCCCACATTCCAAAGACATATTGATAGGGAATGTAGATTGTGAGCCCTATATAGGACCGTGATTAACAATGTCTGTAAAGCGCTGCAGAATATGATGGCGCTATACAAGTAAGCAAAATTAAATTTAAAAAAAATCCCTTCTTGTTTCTTAATTTTAACAATACCCTTAAGAAAAGCTAAATTATGATTTTAATCGGGTGGCCTCTCATCTTTTAGTAGTATTTTTGAGTTGGATGTTTATTATTCTGCAGCTGTCAGATTTGATTTCTCTTCCTATTGATCCCTACTAAATCCCCTCTAAATTCCAGCCTTTAAATAAAAGGGATATATATATATATATATATATATATATATATATATATATATATATAGGTTTATAAAATTGGAAGCTTTGGTTCAATAACTCGGCTAGATATCTAGATATAGCAATGTCTTTAAATCTCAGTTATTGATTTATGAGCAATCTCCCCATACAGAATAAATCACATCGTCCGGCATCATCAGAGATGATGTAATGCCTCCTTTTATGTTAACAACCCAACATTACTTGATTCATATTGAACAATAAAATATTAAGAGACACACAAGGAGAAATCATACAACGCACCTTTCCAAACACGCTCATATGATTTGTATTGCAAAAGGTAACAAGTAGATTGAGAGGCGTTCGGCTTCTTGTTGAAACATTACTTTCCAGCTGCATGACCTTTGTGTATCAGGGCCATGCTGTCACAGGGGACCCATTATTAACTGGATAAAAATGAGCCTTAGATTCCAAATGACACATAATTTGATGCTATCATGCCCATGTTAGGTGAGTAAATCACCACGAAGCAGCGATCAGCATTGTTCTAGTGCAGGCTTTAAGGTAGGATATACTGGGAAGCCCATCCACTTCTTCACTTCTTTTGCTGATATTTACAGTTTGCAAAGTTAGTGCTTGGGCACAAATATATATTGTCAAGGTTAACATGCAGCTGTTCAGACAGTGTAGGGGGTCTGCCAGTTTCCTTAATCCCTCTACAGTCTCACCAAACCTCTTGGCTCAGTGAAATCTACACGCCTGGAATTTCATCTCTGAAAAATGATATCAAAAGTGGTTTAAAATCCACTTAGCTGATGAAAATGAAGGAAGGGAAGGCCCATTTTGCTGTGACGGATTCTGGCCAAGAATGCTGCGGAGGCTGGCAGCAGCAGGAGACATATGGAGGAATGTGTAAAGTTTGAGAGGCTTAACCCCTGGACTTTACAGTATGATTTAGGCACGGTCTGATATTGCACACCCTAAGATAGCAATATGACCTGTAAGTGGGGTGAAGGAGTAAAGACCTGTTACAATTATCATAGAGACTGTATAATTCCACCATAACATACCATGTTTGCCAAAAATATCATGACAAAAATTATTGAAGAAAAAACTATTCCAGTTTAAAGATAAGAGGTCCATAAGGATATACTTTGCTTATATACTGTACCATTCAACCTTAGATTAAATATCACAGACCACGGATCTACAGATATACATGCTTGCAATGCATATCATTATGGGAAAAACTGAGTTGACCTGAAATTTGTGACACAAAGAGATTAGACTGCAGCTTACATAGATATTGCGTTCATATCTTATTTAACTGCTCAATCAAACCCCATTTAGTGGAATTGACCCATTTAAAGTAAACCTTTTAGATTATTTCTACTACACTGAGAACAGGATATCATAGCGGATGAGAAACTGAGCTCTGGGATATAGAGGTTTATATAATTTGGAGTAAATCCTGGCAGGACTCCTGGAAGAGGCAGTAAGAGTCCTGACTACTCCGCCCACACACAAGATGATTGACAGTCTTCTGTGTACACACTAATACAGGGAGATCTGTCAATCACTGTGTGTGCGGAGTCATCAGGACTCCCACTGTGTCTCCTCAGAGTCCTGTCAGAATTTACTCTGCTTTTCACTCAGAAATCCTGTGCCGAACCAAATAAACCTATACATGAGAGAGCTCAGCTTCTCTCCCGCTATCATATCCTGCTCTCAGGGCAGCAAAAATCACCTATCAGGATCACACACCATCCCTTAACCACTTCATGAGTGGGCTATTTTCTATGGTTCATGACAAGACACATTTCAGGTTTTTTGTACATGCGATACCTTTTTTTTTTCTTCTTTTTTTTTTTTGCTCAGGTTATTCAAATAAATTTTACATCTTTTCAGTGTTAAATTGGGTTTTATTTTGCATATTTATTCCTTTTTTCCAATATGTGGGAAATGTAAACAAAAAAGGAGGGGTTAATGTCACATTTTTCATGTTTTTTAATACCACAAAATGCAACTTTTTATTTTTTATTTTTTTTATTTGTTTTAAATAGGGTGGCACACAGGTTTTTCTGGTCTTTGTGATGTATTATAGTGACTTTTTTTTCTTTTTTTTTACTTTAATTTTGTTTTTTTTTCTGTTTTAATTATCCATTGTGTCCCCTTTTCTGAGGTTATAATAGACCTTTGTGGTCATTTTAAAGTGCACCTCCAGTTATAAACAACTTTTAAGAAATGAATAGTGCAAGTGAAAATAATAAACTTTGTAATATATCTTATTAAAGAAATGTGGTTTCTTTTCCACTTTTCAGGCTGATACTTTCTCCAATTTAGTCTATGAAGAGGGGAGGGGATTAGAAAATACACTCAAATAATTGCTGCTGTTGCCTCTGCTGTTCCATACTTTTTGAATACTGCTAAGTTATAGACAAGAAGCTGATAATACAAAGAATGAGGCAATAAATCAATTAACCAGGTGGCAGGAGAATTCTGCTCAGCCCCTCCCTGCTCGATAGAGTTGTATGTGTGAGGCTGGATACAGAGAAGAAAGCAGTCAGATTGAAGCTAAGGAGCAGGAGAACAGCTTAATAAGTGGAGAAGGAAACAGATCTCCTTATTAAGATATATTACAAAGTTTCTTATTTCCAAACACGGGTGGTTTCCCTATAGGTATAGTGGAAACCGAAAGTCAGAGGATTTTCTGTGAAAAGCGCTGCAAGAAAAACCGTGATGCGTTGCCGCCGCATTTTTTCCCGCAGTGCTTTCTTGCTGCGGTCTGCTACGTGGGGCCTTAGCCTTAAAGGGCTTTTAGAGGATAGATCGTCAATATCATAGATTGTAAGCTCTTGCGAGCAGGGCCCTCAGTCCCATTGTGTGAACTGATTTATTACTCTGTAATGTATCATTCTGTTTGTACTTTAACCCTATGATTTGTAAAGTGTTGCGTAATATGTTAAATAAAATAAATATAATGTATTATTATTATATCTGATCATTGTCAGACACCCTGGACCCCCACAGACCAGCAGATCTAAGCGGCAGTGGTGTTTGGGTGAGTCAGAGTATGGAAATATTTCTAATTTATCATCCAACAAATAAGCTTTATCACAATGATGAATGACTTGCAAAGAACAATAAATATTGTCTACAACATTAGTTATTAAATAGGGTATTTACAGAACTTGAGCTAAATTTAGGTGAAAGTGACTAATTCTTTATCCATTTGAAATATTTGAAAGAAATCAATATCCACAAAGGACAAACCTACAAAACTCTTCTTTGGCTGTCAGTGCTAAATCCACACCCTGCAACAACAAATGTGGTTACTGAGGTAGTGCATCGACATACATTAGTGGTGTGTGCATAGCTAATGCCAGACGTGCTGGGATGACAGTTACCCTGGGAGAAGAAGATGTAAGAGGGGTTGAAGGGATTAGAACCTGTTTGGTTTCACCTGCCTAAGCAACACAAGACAGACAGCGCTGACCCAGCATACTTAGTGCTTCTTGCAGCATCTCAGCCCTGTCAAACTTATTGATTGTATAGCCAAATCAAATGAAGATCCTGGATCCTATTTCCTTTCTTCCTCCTATTATTAGATTTCCTTTACTGATCAGATAAATAAAAGTTAGTAAAATGTGAGAAAAAAGTTTCATTATTTTGTGAGTTTAGTAGGATTCAAATAAATAGATTTATTTCAGAAAAGTGCCAGCTTTTGGTTCTATTCTGTGTAACACAGGAGACAGATCCTTGGCATAGTAATGTGCCTTATTACACACATTACTATGAAATATATATATATTTTTTTAAGTACTATATCCTGCAATTTTCACTCTGGCGACTAAGCCTATTAATGGACTGACATTTGCCAGTTGTGTAGGGTATTTTATTTTGCAGCAGTCACCACATTTAAATTGCAGAGTGGATTACAATAGAAGATAACTCCACTGACCCATCATTGCATCTGCTACTTACAATAGACAATGTGACAGCTTATCTGCTCCCCCTCCCTGCACAGAGCATGTCTAGAAAATTCTCCCATAACCCTTAATGAGTTGTATCCAGGTTATTGCCGCCTATGGCCATGACACTGTTATCAGAGCAGAGGAGATGTTCAGTGATGGTGGCAGTGTACATAATCATGTACAGAAAATGAGCTAAAAAATCTACAATCAAAAATAAAAACAGATTAGAAAAAAAAGTGATATATTTGAATTTGTTGTTTTAATAAATACATGTAAAAATGGTAATATATTCCCTTTAATCCATCCTTTTTCTTAGACCACAAGGGAAGAACACATTAAGGGTGGGTTCACACCTGCGCTTGGTGTCCGTCCGTCGCCAATCCAGTGAAAATCTCGGCGAACTGGATTGGCGTCGGATACAGACCGGTCAGCGGCGCATTGGTTAAAAACCCATTCATTTGAATGGGTTTTTAAAGCAGTGCGCGGGTGTGCGCTTACACCCTCTGCGCTGCGAATCCTTTTTTTTTCGTCGGAAACAAAGTCGGACAGGCAGGACTTTGTGTCCGACGAAAAAAAAAGGATTGGCAGCGCAGAGGGTGTAAGCGCACACCCGCGCATTGCTTTAAAAACCCATTGAAATGAATGGGTTTTTAACCAATGCGCCGCTGACCGGTCTGTATCCGACGCCAATCCAGTTCGCCGAGATTTTCACTGGATTGGCGACGGACGGACACCAAGCGCAGATGTGAACCCACCCTAACCCTTTCACTATTCTAGACTAATAGGAAAGGAAGCATTTACAGGTGCATCTCAATAAATTAGAATAGGTTCATTCATTTCAGTAATTCAGTAATACAATCCATAATCAGCGTCTTCCATGACTGTGTGTCCTACTGAACCAGACTGAGGGACCATTTAAAGGCTTAGGAAACCTTGTCAGGTGACACACTGAATTTACAATACTCAACTTTTTTACAAAATTCTAATTTTCTTAGATTTGGGTTTTCATTACCTGTAATCCATAATCAACATTTACAGAAATAAAACACTTGAAATAGAACACTCTGTGTGTAAAGAATCTACAAAATATAGGAGGTCACTTATTTAATGTAATTACTGAAAGAAATAAACGTTTCAAAGATATTCTAATTTATTGAGATGCACCTGTAACTCTACATTCAGTTCATTGGATTTTAGCTGCAGTTCCTGAATCAATCTATGAATAGGTATTGCACTATTTTTTTTCAGGAAACTGTCATCCTGTGTTTTTAACCCTTTACCTCAACACTATCCCAGAAATAGCGCACAGACTGAGACTTCATGCAACATAACAAAAAAATCTGCAATAAAAAAGCTGCTTTTCTGCAATGTGGGGCCTAAGCCTTGAGTTCAATACTTTAACCTATGATGAACAAACCCTATCAAAGCTTTAAAGATGCGGGGTAGTTCGGGTGTTTAAAGCTTGGAGACTTTTGTAATCTCACCATGGGAAGGCCGAGAGAGTGAAAGAAGGGGCACACATACACATTCTTCCGATCAGTGGGGTCCCACTGCCTAGACCTCTTGTGATCATGCATTTATCATCTATTCTCTGGATTGGTGATAAATGTTGCTTTAGGTGATTATATTTATATTTATACATTTGTACTGTGGGCATAGCCTGTGAATAAAATAGATCTTACTGACTGTTTTAATAGAAGCTAGGGATGTGTTCAAGCTACATATACTCCTCCCATAAACAGCGATCATATTCCATTTGTCCTTGCCTTTATTTTTCTATATCATTGTGTCTCCTGTGATTTCATCTGTCACTGTTTGCTCCCATGGAGTTTTATGATTAAAGTTTTTATTAACAAATCACAAACGTCAGTCTGCAAAAACAGGTGTTTTGGCTTCCAAGTCATTTGGAACATGCATCTCTAAGTATCCATTCATCATGATATAATGTGTCAGCGAGAACTTGACTTGTAATCAAATATTTGCTGTGTGTTCGCTCTCGACTTTAACACTCTGCTGTTTTTTTTGGATCCTTTTCATTGTCTGTCAACTTAAAATGTATGTCTCAACTTCATTAACTATGAGGTCCTTAAGCACTAAAACAGCAACATAATCCATATTAAAAGACTCAGGTTTATATATCAGTCATCACAAGGTACTTAACAGTCTTGTTGTTTTTTTTAATCATACTCAAAGATTAAAGTTGACCATACACAAACTTGCCGGCCGAATGCTAATTTGGCCAACAGCTCCTGACCGACCCCAGGCACGCATACACACACACACACACACACACATACATACACACACACACACACACACACACACACACACACACACACACACACACTTACACTTACACTCTGCTAAGGAGAGGGAACAAACCACTGCCAGAGTCCTCTGGTGATGGCTTACCTTCTGTAATAACAAAGGAATGATCTTGTTGAAATCCAGTATGTCTGGTCCTTCTTTGCCCCTCATCTACCATTATCCAATGAAACGAACAGCACACCAATGATGCCTGATAAAGGAATTTTGAGACCCAAAACTGTATTATAATTTACTAAAAATAAATAGTATAAATTACTATTGTGTTCAGATTCAATACCAGCACCACTGATGTAAATTATAATACAAAAGGTTTTGTGTTTCAGGCATGAGATATTGTGGAATGCCAACAGATCTGAGTTAGTTGGTACACATGCGTACGGTGTATGAGTGCTTGGACTCAATATAAATAGTGGGCGTCCTTATCTGCCATCATCCATTCCCGCCAAAATCAGTAGCTTCAGAATTTATTCTGTATGCACAGACTGTTTGTAAAAGAAATATAGTATTATATAAATATAAGTATTATCTTATGACATGTCAAAAACACATAAGAAGGTGACTTCTGTAAAATCCTGGACAGACAGTAATTTTCATAGAAATTTGTTTTATTCAGTTTTTGGAAAGCCACGTGACCACCAATTTGGCTACAATGAAATTTTCAGCTTTATTGGAAGCAGGACATGTATAACTACATTAAAGAGATTCTATCATTGGGAAAACATGTTTTTAACTGAAGCAGTGTTGGAATAGCCTTTATAAAGACTATTCTACTCCTACCTTTACTTTTTCTCCTCGCCTCTGTTTGTCCAAAAAAACCCATTTTATTCTCATATGTAAATTATGCTTAGGGAGCACCGGGGGCATTCCCCCTGTGCTCCGAGTACCCCGCGTCATCGCCACAACCAGCCTCCAGCGCTGCTTTTTCACGCCCCCTGCATCTTCTGTTCATCTTGCATCTGCTTCTTGCTCCGTCTGCCATTTTTCTGGAGTATGCTGGTGTAAGAAACTAAACAAAAATGGCCGCCGGAGCCACTTTGAGTTCAGGCAGAGCCAACTGAGTATGCTCCGTCAGTCATTTTTGTTTAGTTTCTTACACCAGCGTACTTCAGAAAAATGGCCAACGGAGAAAGCAGATGCAAGATGAACAGAAGAAGATGCAGGAAGTGCGAAAAAGCAGCGTTCGAGGCGGGTTGCGGCGATGGCGTGGAGTGCTCAGGGGAAACAGGGGGAACGCCCCCAGTGCTCCCTAAGCATAATTTACATATGAGAATAAAATGTATTTTTGGACAAACGGCGGCTAGGAGAAGAAAAGTAAAGGTAGGAGAAGAATAGCCTTTATAAAGGCTATTCCCACATTGCTTCTGTTAAAAACACATTTCCCCAATGATAGACTCCCTTTAATGGTATGATTTGCGATTTAAAAATAGATGACAACAACCTGTGTAGGAATAACCAAAATAAATTCTACACAAAAAATAATATAAAAAATATATAGTTTATTAAAGACATATTAAAAATAATTATACAATCACAGGGGTAAACTAAAAAATACATCCACAGTAAATATAAAACACGTGGTAATGGAGGTGTGTATTAAGTATATAAACATATAAACACCTAGGGACATATCAAATGAAAAAGCATGTCTATATTAATAAAATGGGGACTGATAAGCCAAAGCCCACGTGTAGAAAAATGCACCCCAACGCGCGTTTCGCCAACCAATGACTTCGTCAGTGGGAAGTGGAATAACTCGGGAAGAAGTTTCAGTTCTGGATTGGAAGTGAAGGGTAGTTTGTAGAGCTGGTTGGTTAGTCAGAGCCTAGGACTTACATCACCCAGAGTGTAGAACCAGAGTCCAAAGATGAGCAGCTACAGCCTCTGGACCCTGATGCAAACCATGTGCAGCAAGTCATTACCAACCAAAGAGTCAGTGGCAGTGGATGACGGTATTATCTGATGGCCTAGTGGCTGGACTTTTAGGCTAAGGCCCCATGTTGCGAGCTGTAGCAAAAAAGCGCTGTGAGAAAAACCACGGCGGAAATGCTTTTCACAGAAAGTCCACAGAGCTTTCCTCTGCAGACTTTCTGCTTCAATTATACTTATACGGAACACAGCAGCATTTTTGTAGGTATAATTGACATACTGAGATTTACAAAAACGCGACGGTTATCAGCTGCGGATATTTTTCTGCAATATGTGGATGGGTTTAGCCAGAATTCCATCCACTTTGCAGGTACTGTAAAGCATTGTGTTTTTTTGCTGCGGTGTTCACAGTACATGGGGCCCCGGCCTTATACACTTACAGTTAAGCAAGAACAGTAACAAAACAGTTCTGTTTTAATGGTTTTTATTATTTTGTTTTAAGCAGGATGATACATATAAGTCATATAGACTTAATGGAGAGAATTTATTAAGACCGGCTCATAGTATGCCGATCTTAACATCTAGTGAGCTAGCAGTAGATGTGCCAAGATTATTAAGAGGCTCTAACTCACATTAGTTTTCTGGTGTGAGTTATAGTAACTGGATGGACTGAGGCATCCCCACTTTTCACAAGATAAAAAATTACAAAGTGACTTAAAATGGCCTTGCACCAAAAATGTGCAACTTTTATGCCAGAAAACTGGCATACTAAATTTGCCCCAGTATCTATAATACTGTGCAAAAGCTTTAGGCATGTGTGGAAAATCCTGCTAAGTAAGAATGTTTAAAAAAATAGATGTTTTAGTAGTGAATGAACAAAATATAAATCTAAATCCCATCAATATTTGGTGTGACCTCCCTTTGACTTCCATCAATTCTTCTAGGTACATTTGCAGACAGTTTTCGAAGCAACTCGGCAGGGAGGTTGTTCCAAGCATCTTGGAGAACTAAGCACAGATCTTCTGTGAATGTAGGCTTGCTCGAATCCTTCTGTCTCTTCATGAAATCCCAGACAGACTGGATGATGTTGAGATCAGGGCTCTGTGGGGGCCATATCAACATTTGCAGGACTCCTCCGCCGATATTGATGGGATTTAGATTTCTTTTTCTTCATTCACTTTGACAAAATAAGCTATTAACACTTCCATTATTGAAAGCCTTCTTACTTTTTAGCATTTTTTTCACAGCTGTCTGTCTTTTGCACAGTATTGTGTATTTGTAGAAACCCCATCGCTGTAAATGCTTGAACTAACACGAGAAGTCTTTAAGTGATATCAGTCTTTTGCAGCAAATAAAATTAACATAGTCCCAACTGTATAAAACAGTCCACACCATTCTGACCTCCCTCTTCTCTACTAAATATGCATTATAGTTTGTTTACTGACTGGATATAGTTAGATGGTACTGACATTGTATAATGATAAAACTTTGAGTCCATCCCATGTTATGTGCAGTAAAAAAGTAAAGCAGCACCATTGCCCCTACTTTGTAAAGGGGCAGAATATCTTGGACTTACTATAGTAAAGTGTGTGGGCCTTCCTACAAGACATTTTAAGAATTTATGTTTTGTCCTTTAAATCAGGGGTCCTGGGAATCTGACCTGCCTGGATCTCAGCTGAGGAAACGGCTATGATGAGCTGTCCCACCACTCTCCCAGTCTATGTGATGCTACAGTGATGTTAACTTACACATGTTATACCAGTTGTATACTTCATGGAGTCAATTGGCTTTGATCCTTGTATGGAAACATGTTTTATAAGAATATAATAGAACATACGGTCTGCAAAATTTTGTGCAATATTGAAAAACAATTATGTGTAAAATACGCTGCAGTCTACATATGATATTGGGGGCTGACATGGCCTTACATGTGTAAATTCAGACTGAGACCCTAACTAAGCAACTGATATTCTTGCAGATACTGAAGTTGGTTAGTAAATCAGACCTGAGAACATACTCAGTCTTTATTCATACATATTGCTGAGCTGCAGCTTGTCTTGTATTCCAGAGCTGAAATCTTTTTTGTATATCCTACTGGTTCAGTTCTGTTCTGGTGACTTGAATTCTTTATACCAGCGACTGTACAGAAAATATGTGTCCTACTACTGGTGCTGAGCTAAGCCTTTAGGCAGTGGTGAACCTAGCCTCTTTGCTGCCTGAGGCGGACTATAGAAAGACGCCCCCCCCCCCCCATGCTACTAGTTTAACACACTGTTATCGTCGCACAATATACACAATACACAAAGTTACAAAACAGTTTTTAAGAAATCTTCTTCCTGTATTACTTCAGTATAAGATCAACGACACGGTAGTAACAATGACAATAACTTCACACATCTTCTGCTTGGTGGATGGACGAGCCCATGTGGCCCCCATTCTCTATAATAGGAGCGCTGCAGATAGCTGAGTACTGGACTTCGGCTATCTTTGCACTCCCATTGAAGTGAATGAGAGACCCATGGGTTCGTCCATCCACCAAGTGACACACCTATATATATGGGTGCGGTCAGGCTGAATTCCCACCCAGTGGGGGGAAAAACCCAATTCTCAGGCTCAGTGGGAGTCTCAGTAGACAGACCCCCATCAATCAGGTATTTATCCTCTATCATTTAGGTGAATACAGGGCAGTAACATTTTGTGACTTACAGGTGACGTCTCTGACTAATCCTTCACATTTCCCTTCTCTTCCCTTTGGATCGCCATGACCATTTCTTCCAGCTGTGACTTGTCTCTGTAAAGTTTGCAGCACAGACATCTTTGTCTCCTCACTTTTCCAGGCATCCAACCCACATTGTCTTCACCTGCACACCCATCCTGCTGCTACCCCAATTATAAAATATATGATATAACCCCCCCCATAATGAATAATACTCCCAAGTGCATCTTTATATTAATAATGTCCGTGTGTATCCTGTATAAATAGTGCCCCTTATTAATAATGCCCCAGGTGTTAACTAATTAAAAGGTTTTCCAGGTCATTAATAAACTAATCAGTGGGGCTCAAAAACCCAGTACCCCCACTGATCAGCTGTTTGAATGGTACCTGTGTAAGCGCCATGTCCGCTTCTCTGTTTACATAGTGTCATTCATCTTATAGCGGCCATGTAATGTAACTACAGCCTCGTCCTGTACATGTCTACAGTATGTGACAAGGCTGGAATTACATCACACGGCCACTATAAACAGACAGCTTATAATATAAACAGGCGCCATAGCCCCTATTTATAGCGCCACATTTACACACTCTATAATGTTCCACAGCAGCCCCTGCACACTGTATTATTCCTCGCAGCGGCCCCTGCACACGGTATTATGCTCCATAGTGGCCCCTGCACACTGTATTATGCCTCGCAGCAGCCCCTGCACACGGTATTATGCTCCATAGTGGCCCCTGCACACGGTATTATGTTCTACAGCAACCCCTGCACACAGTTTTAATAATAATAATAATAGTCCTTTAATAGTCCCACAGTGGGGAAATTCAGTGTGTTACAGCAGCAAAGATAAGATAAGATAAGCAGATACAAATACAAATACAACATGTACAGGAATGTTCCAAGGTGAGAGGCATTACATTAATAGCAGACAGACAGATAGGACGTAGGGGGGGGGGGGGGGGGGTATTTAACAGGCAGAGAGATATTTCAGTTCTCTGTATGTAATGATCTCCGCTTAGGTCGGTGTTGGTTGTACAGCCTAACCGCGGTGGGGAGGAAAGACTTCCGATAGCGCTCCTTCTCACACCTAGGGTGGAGCAGTCGGTCACTGACAGTACTGCCCAGCGCAATCACAGTCTCATGCATGGGATGGGAGTTATTCTCCCGCATGGAGTTCACCACGGACAGTATCCTTCTGTCACCCACCACCTGCACTGGGTCCAGTGGGCTCCCCAGGACAGAGCTGGCCCTTCTAATCAGCTTGTCAAGTTTATTTCTGCTCCCCCAGCAGGCCACTCCAAAGAAGATGGCTGATGCCACTACCGAGTTGAAGAAAGTCCTAAGAAGTGCCCCCCGGATTCCAAAGGCTCTCAGCTTCCTAAGCAGGTAGAGCCTGCTGTGGCCCTTCCTGTACAGGGCCTCCATATCTCGCCCCTTTCCTCTTCACACTGTACACTGCAGATTTTAGGTGCAACTCATCCAGCTGCTACCTACAGAAGTATTCTGACGACTCTGCAATAGTGGGTCTCATCACAGATGATGATGACAGGGAGTACAGAGAACTGAACCAGGATTTTGTGGACTGGTGCCACCGGAACCACCTGAAGATTAACGCGGGGAAGACCAAGGAGATGGTGGTGGACTTCCGCAAAGGCAGAAGCCCTCCTAAACCAGTGGACATCCTGGGGACGGGCATCGAGATTGTGAACACCTATAAGTACCTGGGTTTGCTCCTTAATAATAAGCTGGACTGGGCAGATCATATGGAGGCCCTGTACAGGAAGGGCCACAGCAGGCTCTACCTGCTTAGGAAACTGAGAGCCTTTGGAATCCGGGGGGCACTTCTTAGAACTTTCTTCAACTCGGTAGTGGCATCAGCCATCTTCTTTGGAGTGGCCTGCTGGGGGAGCAGTATATCAACCAGGGACAGAAATAAACTTGACAAGCTGATTAGAAGGGCCAGCTCTGTCCTGGGGAGCCCACTGGACCCAGTGCAGGTGGTGGGTGACAGAAGGATACTGTCCGTGGTGAGCTCCATGCAGAAGAAGAAGTCCCATCCCATGCATGAGACTGTGATCGCGCTGAGCAGTACTGTCAGTGACCGACTGCTCCACCCTAGGTGTGAGAAGGAGCGCTATCGGAAGTCTTTCCTCCCCACCGCGGTTAGGCTGTACAACCAACACCGACCTAAGCGGAGATCATTACACACAGAGAACTGAAAATATCTCTCTGCCTGTTAAATCCCCCCCCCCCCCTGCTACGCCCTATCTGTCTGTCTGCTATCAATGTAATGCCTCTCACCTTGGAATATTCCTGTACATGTTGTATTTGTATTTGTATCTGCTTATCTTTGCTGCTGTAACACACTGAATTTCCCCATTGTGGGACTATTAAAGGACTATTAAAGGACTATTATATGATCTGCCCAGTCCAGCTTATTATTAAGGAGCAGACCCAGGTACTTATAGGTGTTCACAATCTCGATGCTCGTCCCCAGGATGTCCACTGGTTTTGGAGGGCATCTGCCTTTACGGAAGTCCACCACCATCTCCTTGGTCTTCCCCGCGTTAATCTTCAGGTGGTTCTGGTGGCACCAGTCCACAAAAAACGGTTCAGTTCTCTGTACTCCCTGTCATCATCGTCTGTGATGAGGCCTACTATTGCAGAGTCGTCAGAATACTTCTGTAGGTAGCAGCTGGATGAGTTGCACCTAAAATCAGCAGTGTACAGTGTGAAGAGGAAAGGGGCTCCCTAGTGGCCCCTGCACACTGTATTATGCCCCATATTGGCCCCTGCACACATTATTATGCTCCATATTGGCCCCTGCACACGGTATTATGCTCCACAGTGGCCCCTGCACACGGTATTATGCTCCATAGTGGCCCCTGTACTGGTATTATGCTCCATAGTGGCCCCTGCACTGGTATTATGCTCCATAGTGGCCCCTGCACTTGTATTATGCTCCATAGTGGCCCTTGCACAGAGTATTATGCTCCATAGTGGCCCCTGCACTTGTATTATGCTCCACAGTGGCCCCTGCACACGGTATTATGCCCCATAGTGGCCCACCCATGAACTATTATTATACTCTGGGGTCTTTTCAGATCCCAGAGTATAATGATTGGAGACCCAGGGGAGGTGACAAACATAAAAACCAGTGTTACTTACCTATTCTGGACACAGGTGCACTCCTTGCAGCTTTTGGCCCTGTTTAATTGCGTGCACACGTCACGTGATCAGGCCGGCGACGCGACCTGATGACGTCACCAGAGGCCGCAAGCCTGCTTGGAGTAACACCAGATCACAGGAGAGGTAAGTAGGATATGGTTTTATGTTCTCTCACCTCCCCTGGGCCTCCGATTATTACAGTACAGTCCAAAAGTTTGGACACACCTTTTCATTCCAAGAATTTTCTGTATTTTCATGACTATAAAAATTGTAGATTCACACTGAAGGCATCAAAACTATGAATTAACACATGTGGAATTACATACTTAACAAAAAAGTGTGAAACAACTGAAAATTACTGAATTTCCCCACTGTGGGACTATTAAAGGACTATTATTATATTAAAATATGTCTTATATTCTAGGTTCTTCAAAGTAGCCATCTTTTGCTTTGATTACTGCTTTGCACACTGTTGGCGTTCTCTTGATGAGCTTCAAGAGGTAGTCACCTGAAATGGTTTTCACTTCACAGGTGTGCCCTGTCAGGTTTAATAAGTGGGATTTCTTGCCTTATAAATGGGGTTGGGACCATCAGTTGTGTTGTTCAGAAGTCAGGTGGATACAAAGCTGATAGTCCTACTGAATGGAGTGTTAGAATTTGTATTATGGCAAGAAAAACGCAGCTAAGTAAAGAAAAACGAGTGGTCATCATTACTTTAAGAAATGAAGGTCAGTCAGTCCGAAAAATTGGGAAAACTTTGAAAGTGTCCCAAAGTGCAGTGGCCAAAACCATCAAGCGCTACAAAGAAACTGGCTCACATGAGGACCGCTTCAGGACAGGAAGACCAAGAGTCACCTCTGCTGCGGAGGATAAGTTCATCCGAGTCACCAGCCTCAGAAATCACAGGTTAACGGCAGCTCAGATTAGAGACTAGGTCAATGCCACACAGAGTTCTAGCAGTAGACACATCTCTACAACAACTGTTAAGAGGAGACTGTGTGCAGCAGGCCTTCATGGTAAAATAGCTGCTAGGAAACCACTGCTACGGACAGGCAACAAGCAGAAGAGACTTGTTTGGGCTAAAGAACACAAGGAATGGACATTAGACCTGTGGAAATCTGTGCTTTGGTCTGATGAGTCCAAATTTGAGATCTTTGCTTCCAACCACCGTGTCTTTGTGCGACGCAGAAAAGGTGAACGAATGGACTCTACATGCCTGGTTCCCACCGTGAAGCATGGAGGAGGAGGTGTGATGGTGTGGGGGTTCTTTGCTGGTGACACTGTTGGGGATTTATTCAAAAGTGAAGGAATACTGAACCAGCATGGGAATCACAACATCTTGCAGCGGCATGCTATTCCATCCAGTTTGTGTTTAGTTGGACCATCATTTATTTTTCAACAGGACAATGACCCCAAACACACCTCCAGACTGTGTAAGGGCTATTTGACCAAGAAGGAGTGATGGCGTGCTACGCCAGATGACCTGGCCTCTACAGTCACCAGACCTGAACCCAATCAAGATGGTTTGGGGTGAGCTGGACCGCAGAGTGAAGGCAAAAGGGCCAACAAGTGCTAAGCATCTCTGGGAACTCCTTCAAGACTGTTTGAAGACCATTTCAGGTGACTACCTCTTGAAGCTCATCAAGAGAATGCCAAGAGTGTGCAAAGCAGTAATCAAAGCAAAAGGTGGCTACTTTGAAGAACCTAGAATAGAAGACATATTTTCAGTTGTTTCACACTTTTTTGTTAAGTATATAATTCCACATGTGTTAATTCATAGTTTTGATGCCTTCAGTGTGAAACTAAAATTTTTATAGTCATGAAACTACAGAAAACTCTTGGAATGAGAAGGTGTGTCCAAACTTTTGGTCTGTACTGTATACTCCGGGGTCTGAAATGACCCCGGAGTATAATGATAGTAGTATTTGAGGCCCGCGGCCTCACTTGCCGATGCCCGCAGCTGCTCACAGCGGTATCCACTTCCCTTTCTGCGTCCCATAGCAGAAGGGGAAGCGGAGGCGGCCACGAGCAGATGCGGGCTAGGTAAATAAATAGGCTGTTACCTGCTGGGGATACTCCAGCAGGTAACGGCCTATTTATATATAAAAAAAGTTATCCTCACCTACCTGTGATGCCTTGATGGAGCCGCCGCCGCCTCCTCTTCTTGTCCGCAACATCTGTGTCTCAGCGTAGGCGGCGTGATGACGTCATTGTATCGCCACCTGTGCTGAGATGCGACGTCTCGTAAACCAGCCCAGGACAGGCCCCGCTCAGCTTTGTTTTGTTTTTTTAAAGCGGCCTGGGCTGGTTTACATTGAATAGTAAAAATGCCACCCCCCGGACAGTGCCGCCTGAATCGGCCGCCTCACTTTGCCTCATTAGCGGTGCGCGCCTGCCTTTAGGGCCAAGTTTTTCAACAAGCTTGTTGACTATTTATAATGGAAACCAGCGGAAATGCTACTTTCACGCTATTGAGCTCAATGGTTACCACTGTTGCCTTGCACAACTTACTGGGTTCCAATACAGCCAAGGACAACATCTGAATGGAGTTTATTTGTTCCCCCCATGTTTGTGTGGGTTTCCTCCCATCAATTTTGACTTTGAGCATAGAGAGATGCTACTGCACACTGGGAGTACAGTTCCCAACGCATCTGTACCACCCAAAATGACTATCATGGAGGGTCCCCATTATTTAAAGTGCTGCCACCTTTATGATGTGCCTGAAATCTATACCAGCTTGTAGCTGTAGATTTCGGGGATCATCTGTGCCAGCAAACTGTAAGTGATAAGCGTAAGTGATATCAAGTGTAGCGCAACTCCTGCAACAAAAACTCCAGTTGGGACAATTATTGTTGTAACTAGTATGTAAAAATACGCAAACCTTTTTATAATAAATCTGCCCCAATATCTTCTGGGTGTCATATGGCTTCAGCAACTGTATGTGCAGTACTATACCTCATACCTGATGTCAGATCGAAATAAAGAAATTATGAGATACACTTTATATCTGAGGAGCAGAGTAGCTAGAAGTCCATATTTTCATGGCCTTTATACCTAGTAATATTATGGTGTGGTGGCAATAAAGGACCCTGAACATACAGGTGCATCTCAATAAATTAGAATATTTTTGAAACGTTCATTCATTTCAGTAATTCAGTAATACAATCCATAATCAGCGTCTTCCATGATTGTGTGTCCTACTGAATCAGACTGAGGGACCATTTAAAGGCTTAGGAAACCTTGGCAGGTGACATACTGAATTTACAATACTGAACTTTTTTACAATATTCTAATTTTCTTAGATTTGGGTTTTCATTACCTGTAATCCATAATCAACATTTACAGAAATAAAACACTTGAAATAGTACACTCTGTGTGTAAAGAATCTAGAAAATATAGGAGGTCACTTTTTTAATTTAATTACTGAAATAAATAAACATTTCAAAGATATTCTGATTTATTGAGATGCACCTGTATCTCTATGGAAGGATGTAAATGCTATACTACTCTATTGGCTCAGTAGTGGTGTTTTATTTCATTCCACCGCATCATTCTCTGTACGCTGATCCAGTCTCGTTCCTCCTATAGTCATAGTTTCTATATCTTGCACTGATGAGGATTAACAAGCAGGGAACAGCCATCCATATGTACAGTAAGTGTAATAAGTGGCGGTGTCATTTTATTCTGTATCTGGCCTATATATGAGATATTTTGGATGTTGGCTCTAAAGAGACATGCCACATGGCACAAACCCTAGTGTATGACTTTCACTATGCCCATTTCATGCCATAGATGTCCAAACTTATCCACAATACAAAAAGTGTTGTTTTTTTTTACTTTGGAAACAATGCAGAACATTTGTTGAAAAAATGGCCCAAAAAGATATGTCATAATGTAAGTTATTTTTCCAATGGAACATCGTTCATAAAGATCGAAACACTGTGGATTCATTTTGCCTCGCAGACAATAGGAAATGCTGTAATTGTAGTATTTACCACTAGCGATCATGAACAGTTTTATTATATTTCTAAGTGTAATTCATTCATGTTATAACTCATACTTAAAGCAGATTAACAGCAGAGCCATCCCGGGAAGCCCTACAACAATGACAATTACAGCCAATAATTATATCTTAATTGGTGCAAATTATCTTTATGTAAAGAATTAGCTTTACATAAAAATAACATACTGTGCAGATCCAGATTGCAGTCAGTGAATAGAAACATCCGCTCTTCTTTATATTCAGAGCTTTGCCATGCAAGATACTGTAATGTGAGGGACTTATTGCAAAGATCAGAATGGGCCCTTCCCATTAGGGCCTGGCATTTGTTGACTTTTTCTTAGAACTGTGTGCTGTGTGATTCCTCTGCTGTTCCTCATGGAAATGTATGACTATATTAACAGTGGCCACAACCCCAACACTATCATGAGTGACAGTGACAGAATCAGAGCCCCACTGACAAGAAAAATGGTAATGGCCAGATGTAAATGTATTTATACAATTCCAGGAGGAATGATACCATACAGAAAAGATCCACCAGAATTGTTAATGCAATTTTTTTTTTTTTTTTACTGAAACAGGTTCGTAGTGAGAGCTTTCAGAACATTCACATGACCTACCCAGGCTGGAGCTCATTGCAGCATTATAATGTAGATGGATAGAACAACCCACAGCCAGTCGAGTCAGTAAAACCATTCTGAAGTTAACAGGCCCAAGATCCAAGCATAATAAACAGCAGTCAGATATACCGCACCTATAACATGCTATATCAAGCGTATACATTCAGGTTATTAACAGCAAATGAAATTTTACACCATTGCAGTAACATAGGAAAGGGAGCAGCGTGTCTGAGAAGAGTGCTGTTATCGCTCTGGTGGGCAGGTTGTGCGTCTCCTTGTGTTCTGAATGGGTTGAGCTGTGTTTGCTCCAGTTCCTCAACACTGCACCCGTTGTGTATATAAATGAACAGTTTGGGCAGCTGCTGGACATTTCCTTCCTTCAGTACTGAGAAACACACTGCCTTTGTGTGTGTAATTCATCATATTCACTATAATGCCACATAGCACACGAGCATGCACTGCAGTATTATAGTCGTGGCTTAAGGTAGCCATTATTTAAAGATAACTTAAAATAATACAAAAAAATCTTCTATTTCTCAGATGTGCATTTAGATTCCTGCTTTCCAGATTCCTAAACAGTGAAGGCATCGTACGATATTAGAAAAAAATTATCCATATGACCCACCCAACCCATCCACGGGAGTAGATGAGGAGAGCAGACAAAGGAGCAGATTTACTATTCTGGTTATGACTTAAAGAGGTTGTCCAAGATAATTTTATTGTTTTATTATATATATATATATATATATATATTAGGCCAGGGAAGGTAAAGAAAATAAAAAAAAACATACTCACCTGTCCCTGTGCTCCGGCGCCTCTCAGCATGGTCCGGCCCTGCTGTCCCAATGTGATAAAGCCTCAGGAAAGGACATCCCTTGTTCTTCACCGGACCGCGCTTGGATGCATTGGAGCACCAGGACAGGTTTTTTGGGGGTTTTTTTCACCTTCCCCAACCTAATTAAAAAAAAAAAAATACATAAAAAATTATCCTGGACAACCCCTTTAACTGTGGCATAAAATGTGCGAAAATATGTTGCATCTTAGTACTACTTTTAGATCAAATTTTTCCAAGTAGCTTGACAAGGACAGTGGGTTGAGATGAGACAGTGTGTGCCACAATTGTGCCAAAATTCTGGCTCAGATTAAGTATTTGTGAAGATGGCCATGCATGTTAATCGACATTAAAAATAAATTGTCCAATTGGGGGCCATTTTAATAAAAAGAAAAATGCAATGAGTCTGTTAAAATTGGATGATGATTGGCTGAATGCAGGTAGTCTTACCAAACATTCCATTTTTTAACCAATCACCAGCTGAAAATTTTCAACATGGCTAATCTCTTTTTGGCAAACAAAAGCCCCAGGTCAGCTGTCGTGAAAAGTAGTTTGCAGCATCTTTATAAATGATTGTTGGCTGAAATTTGGCCAACCAAAGTCTAAAGTTTAAGACTAGTCTAAAGTTGGCCGTACAAACTGTATTTTCATCAACTGAAACAGCCTATGGCATGTGGATGCTGTGAGCATTTAACTGCCAATATTTGCCACTTATTCTGCCAAAAACAGATCGGTCATGCTGGATATTTTATCTGAATGCTGTCTGAAAATTCCAGTATTTGGCATGATCGGTCACTTTTATTCGTTCATCAGCGAACTCGCGCACACTTACTGCACTTTTTTTTGTAAGCAGCTAAACTTCCCTCTGATCAGGTAAATTATTCTTGTGAACAAACCCATCATCCAACATGTAATGTGTATTGCTGGCGTAAGACTAAATAGTCTAAAAATAAACTAGGTTTGTCATCCAGCATCAGCCAGTGTGATACATGTGCTGCAATTTCAGACTGTCTAGTCAAAGCCTAGATTACCTTCTGCATGGCCGTTTTGCTCCCAAGGGGCAACCATTTTCACTGATCTTTCATGCATTTAAGTGTATTGAGGGAGCCATGAAAATGGACAAAAATAGGGTGTAACCTATTTTTTGACACTCCATTAAAACGGACCATCAAAAAATTTTAACACATCCGTGTGGCAGCCATTAAAAAACAGCCATAACGTGTGAATGTAGGCAAAGTTCACTGTAAGGGAATTGCCAGTTGAGCAATTCCCTAGTGCTGCTGCAGAACCCTGGGGGGAGGGGCACAACAAGACAGTGAGCCCTAAGCTGAACCCCCCCGCTGTCCCTGGCTAACTTGCCTGATCTGTCCTAGGCGACAGCTACTGGTCGACAATCCCTTCTTAATATAGGTGACAACACAGAACGCGGACAGAACAAACAACATGAAAGGGAGGTCAACTAGCCAAGGGGTCGGGAACAGTCGAGCAATGCAGTACAGAATCAAAATCCAAGAGAATAGTCAAAGTCAAAGCCAGAGGTCAGGAATAAGAATAGAAGAAATTAAACAGCAAGGAGTAATAGCCAGTACGCACGAGGCAATAGCAATGCCAATGTGAATGTAAGCAAACAATAAATAGGAAGAACCCGCCCCAGACTTTATAGATAGACAGGCTGTCAATCACACAGGCAAGTCTAAGATTAACTATTTGAGGAGCAGAAGAAACAAGGTGCAGGAGACGGGTGTGGCTGAAATTCAATTACATTGTCTAGGACAGTGTTCTGTCTGAGCAACAAGAACCTTAAGCAAGGAATCAAACTGAACACGCCTCCTTCACCACAGCGTGCGAGCGGAGGGTGGCGCAGAGACCTGAACAGGCAGAGACATTACAGTTTACCCTGTTATTAAATGTGAGCCATATACAGAGAGAAAAGGGAATATATACAGTGCCTTGCAAAAGTATTCAGCCCCCTTGAACTTTTCAACCTTTTGCCACATTTCAGGCTTCAAACATAAGGATATAAAATTTAAATTTTTTGGTGAAGAATCAACAACAAGTGGGACACAATCGTGACGTGGAACGCAATTTATTGGATATTTTAAACTTTTGTAAAAAATAAAAAACTGAAAAGTGGAGCGTGCCAAATTATTCTGCCCCCTTAAGTTAATACTTTGTAGCGCCACCTTTTGCTGCGATTACAGCTGCAAGAGCAGTTTTCAGCTCTTTCCACAGATTCTCGATTGGATTCAGGTCTGGACTTTGACTTGGCCATTCTAACACCTGGATACGTTTATTTGTGAACCATTCCAATGTACATTTTGCTTTATGTTTGGGATCATTGTCTTGTTGGAAGATAAATCTCCGTCCCAGTCTCAGATCTTTTGCAGACTCCAACAGGTTATCTTCCAGAATGGTCCTGTATTTGGCTCCATCCATCTTCCCATCAATTTTAACCATCTTCCCTGTCCCTGCTGAAGAAAAGCAGGCCCAAACCATGATGCTGCCACCACCATGTTTCAGGGTGATGAGCTGTGTTGCTTTGCTTGTGGCAAACTTTAAACGAGACTTTTTATGGATATCTTTGAGAAATGGCTTTCTTCTTGCCACTCTTCCATAAAGGCCAGATTTGTGCAGTGTATGACTGATTGTTGTCCTATGGAAAGACTCTCCCACCTCAGCTGTAGATCTCTGCAGTTCATCCAGAGTGATCATGGGCCTCTTGGCTGCATCTCTGACCAGTCTTCTCCTTGTTTGAGATGAAAGTTTAGAGGGACAGCCGGGTCTTGGTAGATTTGCAGTGGTCTGATACTCCTTCCATTTCAATATGATCGCTTGCACAGTGCTCCTTGGGATGTTTAAAGTTTGGGTAATCTTTTTGTATCCAAATCCGGCTTTAAACTTCTCCACAACAGTATCACGGACCTGCCTGGTGTGTTCCTTGGTCTTCATGATGCTCTCTGCGCTTTAAACAGAACCCTGAGACTATCACAGAGCAGGTGCATTTATACAGAGACTTCATTACACACAGGTGGATTATATTTATCATCATCAGTCATTTAGGACAACATTGGATCATTCAGAGATCCTCACTGAACTTCTGGAGTGAGTTTGCTGCACTGAAAGTAAAGGGGCCGAATAATATTGCACGCCCCACTTTTCAGTTTTTTATTTTTTACAAAAGTTTAAAATAACCAATAAATTTCATTCCACTTCACAATTGTGTTCCACTTGTTGTTGATTCTTCACCAAAAAATTAAAATTTTATATTCTTATGTTTGAAGCCTGAAATGTGGCAAAAGGTTGAAAAGTTCAAGGGGGCCGAATACTTTCGCAAGGCACTGTAAATATAATATAGTGATTAAACCCTCATACTCTTCCCATTTTGGCTTTCCACCATTTCCATTTTGTAATAAATTTAGCTACACTGTAATTCTTCCTGGCCTAATATTTTTCATATTGTAGGGAGAGAGTCTCTTAGTGCCTTCAAAGTTCGACATTTGGCACACCCTCCTCAATCCAATCATTTCCAATAACTTTTCTTGCCATAAATAACAAAAAAGTTATTGCCTTTTTTCTTATTAACCGTAATCCCACTCATATATCCTAATACACAACACAAAAATTACATGGCTATTTCTGGGGAGAAAATTCTTTTTTTTTCTGATCCTGAACAACCCCTTTAAAGAGATTATATCACTACGGCATTCCCTTTATTAAATGAAGCCATCCAGGCGATCGGCTCATTGTCACAGGTTGAGCATCTGCAAGCCCCTCTGCTCAGGAAAGAGGAAAATCTTCCTTGTTAAAGGACTCTAGCTAATAGAGGGGTGTCCGTGGCAGGGTACCCATCTCTTTGAAACAACCCCTTTGTAACAGAATAGCTATACAGGCCCTGTTCGCAGATCAGTAGATTTTTTTTTTTTTCAGGTGACTTGTGAGGCCAGTCAGCGCCTTCTGCGGAAGGGATCCGGGACGTTACCGCCGGCAAGCAGTTTCACTTTGAGAAGAGAGCCCAACAAGGATGAGACCGCACTGGGAGGACTCCGGAGCACCAGGGACAGCTGAGTATGATTTATTTTTATTTTTTTCACCTCTTCCGGCCTATTTAAAATATAAAAATTTTGCCTGGACAACCTCTTTAGCTGCGCATGTACGTGAGGTCCAAGGCATGCGTTCTGAAGCCGAGGTACATGGCTCCGGCTTCACTAAAGAACAGGATTATAGACACTGATTAGTATAAAGGTTTTGTTTTGTTTTTTAATTTGGGCACAGACAGCATTACAATAGAGCTATTTGGGACACTAAGTCACTAGTCCATAAGGACCTGTGAGTGGTTTAGTGTCCCAAATCGACCTGACTGGTACCCTTTAAGGATTCTATGAAAGCTGGATGACAATCCCTTTGGAGGGGGGGGGGGGTTGTCACTCAGTTTTCTCTGAAATATCACAAGGGCTCTATTTATGAAAAGATAGTAGAAAAGAACAACAAAAGGGCTTAAGGTTTATCTGTGACTTCTTTTTAGGGAGGGGATTTTCTTTAACCATTTCACAGCCACCCGCAAAGTGACTGCGAGATGTAAATCTCTGGTACAAGGATTAATCGGCTGGTGTCTACAGTTCAGAGGCGTTTATTTGGGTTCATATAGTGGAATGTGCCAGCTCTTAAATATTTTTCTTCACTGTTTGTAATACTAGGACACAGATGTCAAAACACATCAGGAGAAGAGGATTGTGGGAGATAAGCAACATTCAGCCGCTGCTTAACTCATTGGAAGCTCCTGGAGTCCAGAACATATTTTTCTATCTTAGGAAAAGATCTCCTGCTACTACTACTTCTCCACTACAATCGAAACCCTGTGATTTGTATTGTTTCTTTACTCACAAGGTGTCACTTTCACACCAAGTCCGCCACCATATCATTATTTATTCTGAGATGAACTGTTTATTACAGGCCTGCCACCTGTATTTACAGTTATGTCTCGTAGAGCGCTGTAAAATATTATATATTACATAGAAACCAATATAAACGTATATATAATATAACACTACAGAGTAAAACATGTAACTGGAATAGCTGCAAGTGTGTGTAGTCAGCAGATTCATAAAATCTTTATTTAGATTTATAGGTGTCCCCATTACACATCTAATATACAATCTTTTAAGGAAATATTAACCCAAAATATTATGTAAAGTGAAAGGTACCCTTTGATGAACCTACGATGAAATATTATTGAGCTATATGTACTGTGAATTGCTAATACAGGGAAGTTCTTTTAATCCATCATTTGATATTCCAGGAAATCTGATAAGGCAACACTTGTTTTTTGACATCTTCTGCATACTCACCCCACAAAAAAATAACCCTCCCATCAACAAAAAAAATAAAAAGGTTATCGGAGTCAATATATGAAGCCCAAAACAAATTTTTTTTTTTTTTGCACAAAAAGGCATTGTATGTAGTAAAATGAGTAAAGCAAGAAAATCTCCATAAATATGGTATCACAGTTGTAGAAATGACCCGCTGAAAAAAAAGTTATCATGTCATCTTAAGAGCAGAGTGAACGTCAAAAAGACACACAAAAATAATGAAGAAATTGCAGTTTTTTTTCCACCATCCCTTCCAAACATTAATAAAAGCTAAATAAAATTATATCTAGCCCAAAATGGTACCATCTAAAAATACAACTTGTCTTGTAAAAAAAAACCCTGATATATCTGTGTCAACAGAAAAATAAAAAAGTTATGAATTTTCAAATACAGTGATGGAAAAACTTAAAAAAAAACTTGACAAGCCTTAGCGCCCAAACTCTTCAACTCAACTTTTTTTTTTTAAGTGTACAGTATGTTCACTTGTGAGGAACCGAAACCTTAAAATTGTACTAAAAAGTTAATTTTTGCACTTCATGGTGGTATCATTTAGTATTCTGTAAGCTGTACTCAGAGGCTGGAAAAAAATTCAGAATGGGGTGAAATTAGAGAAAAACTACAATTGTGCCATTTTCTAATTTTGTTTTTACAGAGTTCATTGCATGGTAAAATGACGTTACCCATATTCTGCGGGTTGATGCAATGATGGTGATACCAAATTGATATAGTTTTTTTATGTTTTAATAACTTTACAAAAATTGAGAAATTAAAAAAAAAATACCAACACTTCTTTGAGTTAACATATTCAGACCCCCTTAACTTTTGTTTTTCCATGTTTTTGAAGGTGTTTTTCTAGTGCAAGTTGTAATTTTTATTTATACTATTTTGGGAAATGTCTAAAGCTTTGATAATGTTTTATTCAATTTTTTTAGGAAGGTGAAACAGTTAAAAAAATTGCAATTCAGCCATTTTGATTTATTTTTCTGCTACAGCATTTACTGTAAGGGATAAACAATTTTATATTTTTATAGTTTGGGCATTTTAAGACACAAGAATGGCTAATGTGTTTATATTTTTATTTTTCTGTGTATTTTTATATGTGATCTAGGGAAAAGGGGGTGATTCGAATTTTATTTATTTTTTTTTACTTTCACCCCACTAGGGATCTTATTATACAATACAATATACTAATGTATTGCAGTACATTGTAAACTCCATGCGCCTCTTTTATAAGCGGCCATCAGTAGGCTCCTGGCTGTCATGAGAACCGATAACTAAGCCCAGATGACGCTCTTGGGGCAGCGATTTTGATCAATGTGGCAGTACCCATGCACTGCCACTTCTTAGATGCTGTGGTTACAATTGACCGAGGCATCAATTATGATACCAGCTCTTCTCATGGATTCAGGTACTGACATCTACCATACTATTATGGTGGATGTTGGAAAGGTGTTAATAACTATCACTACTTATGTCCATTGGACAAAAAACTTCCCTGGTCATGTGATGGACAGATGTGCAAGGTCAGACACAGTTCTCATAATAGATCTGCACTTATGTTTCCATTACATAACCAGAACGGATATTTGTCTACTTAAACAGTTGATATTGAATGACAGCAAGCAGAGATCTTCTTGAAAAAAGTGAAAAATTGATGCAAATGGCATGTTGAAATCTTTTCATCATAAATTTTATTTTGTAAAATCGGAATATCCCTTTCAACTACAGGATAATAGTTTGATAAATGATATAATAATTATATAACAGCCCCAAATATGTAATGAATGCCCTTCACCTGCCTTAGCAATGTATGACATCCTTCAATCCATTCCCCTCCTACATAAAAGATAAGTGATTCCTGGGTGAAGTTTCAGAGTGTTGGGGGGATGAGGTGGAAGAAGATCAAACTCTGCAGATTATCTACACACCAGGATAATTTGTTTAGACACACCAAGAACAAGGTGCTTTGTACTAGGGTCAACTTTCAGGCTGGTTGAAGCCGAGAATGGGAGGAGGAGGGGGAGTGTGATACGTGAAGCTTTACACAGTTAAATGGACACAGCTATACAGTTACACTAAGGCCCAGCTACAGGAGGCCTGTATTTGTTGGCTGGAGTTTGACATGTGAATTTATAAGAACTCAGGTTCAAGTAGTGCTGTGCTCTGGTATTCACCATGGGATTTGCTATTAATAGGATCTGCCGTTCTATGACAGAGTGCGTTTATTTAACAAAGATCTGTAGCAACTCACTAATGCCTCGCTGCATAGGCCACATACCAAAAACATTGTACTCATAACTTGCAAACATTTCATATGATAGCTCAGCCACTAGATTTATTATCCACTATTATACAATGTGATACACTATATGCAGCAAGAGGCTACGGAATATGGAATGTGTGCTAATAAAAAATAACATACCATCCAAACCCTCTTGTCTTGTGTGACTACATGTAGGCTGCATATCATTCACTTCTCGATCTACAGTACTGTGCAGCTCAATGTACGATATTTCAAGCATGTCGTGCAGTGAAAGGGAATCCCTAAGGAGAAAAAAAGATGAATTTCCCATTGTAGTTACTCAATAGAAAACAGCCAAGTGGTTCAATGGTTAGCAATATTGCTTTCCAAAATATCTATGATTTTTATGATCTTTCCATGTTTAGTTAGGTTTGGTCTGAGTACTCCGCTCTACTCCTACACTTGAAAAACATACCATTATGTTTATGATATGTATTGTGACAATCTCTGAAATATTGTGATGCTATATATAGATGAGTGAAACAGTTTGTAGAAAACCGGTTTTGACCTGAATGTTGCAAAGTTTTGAATTTGAATAAATCCAAACTTTTTGCAGTTCAGTTTGCACTAAGTGGCCAAAATGGCTGCCACCATGTGAAAGTATGGAGGAAGCAAAGAACAAGGATCACATGACCACAGGGGTCAGGTGGGCTTCCCCATAATGCCTTGCATGGAGCCCTCATGACAGGGTACAGCCAATCATGAGGAACTATTGAGGCATTATAAATAACTCAGGCTGGAAGTGAAAGTCTATTTTGTGGGGAGAGATTAGACAGATAGGAGCGTATCAATATTCAGATTGAGAGTGTTGGGGAATACAGATGCACAGATAATAGCGTGTGGGGAAGTGCTGTGTGTTAACCAACTTCTGACTTAGACGTGGGACTGAAGATGAAGACATAGATTTGGTTGATAGAGAGTTGGAGTCAATGGAATTTATTAAGATTGGCATTTTAAACCTGACGAGATATTCCTGAATTTAATGCGCCTCTAAATAATTCAGGATTTCAGGAGCCAGAATTAAAATCTACGTCAGTCAGGAACTAACATAGTCTTCAGACAAAGGCGTAACTTGAAGTTCCTGGGTCCAAGTGCAAAATATGTAACGAGATCCCCACATGCTGTCTACAATACTGGTGTCTTCCCATGTTGTACAGAGACCTTTAGGAACCTGAGGCTGTAGGGCTTGATAGCTATTGCTACCTCTGCAACCACTACAGCTACTCCCCTGATTTCAGGTATTACTTATGCCAGGTTTCTGGCATGAAAAGTTGGTGGGCCGAGCTGTGCCTACCTTGAACTACCTTGGACCCCACCCTTTTTTTATGAAAAATGGCACGCAGAGTGCAGATAAAACAATGTGGCGCTCCTTTGGTGGAAAAAAAGGGCTGCACCAAAGATCCACCACATTTACACCCATCTACACCAGAAAACTGGTGTAAATGGATTTATATATTCCCACTGCCTACTATCTGTATACCCAAGGTTATATCTTTTGCTGTCAAAGTTACTAAGGGTCCATATAAATGTATTATGGTTCTAGACAACTCGGACGTTGAATTTCTGCCTGAGAAAAATATTGTACCTTGATGATACAAATCCTGTATATATATTGCATGCTAAAAGTTGAAGGCCAGGGCTCCACGTAGCGAGCCCGCAGCAAGAAAAGGCTGCGGTGGAAACGCATCAGATTTTTCCTCATAGTTTTTCACAGAAAGTCTGAAGTTTTCCTCTGAGGACTTTCTGCCCCTATTATACCGATATGGAAAATGGCAGAGTTTCCGTAGGTATAATTGGCATGCTGCAATATTCCAAAATGTAGCTTTTCTGCTGCAGACTTTTTTCTACAATGTGTGGATGGGATTAGCCAGAATCCCATTTACTTTGCAGGTACTGTAAAACAAAGCTGTGTTTTTGCAATGTGGGGCCTGGCCTTATACAGTATTGTATTTTATTGTAATTTTACCACCCACAATTGGTATCATCCTGATAAAATCCAGCTCAAACAACATAACAGAAGAGATGCCTACAAAACAGAACATTTTATGGGGGTAACTAACGGGATGGCAATCATGAAAGCCAGAGGCGTAACATGAAGCTCCTGGCACTGATGCAAAATCTGTACCAGGCCCTCCAACTATAATAATTTGTAGTAATGGTCTCTTCATATTGGGAACAGACACCTTATCGGCCACTAAGGCTCCAGGGCCTAACTGCACCCTCTTAAGTTATGCTCCTGATGAAAGGGGGCAAAGGGGGGTTGCCATCACTCAAGTGACAGAACAGAGTAGATGATAGAAGGCAATGGAAAACTGAAAGACTAAATGTCATTAGGAAAATGAGAAAATTATAGAAGACAAAATAATCATGAGTTTTTCATTTTCATCTTTGGAACTCATTTGTTGAAGGTGGTCATGGTGGAGAGGGGCCCTATTCTGTGTTTAGCTGTGGGGGTCATTATAACTTGTTTTGTGCTAACACAGCTGCAAAAATGTACAGGCGCATCTCAATAAATTAGAATATCTTTGAAACGTTTATTTCTTTCAGTAATTACATTAAATAAGTGACCTCCTATATTTTCTAGATTCTTTACACACACAGTGTTCTATTTCAAGTGTTTTATTTCTGTAAATGTTGATTATGGATTACAGGTAATGAAAACCCAAATCTAAGAAAATTAGAATATTGTAAAAAAGTTGAGTATTGTAAATTCAGTGTGTCACCTGCCAAGGTTTCCTAAGCCTTTACATGGTCCCTCAGTCTGGTTCAGTAGGACACACAATCATGGAAGACGCTGATTATAAATTGTATTACTGAATTACTGAAATGAATGAACGTTTCAAAGATATTCTAATTTATTGAGATGCACCTGTAATAGGGAATCTTTTTTTGTGTGTCTGTATATTCTGTTTCTATAAAGGTAATAGTCAATGTCCTTGTTGGTGCGGGGAAATAATTCAGATTTTCTGCTGTCAGTCATGTTTCTTATAAAAATGTCTAAACCAACCTGTCATCGGGCTAATTCAGCTGGATTACTGAGGAGGGGGGCGCGATGCTAAGAATATCCTTTCCTTGTTCATAATGTGATTGCTAAAATTTTTACCTTTAATGAGCTGATGACATTTACACATAAATGTCTAATATTGCCTACTGCAACTTTTATCCTCCTTTCAACAGTCTGTACATCAGTGAATATTGTCAAGTGGCCCCAAGGAAAAAGAAAAGTTAGCAAAGGAAAAAAATAAGGTATGTGGAATTTTCCTGATGTGTGGTCATGTAAAAATGTTCAATATAATGGGAGAATAACACAACAAGTTAACTTTGCAAAAATTTACAGATATGTACTTTTAGGTGCTGTAGAAACTCAGCAAAAAAAATCCGCAGCAGAAAAGCTGGCATTTTCCATATAAGTATAATAGGGGCAGAATAGCCGCAGAAGAAAACTCTGCCATGGTCATTTCCACAGAGTTTTTTTGAAGTGATTTGCTGCATGGGGCCTTAACCTTAATAGACAATTTCTTGCATATATTTTCCAAAACTTACAGGATAAAAAGTTAATTTATAACGTATCAAATAATTTCCATAGATGTATATTTCAGGATAACGCCTGAATAGTTTTGACTTTCAGAAACTTTTAGAAACTCTATATTTATCTGTTTTGATCACATAATAGTTAATAAATAATATGGGACAGCCCAAAATCAGAAACTAGATGCACTTGCGTCTATAGGTGCTGATGTATGTGATCCAAACAAAATGCAGTAAATTTTCTGTATTAACCTAACGTCATATACAGTGATTTTGATGTGTAAGAAAGACCCTGCCACAGTAATGGGTGGAAATATTGCATTATTATGCATAATGTTGGATTAATAAAGAAGATAATGGTTTCAAACGACTATATAGTTTTTGATTTTTTAGATATTTCTTAGAGTTGTATGAAAGTAAAGAAATAAAACATGCCTACATTTTTTTTTTTTTTTGAAACAGTGCCACAACTTGCTTCAGCTGCCTTACCGGAGACAGTCTATGGGCAAGAGCAGCTCTGTTCCTGGGGAGAGAATGGTTGTATTTCTAGTCTCATACAACCTTACTAGCCCCTTAGTAACTACCGATATGCCTTTTTATGACTCTTAAGTGTTGCACAGATCTCCCATACTTAGAGGAACCAAACATTTTTTTAAATACAGCCTATATTGTGTGAAAATGGTAAAATGTAAAAAAAAAAAATGTGAATTTGGAATCCTGCTAATTGTATAGACGTGCAAATATTTTAAACATAAGAAGCCAATGATGGAAATGTTGCTTTTTTATTCCCTCCAGAATGAGGTAATAAAAAAGCTAATCAATGAGTTATATCTACACCAATTAAAAATACAATTTGTCCCACAAAAAGCAAGCCCTGATACAGTCACATGTATTAGAAAAAAAAGTTCTGACTCTTGGTATGCAACAGTGACAAAATGGAAAAAAATATTTGTTCATTAGGATCCAAAAAAGGTTGGTAAGTGGTTAAATATTTGAAAAATGTAAATTGAAATTAATTTGACTTTTTTTGTTTAAAAAATGTGCTAGAATAACAACTACATTCTCAATATTTTATTTTACTGTATAAAAAAAAAGCAAATAGAGCAGCCAATTTACTTGTCATTAGGTAATACTTTTTCATCACTCTGCAATTTTTAGTGATTAATATGAAATGTACAAGTCTAATAATAATTATAATAATCAGCAACATAGGACCACGATAGTTAAGGCAGGATTCACACTACAGTTAGATATCCGTTATGATAGTGTCCGTTAAAAATAAAAAATAAAAAAAATGGCCACCTATCATAACAGACATTAACGGACACTAACTGATGTTAATGTGTCCAATTTTTTTAGCTGATCCATTTAATGGACACATTAGCATCACAGCAACAATTAGTGTCCATTTTTATACTATCCGTTTTTTTACTTTTTTTTTGTTTCTACTTTCTGAGCATGTGCAGAAAAAAAAAACAGACAGTAATAACACACAGTATAACGGACACTCGTCTGTTACTGTCCGTTACCCATAGACTTTAATGTTAAAAAATAATGGACGCTTGACGTCCGTCATGAAACCGTTTTTTTTTTTTAACGGACACAACAGACCTGCATGTTGGATTTTTTTGTCCGCAAAAAAAAAACGGACATGGGACGGATTGGCTGTATAATAGATACTAACGGTCACTAACGGACACAAGATAAAATCCCATTGAAATGAATGGAAATTTTAATGGACTTGTGATGGTTCTGCTAGTGTCCGATGCTAAAATCTTGTAACGGACAATAGCAACGGACACTACTGACTGTCACCCGCAGTACTGTGAACGATCCCTAAGCATATTTGCTTCAATTTCAGTTTACAATTGCTAATATGTTGACAGGTATCTATGACAATGATACAAGTATATTAGTACCTTAGTATATGTTATTATCATTGTTGCATATACAAAGTTTCTTGCATTTTTGGGACTTGCCTCTCTTCTTAGTGACGGCGTCACTGTAATGCCATTATTCAGTTGTGTTTTATTTGTTTTCATAAATGTCCGGACAGTATCACTCCCCAAAGATGCCAGAGTCCTGTGCTCTGCAGATAAGATGCTGCTTCCTACCATTTCTTCGAGTGACATGTCTGAATCAGCCTGCCTATAAATCACAGGAATTCCTGCTTTATAGGATGACACCTGGACAGTCTGAACCTCATGAATTATAAGATAAGCTTCAGAGAATTCTTTTGGGTGTAATTAGGTGTGGGAAATTCCGGTCCTCGGGGGCTGCTTACAGGATATCGATAGTAATTGTAATAATGACTTTATTTTAGTATTATTGTACAAGGACAACAACTAGGGACCTTTACAGGAAAATCAAGTTATTTCTAGAACAATCTTAGAGATTTTCATGTAGGATGCAAACTATATAAATACATTTTTTCAAAAAGCTAACTTGCTGTATGGTCGTCCACTCCAGCATCGGCAGCCCGGTCAGCACTGCTGCTGGTCCTTCATGATGTCTTCTTGTGAAGTTTTCTTTCTGTTCAGCCAATCACTGGCCTCAGTGGTGACCTATACACAAACACCATATACCTCTATGTTGGTCACAAGTCATGGTTATTTGGGACACTAAACCACTTGCAGTTCCTTATGGACTAGGTGTTTAGTGTCCCAAATCGCCCTGTTATAATGCAATCTGCAGCCGCATTAAAAATAAAAAAGCTTTATACTGATCTATCGGCTATACTCCTCGTGTCGGCGCAGTTCTTCAGTGAAGCCAGAGGAGTACACTTTGGCTTCAGTGTACATGCGCTGGACCTCGGGCGCATGCGGAGTGAAGCTGGGGTGTAGAACTCTGGCTTCACTGAAGAACAGCGAAGGCTCCGGGAGCACCATAAATGAGACTGATGAGACTCATCGGACTCACCTCTAGGTAAATATAAAGCTTTTCTATTTTTAATGTTTAAATGCAGATTGCATTATAACAGGGCGATTTGGGACACTAAACTATGGTCCTAAATCACCCTGACAGGTTGCCTTTTAATAGAAATGGAGCATGACAAGAAAATGTCATCAAACGCTATCAAAGCAGCCTATTTTCATCCTACATAAAAAAATGTATTTCAATCACTTAACCTCTTTATGTTTTATGAGTTCCTCCTTTTAAATAATTTTGAATATTTACATAATTATATTTCATTTAATATTAATTATAAAATATTTGTTTAATTGAGGGCAAGGAATTTGTACAAAGTTATCGAGTATACCTTCTGTATTTATCATTTTTTCATTGTTTATTCCATTATTGTGTATGTGTAAGGATGGGTTTACATGGTGCTGTATTACTGATGTGTTATTTCATTTAAAGAGAACCTTTCATGTCCTCAGAGATGTGCGGTATTAGTGAAAGCTTTGCCGGTATGCGTCCTGCTGCTGGAGATATCGGTGCTGTTAGTTTTGGCACCGATATCTCTCCAGTGTCAGAAAGGCAGGCCTTACATTCTAACTTAATTGCTGGGCTGTGAGAAACGCCGCCCCATATCCCAGTAATGACACCAGGCTGTAAGGCTGCCCTGCACATTTCTGAGGACATGAAAGGTCCTCTTTAAGTAAAGAGTGGCACTTTTAAACATTACACCTGTATGATAATGATCAGTAAGCCAGATATAATGCTTGTTAGCATACCGGTGAAATATACAGTAACATGTGCTATTCACTACTGCAATTACAAACTTCATGCAGTTCTTAAGCAAAATTGCACTGTGTAAACCCAGCCTAACAGCTAAAAATCTGTCCTGGTCATGTGATGGACCCAGGTACATGACTCCTTACAATACAGTTATAAGAGATGTTCTGTAAGAAGTTATGCACCTGTTTGTCCAATACATGACCAAAACCAATATTTAACCACTGAAACACAGGTAGTATTTTTAGTTTCTCTAAATAGATCTGCATTGCATGCAGATTAATTTCTGAATATATGAATACCTAAATTTAGGAAGCTCAGTTTCTGATAAGAGCAACAATTCTGTTGCTAACCGTTGGCTTAAGTACAAGGTTGTCTGCAGCCACTATTATAATATATCAGGATTTCTCGCATATAGACGTGTTCTGTGGAATCAGTATGCAGTTAGCTACTAAGCTCCCTCTACTGGTAGCTGAAGGCAGACATTAGTGTATCAATAAAAGAGAACCAGTCAGCAGGGGCGAAGAGAACCAGTCAGCAGAGGGTGGGGTTGCATGACCCGGGAGCCATAAGGTATCTCTTCCCCATATTTAGAGACTAGTAATATAAATGATACATTATACTTGGGAGGCCTGGTACAGATTTTACACTAGGGTCTAGAAGCTTCATGTTTTGCCTCTGCCTCTCCTGACTTGTCTGCTATGGAAATCTTATTGCCATTGTCAGAAAGATCTACTTCGGACGGAATCTGCCTAGATATCAGGCAGGACGCTTCTTTTTTTCTGCTTTCTGATTTTTCAGAAAATGAAATATCTGCCTCCCATAAAAAATAATGGGAGACAGACTTCTTGTGGCATGCTATCTTACCCTTAGGGGTGTCACAGCCCTTTGACAATGGGAAGGATAACATTCAATTGTCAATTTATACCTACATTTCAAAGAAGTATAACAGAGGAATGATGCAAAAGAGTTTTAAGAATAGATTCTCCAGAATGTTTATATTATGTGGAATACAAGTATTTACTAAGACATATCAGGAGAGGCGACAGGTTCTTTTTAAGTAAATGTGTGAAAGTCCAGAATTTGGAGCTCTGGATCGGAAAAACCAAGCTTCAATGACCATAAAAATATATTATCACAATCCACATATATAAATGGATTGCGGTTGGCATGAACACCAGGCTGTGAGGTGGTCACACAGGCAGGGTATGGCATGTGTGTTATGGTATCATATCTGTATGGTGGAGCAGAAACAAAATGTTATATTAGGAGTTCACCCAGGAGTAGATGAAGAAAGTTGCAGCACTCACTGATAATAAAATTCACTTCTTTTATTTGTTCATCTCCATAAAACCAGGCAGTACAGAGAACACAGAAACAGCTAACAGCCATTTTGCCCTACACGTGTTTACCTCTTTCCTCTTTCCCGGTTCTCTGTGTTGCCTGGTTTTATGGCGATGAACAAATAAAAGAAGAGAATTTTATCTCCTGTGAGTGCCGCCACTTTGTTCATCCACTGGTGTAATGGACCTTCTTGATAGGCTGCGAAAAATGGTAAAGTTTACATCTATGTTTGTATTTCTGTTTCTTTATTCTATCATAAGAGAACCGAGAATAACAGCAGCAGTAGCAGATCTGTCATATGACAGACACCAACAACGCATGACAGATCCCATTGAATAGAATGGGTTTTCATCAAATGAGTGCCTGCCCTTATACTCCAAAAACTAACATAGCAATTTGCGTATATTCTGGAGTTTTTTATGAAATCTATGACAAAGGCTTCTGACAGACCATTTAAAGTTAATGTTAAGAGGGGGAAAGGTAAAAGAGGTTTTGTGGCACTTTAATGTTTTCTTAGGATAGTTCCTTATAATAATAATAACTTTATTTATATAACACCAACATATTCCGCAGCACTTTACAAATCAGAGGACATATGAAAAGACAATATGAGACATTACATGGTGACAAAGAAATAAACATATCGAACAGTAGGAGTGAGGGCCCTGCTCGCAAGAGCTTACATTCTATGAGGAGATAGGGGGAAATTTGTGGCGGACCGACTGCATTACAGATTAGTTATTTAAAGGGCTTCTGGCCCTCGAGCAAGTGTGGTGGCTCCTTCATTACCACTGACAGTATCATACATTCTGTGGTGGCTGAACCTGGTGCTGCACATAGCTCTGTCCCATTTGCTTGAATGGGATAAAGCTACAGTTAATTTCTGTACCATGTATAACAACTACACAATGCACCGTCACAGGCAAACAACGAAAAGACTTTAGCACTTGCCCAAATGCCATATCGCCTTTAAACTGTTAACCAGTAGGGGTGCTAGGAGTCATAGCCAACAATCTCTCATATTGATGTCCTTAGGATAGATCATCAATATTAAACCAACTTTTCAGAAAACTTTGTATAAATCAACTGAACATGCAAATGTAAGAAACTTTGTAATATATCCTACTACCAAAAAATGGCTCTTTTCTGGATGTTTTCCCAGCTAAACTGACTTTCACTCTGAAATACCTGCTGAATTCTGTCGTGCTAGGGCAAGATGGACACAAGGTCACAGAGGTGTCATAGTACAGCTCACACAGGAGCGTAGCTATAGGGGGTACAGAGGTAGAAGTTACTGAGGGGGCTCAGAGGCCTCATTACAGCATTATAAGATACCAGCATTATATACAACACATGATAAGAGAAGGCTCTGTTACAGATTTTGCATTGGGCTCAGGATCTTCTAGGTACATCTCTGAGCTCACAATAGTAGTGTATGGAGAAGACAGGAGGAGGAGTGAGCAAGAACTGAGACAGAGACTCAGACAAAGACTGAAAGTAACTAAATAGGAAGTTTCTGTTTCATCCCAAGTGCTTTATTCTCATCTGTATAGGCCAGTACTTCTCGGTAAAGTCATATATAAAACTGCTGAAGCTGAGTTATAGAGATAGAGAGACAGCAGATTCTCATATATTTTCTGAGTCTAGTCTCTGAGAAACATGAAAGCATATAGACTCTAACCACCAGCTCAGGGAGAACTGAGCATTTTAGATAGAGCCCACAGAGGGGGAAACTGCTAAAAATGTAGAATATATGGCATATAATAGCCAGAAATCATGTTATTCCTTATGTACACATCTTGTACTATTGATTTATGCAAGGTTTTCTAAAAGGTTAGGCATATTTTAAGAAGAAGTACTGCAACCAGCTGTAAGATCCTATACAACAAGGTATTGTCTGGTTTAACATATCTCAACCACACAACTATTGTGTGGAATTTCATAGAAGTAAAAAGACACCCGGTCCTCATTAAGGCTTGTTGCACTCATAAACATATATCTTCCCATATGACTTATTCTTGTTCTTTATCTAATAATAAAGCCAACGCAAAATATATGAGAACACACCGAAGAAATGTCTGGAAACAGATAGCACAGTCACACTAACCACATTATTTGAGGATGTCACCGTGATGATATATGTTATATTAATACTGATTATTACATTCTAATGACAAATAATTATTGGCTACTCTGATAAATGGTACAAAATGGAAACATGGAGTGATCATAAAATACATCCTCAATGGAAGCCTACAACAGAGGGCTATAATTCATTTACATTGTGGGTGTTCTCCTTATATACAGCATGATAAATTATGTAAATTACATGTATTTTCTAGTTCACAATTATTTCTTGAGGTTCTGTAGAGGTCAGCTATATAGTAAAGCTTTCTTGGCTTATGTATAGGCTACACAGAAGATAAGAGGAAAGAATCTGTTCATTACTTTGAGTCCTTACCAACCACCAGGCACTTGTCAATATCTTGAAATATCATCTTTATGTTTATTTTTGCTTACTTCACGTGCATCCTACACTTTAATAAAACCAATAGGCAGCAACTGAAATAGCATGCAACTTTTATTAATTATATACATTCTATATTAATTCTTTGTCCCCCATAGACTTCTGTGTGCAGAGTGCCTTTATTAAATGTACTGTACATCTAGGAATGCTCTTCTACAGCTTTACCATAGCCCATTGACATGCTTAAAAGTTGGTATGTGGATTCATTTTCAACAATAATAATACATTTTATACAAAAAATGCTGCAAAACTTTGGTGCATTTTAGGTTCAAAGTGGTGTCACATCTTAAGCTCATTTCCCATCAAGCCATGCCCTTTTTCTGATAAGTTATGTCCTTTGTTTAAAAGGTGCATAAAGTGTCTAAAACAATTAAAGGGGTAGCCTGGGCTTATTTTTTTATGACCGTTCCTTGGCCCTCATACCGATCAGCTGACTTCAATAGGGGCTGAGCCGCAGTGAAGGTGCCAGACCACTATGCTGCATGCAAACCTTTCTGCTTCAGGCCCTGTATTATGTACAGGACGGGTGCCAGAATCACCTCCGTACAGGTGATCAGTCCAGGGGCCAGGTGTAAGCCCCCTATTGATCATATATTTATGGCCTATCCTCAGGATCCCTTTAATAATTGTGATGTAAATCATGTACACTAGTTTTTTGGCACAATTATTCCAAATTTCTGGCACCTTCTCAATAGTAAATCTGGTTGCACAACCAAAAGTCAACTAAACCATTAATATATAATTTCTGCAGCTGCTAAGACAAAAATATAACAGCCTGGAAAATTGAAAAGACTAAAAACCTGGGACTAACAATAGCCATACATTATACCATATATTAGCCATACATTGCCATACATTATACCATACATTATATTAGAGACTTTGGCAAGGCCGTCAACCATCTAATGTGTATAAAGAGGTATCCAAATTGTCCCTCAGTGGCAGATATAGGGGTAAATAGGTGCTTGAGAATGGCTTACTCCCCTATAGAAAATGCACAGAGTTGAGTGTGCATGTATTCACAGGAAAGAGGGGTGTCCAAAAGGAATAGCTGTCAGATGAACTAATATTTAGCATACTAAAGTGTATTGCTGCTTTAAGTCAAGTCCCCTCGTAGCTTAAACGCCACAATTTGGCCACGGCATTTAATAGTACCTGCAAAGTAGATGGGATTCTGGCTAATCCCATCCACACAATGCAGAAAAAAATCTGCAGCAAACACGCTTCGATTTGCTTGCGTTTTTTGTAAATCGCAGAATATCTATTATACCTTCAGTGCTGGCCAAAAGTATTGGCACCCCTGCAATTCTGTCAGATAATACTCAATTTCTTCCAGAAAATGATTGCAATCACAAATGCTTTGGTAATAATATCTTCATTTATTTTGCTTGCAATGAAAAAACACAAAACAGAATGAAAAAAAAAGTCAAATCATTGATCATTTTACTCACAACTCCAAAAATGGGCCGGACAAAAGTAATGGCACCCTCAGCCTAATACTTGGTAGCACAACCTTTAGACAAAATAACTGCGAACAACCGCTTCCGGTAACCATCAATGAGATTCTTACAATGCTCTGCTGGAATTTTAGACCATTCTTCTTTGGCAAATTTCTCCAGGTCCCTGAGATTTGAAGGGTGCCTTCTCCAAACTGCCATTTTGAGATCTCTCCACAGGTGTTCTAAGGGATTCAGGTCTGGACTCATTGCTGGCCACTTTACAAGTCTCCAGTGCTTTCTCTCAAACCATTTTCTAGTGCTTTTTGAAGTGTGTTTTGGGTCATTGTCCTGCTGGAAGACCCATGACCTCTGAGGGAGACCCAGCTTTCTCACACTGGGCCCTACATTATGCTGCAAAATTTGTTGGTAGTCTTCAGACTTCATAATGCCATGCACACGGTCAAGCAGTCCAGTGCCAGAGGCAGCAAAGCAACCCCAAAACATCAGGGAACCTCCGCCATGTTTGACTGTAGGGACCGTGTTCTTTTCTTTGAAGGCCTCTTTTTTTTTCCTGTAAACTCTATGTTGATGCCTTTTCCCAAAAAGCTCTACTTTTGTCTCATCTGACCAGAGAACATTCTTCCAAAAAGTTTTTGGCTTTCTCAGGTAAGTTTTGGCAAACTCCAGCCTGGCTTTTTTATGTCTCTGGGTCAGAAGTGGGGTCTTCCTGGGTATCCAACCATAGAGTCCCTTTTCATTCAGACGCTGACGGATAGTACGGGTTGACACTGTTGTACCCTCGGACTGCAGGACAGCTAGAACTTGTTTGGATGTTAGTCGAGGTTCTTTAGCCACCATTCGCTCAATCTTTCGTTGAAATCTGTCGTCAATTTTTCTTTTCCGTCCACATCTAGGGAGGTTAGCCACAGTTCCATGGGCTTTAAACTTCTTGATGACACTGCGCACGGTAGACACAGGAACATTCAGGTCTTTGGAGATGGACTTGTAGCCTTGAGATTGCTCATGCTTCCTCACAATTTTGCTTCTCAAGTCCTCAGACAGTTCTTTGGTCTTCTTTCTTTTCTCCATGCTCAATGTGGTACACACAAGGACACAGGATAGAGGTTGAGTCAACTTTAATCCATTTCAACTGGCTGCAAGTGTGATTTAGTTATTGCCACCACCTGTTATGTGCCACAGGTAAGTAACAGGTGCTGTTAATTACACAAATTAGAGAAGCATCACATGATTTTTCAAAGGGTGCCAATACTTTTGTCCACCCCCTTTTTTATGTTTGGTGTGGAATTATATCCAATTTGGCTTTTTGACAATTCTTTTTGTGGTTTTCCATTGAAGATAAATTAAATGAAGATATTATTACCAAAGCATTTGTGATTGCAATCATTTTCTGGAAGAAATTGAGTATTATCTGACAGAATTGCAGAGGTGCCAATACTTTTGGCCAGCACTGTACACTGGCATTTTCCTCATAGATATAATAGAATCAGAACGTCCACAGACGAAAACTCTGAGAACTTCCTGTGAAAAGTGCTGTGGGAAAAACCGCAATGCGTTTCCACCGCAGTCTTTCCCGCAGTGCTTTTTGGCTGCGGCTCGCTACGTGGGGCCTTAGCCTTAGGGTAGCAACAATTTTAGCTACAGAATGGAAATTTGCAAATGTATGCTTAGAGCAGAGGTCAATGTCCCAGCCTTGATCATTCTTTGGGATCTATACCTGGGGATTTCTAAGTATAAAATTCTTTGTTTTTATTTTTCAAGAAAATGGCCACTCTTGTATGTGGACTTTGCCTGGTATTGCAGCTCAGTTCTATTCACTTTAAAGCTATAACACCAGACACAGCCCCTTTATTTAATCCCAGACAAGTCCTTCAACTTTCGTAATTCTTCCTTTATTAGCAGATATTTGTAGGAACCATAGATCACCAAAGTGTTGCGTTTCTAGACCAACGGTTCAGGTCCTAGTGTCCCAGAGACATAAAATATAATCTCTCCAAAGGACCAACTCTTTGAGTGGACCATCCCTTTATCTAGACTGGATTTCTGGTGACAAATTTTTACTTTCATCATATATTGTTTATACTGCTCATCCTCTTTTAGACATCCAACCCCTATCAGACCACTTTTTAATGCATTTTAAGTGGCCATCTTAAGGAAGTTTCACTGTATTTGCTGTCACTTTTGGTCCTCCCTTAGTAGCCCCCGGTAGGTATTTCTTGCTTATCACTACCCTAAAGGTACAAAGCTTTTCAGTCTACCTTTGTGCATGTCCTTCACTGAGTCCACCTTAAATTTTATTTGCATTTTGTAATGCATGAATGCTTCATAGATTTTTCAGTAACCTTCAGGAATTGTCATTGTTGATATTGCCTTGTCCTTACACTCCATAACTACTGTATGCAATGCCCCTCGCATGCCTGACTGATTCATTGTTAATCAGCACTTGTACAGTAGGAATGACCTGGATGTAATAGATCAGCCTTGAATCTTGCTCTTGCTGAGAAGTTGGACAAACAACTTTACATCCTTGTGCCCTAGGCTATAAATGACAAAGGAAAATTGTTAAAAGTGACTGGAATGTTTTATGAGGATTTCTGTATACAAATCAGTGCAATAAAATGATATTAATTATTGCTTTGCAAGACATTTGTTTCCTGACATTGTCTCAATGACTTCCCATTACAGACCTGGACTTCTGTTTACTACGAACACAAATTCAGCTCTGAATGACGTGACATATGGCCCAATGATTACTGTTAAAGGGGGCTTCCTGTTACCAACTTTACATAGTAACTTCTGCTGGGTCATATCTTACAATATCACATTGGAAAATGAAAAAAGAGCACTTTGTAAATTTACATGTAAAGTTACATGTACACAAGAACGTCTTTGCACAGTGTAAATCACGGCAGATTGAGCCTCAAAATCAATTCCAAATTTTGGACAGAATCTGCCTCTCATTGGTAGTCTTCTTGTGGATCATGTGTACCTAGCCTCAGGATCCATTTGCTATATGAGATAGTATTCTTCCTTCAGGAGGAGAGCTAATTTGCATACCCAAAGGGCATTGCTTTTAAATAAGTCTCGATACACCAGCTGGATCTCTTCAATGAGAACCAGTACATCATCTTCCTCGACCTGTCATACAATTCCCAAGTTTATTGATCAAATTCCCCCATTTACCAAAGTGGTATATAATCCCCCTCCATTAAAAATGTTGTTTATGTGGGACCTATTCCAAAAATGTCATGTGTCTGCTCTATTCTTATTTATTTCTGAGAATATTGACTCACAAGTTTAATTTTATCCCTTGCGTTTTTCCGCATCAATCCTGGCTCTAGATGGGTGTAGAGCTAGCATTCCCAACCAACCATGGTTCCTAAAGGGCTCCGACGGTCCACATATGTATAAATGCCACATGGTTAATGGGGGCACTGCGGCAGATTCCAAATTAGGGACTATGACCTTCAATTCCTCCTTTACACCAATGGATTAATATTAGGCTTATTTCACACAACTATTGCCATTTACAAATACATTTCTTCATCATTTTATATTTGCTATTGCACATTAGGTGCAGCCCTTTAAACAGTCTGTATATAAATTTTTATTATACAAATAGGAGAAAACGGATTCATTTATTATTAATTATGTCATCAAAACTGTTCAGTTTTTCCATAGTGTACAATGCAACATGCTACAGGTATCCCTGAGTTCTCCTGTATCCTTTCAATTTCGCATTACCTTATCATATCTCACTTTACAGGCAAGTAGTACGTTTGTTATTATGGCCTAAGTGCATAACCTTACATTTATCCACATTAAGCTTCATGGGAAGTACTAAACGATAGCACATCTTATATACTCCAGAGTCTTGTAGATACAAATGATGAGTAGTGTTCACCAAGGGAGACATTTACAACAATGCTACAATGCTAATTTGATTGGTACAAAAGGGTTTTTTATCGAAAGAGTTCACCATGACAAAAATATTGATAAGTGCTCATCACGGGATAATAAATGGGGATTCTATTGTCTTCAGTTTGCTAGGTTATATGGAAAAAAAACAAAACATAAAAACAAAATAAACTAAAACTAACATGTAAGACAATGGAGCCATATACAAAAAGTCACAATAAATTTGAGATACTATATAAAAATCAGCAATGATAATGGTTTGTGTATATGGACCGTACAAACAACCTCTACATTGCAAAGAATTTGTTAAAATAATGAAGCACCTGCAGGTGGAGGAGATCTGGTCGGCCTTTGTCAGCTGGCTTTGTTCCCTTGTGGACGATACTTGATCATATCCCATCATCTATACATCTTATTGTATTATAGGTCAGTGTTAGTTTCAATGGTGAGCTAAAGCACAGGCCCTGAGGGATATTAAAATCTTTGGACTCACATTTATCCCATGCTACTCTGCAGCCCCTGTAATAATGCCCAAGTTATAATCTGTCAACCTGCCACCCAATCCATGTTTTATGGTAATAAGGGGCGTCTTATTGGCTCGAGGTCAGCCTGTGACCAGGTCAGACCTGTCCTGAGGCCACCCAGGGGTCAGCAGGTCAGGGGTGAGGGAAAGAGTAGGTCCTATGTATGGATTTTACAACAAGGACACAATATTGTGGGAATCCACAAATTTATGTTGCTTGCAGTAGCTGAAACGGAATCAGATTTTTGTGCATTTGTGTTCAATGGATGCATTGCAGACAGTAAGAAGACAGTAGTCTGCTTATAGATGAGACCATACAGCCTGCACAGTAGGAAACAGCATTGTCCTCACCTCTAGCAAAGCCAGACAAGTTCGAGAGGGGTTAAAGGGGAACAATTAGTAAAAATAACATTGGAGATGTCCCTGAATTGCAGGAAATTGTTACCTTATTTTGTTAAAATGAGGAAATGAGCTAATACTTTTCACTTTGTCATGAAAGTCTATTCCAGTTGCTGGCCATGCATAGGACAGTGTCTATATGTAGCGATAGTGCAACCCGTGTACCTAAAACTGCACCTACCCCCTCCTTGAGCCTTCTATTAAAAACAGACAAGTGTCATGGGCAAAGAGGATAAGCAGCTACCAGACACTTCTCATGCCACTTATCCTAGGAAACAAAGGCAATACCAAGTATCATTAAATTGTGAAAATATATTATTGAAATTTAGAAGCAACTCAGATATAATAATAAATGCATGTATGGCTATAGGGTTAGTAGATACAAACTTCCCAACTTTTACTTTGGTAAAATAGAGGCATTTACAGTAAGTCCTGACTCAGTCCTGAACTGAGCTGAACCTCCCACATTTGGAAGGAAATTGCAAAGCACGCCCATTTCTAGGCAGGGGTATGCCCAAATTTAACCAGATTTCTGAAAATTTGAGGCTGTCTGTGCAGCCACAATGATGGCGTGGTGGTGCTCCTGTATTAACCAGGTGACAATGAATTGTAAGGTGATCAATGATCAATGAATTGTAAAGTGATCAAAGCATGTTGTGCTGCAGCACTAGGATTAAAGCTTCAGTCTGATCGTCTATAGTGAATTGTGTGTAGACATTGCCATGTTTAATTGTTTTTGTTTTGTTTGCTGTAATGTGGTTTTGTCCTACATTACAACAGCATACCTATATGATTGGAATTTGGGACACTAAACCAACCGCATGTCCTTATGGACAGATTGTTCAGTGCACCAGTTCATGCGCCAGGGCACCAGTGATAAGTTAGATAAGAACAGATTTGATATAGAGATATTCCGAACACTAAAACTTCTACTAGACTTGCTAAAAGTTTAATGTCTCAAATACACCTGACAAGTTCCTTTAAGGGGATCCCTGCTATGGACAATATCTAGTTTTTGGAAGGGCCCCTTGCCAATAAGCTGATTATCAAATGTTCCCTTTTTTGGGACCCCCAGCATACAGCTTTAATCTGTGAGGAACCCATGAGAAAACTAGCATGGTCCCATGCTATTGTAAGACCCAACCATGTCTCCCTGTGGCACAAGGGCATCAAACTTTAAGAATACAGTGCAAAACCCTTGCCCATAACTCACAGTGCCTCATACTCACCTATAGCTACCTAGCGACATCCTGCATGAGGCATTGCTTGACTTGATAGCGTATCTCCTAATAGTCCTTCGTTCCTGATGTCATCACACATTAATGTGGTCCAACATCCATCTCATATAAACATGTTCACATATAATATTCAAACTTATACTTATAAAAGTGACATTAATGGAAGAGTCCTATATAATATAAGGCATATTACTACCGAGCAACAATACTTTGCTTGTAGTGTGCAGCACATACAGTATAGCATGGCATTACATGTATAATGCAGTCACACAGTAACCAGGTGGCTTTTCCACCACAACAGTCTCAAGGGTAATCCATAGCAACAGGAATACAGTAGTTCATGTGTTAAAGAGTGGGGTCCATATCAGATAGCTGTCCTTACTTTTGCAGAGGGTGGGGAACCTATTTTTAGCCCTTATACTTCTTCTTAACTCCAGCCAAGAGATGGATATCCTGAACAAGTGACCCTGTATTAATAGAGAATTCACTCGGTATATGAACATGGTTTATGAAAATAAGTTTTCTACACTGGACAACTCTTTCACAACTTTGAAAGCATTTTTCCTATTAGTATAACCCTTGTCCATATATCCTACTATGGCATACGACTAACATAGATGGGGGCCCTGCTTGTGACCTCCTCTGTTAGCAGAGCAGAGTGCTGCAAAGTCAGAACAGCGAGGTATTACATGGGCACCCATTTATTTAAAAGTGGTCAATGTAGGAGAAACATATAGCCACATATAGCTTCCATGATCTAACTAGACCAGGGGTGTCAAACTCATTTTCTCCGGGGGCCACTTCAGCCTCACGGGGTACCTTGAAGGGCCAAGATTATTTTACACATGTATAAAAAGTAACTTCTCCTTAACAGTTAAGCGAGCTATTAAGGAGTAGTTATATTTGTACATTACTACTGTTACAATCAGCCCTTTGAGGGCAACCAGGACGAACATAATGTATTGTTAAAACCTAAGACATTGGCATGTTACATACTATCCTCATCCTTTTCTGAATATATCAAAAATTAAGCACTATACAAATACTGTTTACCCCTGCAAACGGTATTATGCTCTATAGTTGCCCCTGCACACGGTATTATGCTCAATAGTTGCCCCTGCACACGGTATTATGCTCAATAGTTGCCCCTGCACACGGTATTATGCTCCATAGTGGCCACTGCACACGGTATTATGCTCCATAGTGGCCCCTGCACACGGTATTATGCTTCATAGTGGCCCCTGCACACGGTATTATGCTCAATAGTGGCCCCTGCACACGTTATTATGCTCCATAGTGGCCCCTGCAATCGGTATTATGCTCCTTAGTGGCCCCTGCATTGGTATTATGCTCCATAGTGGCCCCTGCAAATGGTATTATGGTCCATAATGGCCCCTGCACACGGTATTATGCCCCATAGTGACCCCCCACCCATGAACTATTATTATACTCTGGGGTCTTTTCAGACCCCAGAGTATAATGATCGGAGACCCAGGTGGTGACAAACATAAAAATCAGTGTTACTTACCTGGGCCCCGGTGCGCTCCCTGCGTTCGGCCTTCTTCAATGTCGCACAGACCGGCGTCGCGACATAATGACGTCGGCCTGGCTCACGTGATGCCTGGGACGTCACCAAAGAAGGCCGAAGCCGGCTGGGAGCAACATCGGATCGCCGGAGAGGTGAGTAACACTGGTTTTTATGTTTATCACCTCCCCTGGGTCTCCGATTATTATACTCCGGGGTCTGAAAAGACCCCGGAGTATAATAATAGTAGTATTTGATGGGGTTCTCCGGCCGCGGCCTCACTTACCATCCCCGCTCCTGCACACAGCCGCTTCTGCGTCCCATAGCAGAAGGGGAAGCGGGGGCGGCCACGACAAGCAGCGGGGATCGATAAGTAAATAGGCCGTTACGTGCCGGGGATACTCCAGCAGGCAACGGCCTATTTATATATATATATAAAAGCTTATCCTCACCTACCTGCGATGTCTTGATGCAGCCGCCGCCTCCTCTTCTTGTCCGCGAAGTCTGCGTGTCAGCGTAGGAGGCGCGATGACGTCATTGTGTCGCCGCCTGCGCTGACATGCAGAATTCTGGTAAACCAGCCCAGGACAGGTATCGCGCAGCTTTGTTTTTTTGTTTTTTTTAAGCAGCCTGTCCTGGGCTGGTTTACATTACATAGACAATAAAAAATGCCGCTCCCCTGCGGGCCAGATAAGTGCCGGATAACAGAAGGCAGTGGGCTGGATTCGGCCCGCGGGCCTTGTGTTTGACACCTGTGAACTAGACTATAAGCTTTGCTTGGATCTGGAACCATTGACTGACTTCTCTGAACATTGCTTTGGAATGTGTTGGTGCTATATAAAATACCTTAGGTTATTTTCAGCCATATGTATTATTGACTTTGGAAGCAAATGTATATGTGCATACAGCATATTATCCTCTGTAAATGGCTTCTATAGAAACCATCATTGTTTATCTCTTTATTGATTCTGTTTAAGAGAGTTCTGTATGATTGCAAGTGAATAAATGCAATTTATGACGCCATGAAACGGGGATCTGGACCTTTTCTGGACTACAATGTGTAATACAAGCATGTTTTTGTATTACACAAGCCATGACAATATGGACATATTGATTTCAAGATGCATTTTTTTCTGTACAATTCTATATACATATTTACCAATATTTACTTTGGCAAAATAGGGACCTCCAAGTCCTGCCCTCCAACTAATCCTGGGACTGCTCAGGACAGAGCGGTACCACCTACTTTTGGGCAAAACTTTTGTGAGCTATGATACTTTTCTGGCCAGGACATGTCTGAATTTGCTCAGTTTGTTTCTAAAGGGTGAGGGTTATGCTGGCAAATTCACAAATAGTGGCAACAATGTTTACATACAGTGGGGAAAAAAAGTATTTAGTCAGCCACCAATTGTGCAAGTTCTCCCACTTAAAAAGATGAGGCCGGCCTGTAATTGTCATCATAGGTAGACTTCAACTATGAGAGACAAAATGAGAAAACATATCTAGAAAATCACATTGTCTGATTTTTAAAGAATTTATTTGCAAATTATGGTGGAAAATAAGTATTTGGTCAATAACAAAAGTTCATCTCAATACTTTGTTATATATCCTTTGTTGGCAATGACAGAGGTGAAACGTTTTCTGTAAGTCTTCACAAGGTTGGCACACACTGTTGCTGGTATGTTGGCCCATTCCTCCATGCAGATCTCCTCTAGAGTAGTGATGTTTTGGGGCTGTCGCTGGGAAACACGGACTTTCAACTACCTCCAAAGGTTTTCTATGGGGTTGAGATCTGGAGACTGGCTAGGCCACTCCAGGACCTTGAAATGCTTCTTACGAAGCCACTCCTTCGTTGCCCTGGCCGTGTGCTTGTGATCATTGTCATGCTGAAAGACCCAGCCACGTTTCATCTTCAATGCCCTTGCTGATGGAAGGAGGTTTGCACTCAAAATCTCATGATACATGGTCCCATTCATTCTTTCATGTACATGGATCAGTCTTCCTGGTCCCTTTGCAGAGAAACAGCCCCAAAGCATGATGTTGCCACCCCCATGCTTCACAGTAGGTATGGTGTTCTTTGGATGCAACTCAGCATTCACTCTCCTCCAAACACGATGAGTTGTGTTTCTACCAAACAGTTCTACTTTGGTTTCATCTGACCATATGACATTCTCCCAATACTCTTCTGGAACATCTAAATGCTCTCTAGCAAAATTCAGACGGGCCCGGATATGTACTGGCTTAAGCAGGGGGACACATCTGGCACTGCAGGATCTGAGTCCCTGGCAGCATAGTGTGTTACTGACGGTAGCCTTTGCTACGTCAGTCCCAGCTTTCTGCAGGTCATTCACTAGGTCCTCCCGTGTGGTTCTGGGATTTTTCCTCACCGTTCTTGTGATCATTTTGACCCCACAGGGTGAGATCTTGCGTGGAGCCCCTGATCGAGGGAGATTATCAGTGGTCTTGTATGTCTTCCATTTTCTAATTATTGCTCCCACAGTTGATTTCTTCACACCAAGCTGCTTGCCTATTGCAGATTCAGTCTTCCCAGCCTGGTGCAGGTCTACAATTTTGTTTCTGGTGTCCTTCCACAGCTCTTTGGTCTTCACCATAGTGGAGTTTGGAGTGTGACTGTTTGAGGTTGTGGACAGGGGTCTTTTATACTGATAACAATGTCAAACAGGAGCCATTACTACAGGTAATGAGTGGAGGACAGAGGAGCCTCTTAAAGAAGAAGTTACAGGTCTGTGAGAGCCAGAAATCTTGCTTGTTTGTAGGTGACCAAATACTTATTTTCCACCATAATTTGCAAATAAATTCTTTAAAAATCAGACAATGTGATTTTCTAGATATGTTTTCTCATTTTGTCTCTCATAGTTGAGGTCTACCTATGATGTCAATTACAGGCCTCTTATCTTTTAAAGTGGGAGAACTTGCACAATTGGTAGCTGACTAAATACTTTTTTTTCCCCAATGTATAATGCAACAGACATACAAATAAAATAGTTTTTGAGGCCTGGCCTGGATATGTTACATCTGGGTTTACACATGCCATTTTTGCTGTGGTTTTCAGCACATATGATATAATATATGAACTCAGCCATAATAAATAACTATAGTCATTAAAGAGGATATAAAAGGTCCTGATGTACAAATGAGCACCCACTAATGGTGAACATTACAGGGCACATAAGGTTTGGCCACTAGCTTCCAACACATCCAGAATGGCATACAAATATATAGAGTACGAATGACACTCTCTAGAGCAGTGGTCCCCAACCTTTTTTGTACCAGGGACCAGCTGCCATAGAGGATGGCCCGGCAGAGCGGAGTGGGGCAGGGGTGGGGCTTTGGTCATATGGGGGCGGTGTTATATGCGGGTTCCACTGTGTGGACGGGAAGACTCTCCCCCGGGATGGTAAGGTAAGCGACACCGGGCTGGATACTTCACGCTAGGCCACGTTGCTATGGTAATGTGTAAACTATCGGGTAGTGCGCCATCCTTAGCAGCTACAGGACGCTGCGCTACCTGATAGTTTACACGTTAACATAGCAACGTGGCCTAGTGCGAAGTATCCAGCTAAACTGAGGCCAGCCTGCAGACCGGCAAAGAACACCCAACGGCCCCGTCCTGGTCCGCGGACTGGTGGTTGGGCACCCCTGCTCTAGAGCAATGAGGGGATTTATCAACTCCTCTGCAGCTGCTTTCTTCACTAAGGCCCCACGTAGCAGGCCTCAGCAAAAAAGCGCTACAGGAAAAACCGTGGCGGCAACACATTGTGGTTTTTCCCGCAAGTGCTTTTCACAGAATTTCTGCTTCCATTATACCTATAAGGAAACCACCAGCGTTTCTATAGGTATAGTTGACATGCTGCAATTTCCAAAACCGCAACAGTTTTAGAAATCGCAGCATGTCCTCTGCGCATATTTTTTCACAATGAGTGGATGGAATTCGCTGTCCACTTTGCAGAGACTGTAAAACACTGCATTTTTTTCTGCGGCGTTTCTGCTGAGGCCAAACCACGGCATTTATGCCACATGGGGCTCTGGCGTAGAAGTCTCTGCTTTTTATGCAAGCCTTTTTAAAAGAGGACAGGCCTTAGAGGTAGATTTGCTAAAATTTACACCAGAAGATGGCATAATTGATAACAAAATCTATGGAACCTGGCATAGATTTGCTGATCTGACACATGGATTGAGACGTAGCTTTGAAATAAATTTGGTGCATCTCACTCCAGCACTTCTGTGATTAAGGCGGATATGTAAGATGCAAATCTTAATAAATTCCCCCCATTGTTTCTATATTTTTTAAAACCTGTGAATATTTTTTGTGACAACCCCTATACAGAAAAATATAACATAAAATAATAATATATAATAATATAAAATAGCTCAATGTAATATTAAATATGTAGGACCATCGGACTTAATATAATAATTAGAATTCCAGGTATTTTTTATGTAATTATTTATTGTAAAGGGAAGCTCCAGAAAAACTGAAAATTCATAATGCCTAAAGCAGAGTGTAGGGATGGTACATGACTTCTGTGTTTGGTGCTCTAGGCATAACACACTGTATCAATTTTGCCTGGAATGTTACTTTAGGGTGCTATTAACTATATATAATGCAAAATATATGGAGGGCATGTGAATAAATTATTCATACATGGAATAAAACGTCATACTTGCATATGGATGATTGGTTTTTCTTTGCAATCTTTCAAGATAGCCCTGATCTTACTGTATGTATGGCCAAAAAATTTTCTGAACGATAATGAGCCAATTTTATGGTGCCGAAGATCACCTGAACAATGAGTGTTTTGTTATTCATCAGGTGGTCACATGATTTTAGCAGAAAAAGAAAAAAATCATTGTTCGCCGGCAGCACATCACCCTATTGGTGTAGCCATCATTCCTCCTGCATGTCTTCTACATCAACCTATGTCATTAGGCCGGAGTAGAATGAATGTTGAACGGAGCATTTTGTCGCTGATCAGTATAAAATATTTTGGTCTAGAACAGCCCTAACACTCAAAAATTCCTGACCAATCAGACCGATTGGAAATTGCTGTGAGTTGGCCACTTACACACAGATAAATTCTCATATTCTTTAACTGTATTTATGACATTCATAAAAGAAAACCTCTCTGTTCCTTAGGCTAGATTCACATCTGCATCAGAGTCTCAGGTTGGAGACTCTGTCGCAGTGTCCATCTAAAATAGCTGGACGAAAAAGTCTTGGAAGCCCGACAATTGCCTGTCTGGCAATTTCAGTCCAATGTCCATTGTACTGTACACCTGATGGACCCCATTATAGTCAGTGTTGTCCCTTGAGCTCCGTTGGTGTCCGCTATTTAGGTGGTCTGTTTTTTCATTCTTCCGGTCCCCTGACGGACCAGAAGAGCAGATACGCAGTGCCAGTATGAGTCTAGCAAAAGCTAGTTGTCTGTCAAATGATGTTTCAGATGCTGGTTACACACTACCAATTTATGTTGAGGTTGGTGTGAACAATAATTGGTCAGATATCTGTATGTATAATAGAACCCCGAGGCCCTATTAGACAAGCTGATAATCAGGACAATTATCCCAATAACTACCCCTGTTGAATTGTGCTGACCAATCAGTTGATCAATGGGTCAGCGGATTATTGGCAGTGCAATCCATTGTATAATCAGAGATGTTCTGTCCATAATAGATACAGCTGAATGGGCAAGGAATGATCACAGTAGAGATTGTTTATCTCCCATACACATTGCATCTGTCTGTGTATTTAGGTCGATGCCAACAAGCACCGATCATTCTGTCTTAAGCTGCAGTGCCAGGCACAGCCACAAGCACTTGTATGCGGTTATGGCTGGGTGAACATTAAAGGGACACTATGCGCACTGGAGTGCTGTGGCATCTTCATTTAGTTGACTATTGAGATTGCTGAAAGTCAGATCCTCTTCACTGGGTTGGACTTTCTATTGGCACCATATTGAATTGAATGTAATTTATTAATTTTGGGGGAACTCCAAATTTTTTATGCAATATTTTTTGGGGGTAGTTGTTGGGGATCAACTATTATATAATTCTTGCTACTTTCAGTCTAGTAATTGCTATGTCAATCATAACTTACACTCTCCGGCCCCTGGGTACTAGTAGCTCTCCTCTTCTTCATTTCAATACATTGAGAGAAAGAGAGAAAACAGATTCTGCAAGCTTTCTGGCAGCTGAGAAATAATTGTGACCTTTGCTACTGCAGCTTTGTAGTTTGTAGTATTGACAATAAGCAAATAGTAAATGCACCTTGACATCTTACACATAATTAATGGCAATTATTTTTCTATTTTATTTTAGTAGGGTTTACAATGAAGTCCCACTGTGACAAGTTTATTTGCCATAATGTGAACATGTCACCTTGAATTAACATTTATTCTACTCAGAAAATCATAACTGACCAATGCTGGTAATTTTTATGTATTTATTTTTCTTACTTGTATAGCGCCAACATATTTTGCAGCGTTACACAGACTTTATCCCATATAGGGCTCGCAGTCTAAAAACCCCATCAGTATATCTTTTGAGTGTCGGAGGAAACCATAATACCCAGAGGAAACCCATGCAAACACAAGGAGAACATATAAACTCCTTGTAGATATTGTCCTTGCTGGGATGCAAACCTAGGATTCCTGTGCTGCAAGGCATCACTGCTAACAAAGTTGTAGATATGTTTCTTTATTTTTTATTATTCATATTTTTTTTATGATCTATGGTTTAGGGTATATTCACACTACTGAATGTGGAGCATATTTTGAGGCAAATCCCACCTCAATTTGAGGTGGGATTTGCCTCAAAATATGTGGAGCATATTTTGAGGCAAATCCCACCTCAAATTGAGCTCTAAATTATGGCCAGATATTAGTTTCATTTTGACCGATTACTTGGCCCCCACTCCGGACACCCCCCATTAAAATGTACAGTCATGGCCAAAAGTTTTGAGAATGATACAAATATTAATTTTTACAAAGTCTACTGCTTCAGTTTTTCTAATGGCAATTTGCATATACTCCAGAATGTTATAAAGAGTGATCAGCTTAACAGCAATTACTTGCAAAGTCAATATTTGCCTAGAAAATGAACTTTATCCCCCAAAACACATTTCAACATCATTGCAGCCCTGCCTTAAAAGGACCACCTAACATCGTTTCAGTGATTGCTCCATTAACACAGGTGTGGGTGTTGATGAGGACAGGGCTGGAGATCAATCTGTCATGATTAAGTAAGAATGACACCACTGGACACTTTAAAAGGAGGCTGGTGTTTGCCATCATTGTTTCTCTCCTGTTAACCATGGTTATCTCTAAAGAAACACGTGCAGTCATCATTGCACTGCACAAAAATGGCCTAACTGGGAAGAGTATTGCAGCTAGAAAGATTGCACCTCAGTCAACAATCTATCGCATCATCAAGAACTTCAAGGAGAGAGGTTCCATTGGTGCCAAAAAGGCTCCAGGGCGCCCAAGAAAGACCAGCAAGCGGCAGGACCGTCTCTTAAAAGTGTTTCAGCTGCGGGATCGGGCTACCAGCAGTGCAGAGCTTGCTGAGGAATGGCAGCAGGCAGGTGTGAGTGCATCTGCACGCACTGTGAGGCGGAGACTCTTGGAGCAAGGCCTGGTCTCAAGGAGGGCAGCAAAGAAGCCACTTCTCTCCAGAAAAAACATCAGGGACAGACTGATATTCTGCAAAAGGTACAGGGAGTGGACTGCTGAGGACTGGGGGAAAGTCATTTTCTCTGATGAATCCCCTTTTCGATTGTTTGAAAGATCTGGAAAACAGCTTATTCGGAGAAGAAGAGGTGAGCGCTACCACCAGTCTTGTCTCATGCCAACTGTAAAGCATCCTGAAACCATTCATGTGTGGGGTTGCTTCTCAGCCAAGGGAATCGGCTCTCTCACAGTCTTGCCTGAAAACACAGCCATGAATAAAGAATGGTACCAGAATGTCCTCCAAGAGCAACTTCTCCCAACCGTCCAAGAGCAGTTTGGCGCTCAACAATGCCTTTTCCAGCATGATGGAGCACCTTGCCATAAAGCAAAGGTGATAACTAAATGGCTCAGGGAACAAAACATAGAGATTTTGGGTCCATGGCCTGGAAACTCCCCAGATCTTAATCCCATTGAGAACTTGTGGTCAATCATCAAGAGACGGGTGGACAAACAAAAACCAACAAATTCAGACAAAATTAAAGCATTGATTCTGCAAGAATGGACTGCTATCAGTCAGGATTTGGTCCAGAAGTTGATTGAGAGCATGCCAGGGAGAATTGCAGAGGTCCTGAAGAAGAAGGGTCAACACTGCAAATATTGACTTGCTGCATTAACTCATTCTAACTGTCAATATAAGCTTCTGTTACTCATAATATGAATGCAATTATATTTCTGTATGTGATAAAAACATCTGACAAACACACATAAAAACCAGAGGGCAGCAGATCATGTGAAAATATAATATTTGTGTCATTCTCAAAACTTTTGGCCATGACTGTATGTGTGACTAGGATGAACTAAGTATGCATGAGAAATCTATAGTCTATGGCTGGCTCTAGAGTAAAAGAGTCAGTTCTATTTGTAGCCTTTGACCCTTTTTACAAGGCCCAACATGCAATGGTAAATTTGAACTTGACTTTACCCCAACAGGAGGCACAAGTCTTAGTGGTTACAATACAAGGCGCAGCACTTGGCCATTACAGGCACAATAGGTACATGACTTGGCAGCCAAGCTTGTTACTATAGGTAATTGTGTATGGTCTCTATATAAGACAAACAGTGTTATGGTTCCAGTCTCTCAGAGAGGGCACAGAGCTGTACAGTTTCTCTCTCTCCAAGGGCTCTCAGAATAGTGGATACAGTTTCCAGAAGAATGGGCTTCTGGCACAACTGACATAACAGAATGTGGCAGTCCGCCATGGAATGATTCTTCCAGAGTCTCTAGTCAGAAGGTATCAACTCAAACTGGCAGTCTCACATAAGACAACAGCCTGGTTGCAGGTCAAGAAAACTGGATACTGGATTCCCACCCCACAAGATCTCAGGATCAACAACTTAAAGGGTTTGGCCATAAATATCTGATCATTGTGGGGACAAAGATGCCTGTACTATACATTGCACGGAGTCAGAAGCTGCTGACTCTGTGCCTTGTATAGTGGTTGGGCAGCATCTTAAGGATAGGCCATAAATAAAAAAAAATTCCTGCCTAACTTCTTTTAAGTAGGTGCACCTTTTTCCTGCCAGTACCATGCTGCCTGTCTCAGCCACACTTGACACTTTCTGAACCTAAACTGCTAACTGCATCACAACTTCAATAGGAACACAATGCAACATCAAGTCCTCTAGTACAAGTTTGCAAATGTACATCAGAAGTAGTACACTATATTGAACAGGCACAGCATCTGCAAAGGAAAGCCATTACAACACAGTCTATGTAGTGAATAGCACAACAGTGCATAATATAACATCAGCCTTCGATGCTTCATTACAACAATTATAGTCTACTTCAGACACACACATATTATATATATAAAACAATGCAGTTCATGGTTGGAGGCTGATTACCCAACAACCCCCATACACATGGCTATCCTGAATTAAATGTGCATGTTTATGGTGGAGTTAAGAGAAATCTCAAGTGTATGGCTGAGTTTGGAGCTACATTAGGTTTTATCGCTGACAGTGAAGTGTAAATAATCTGCTGTCTGCTTCCAAGAGTTGCTACCATAGTCATTATCTAAATACCCTGAGCGCAGCAGAGTGCCATGTTGAAGGCCCTCAAGCACCCAGCACATGGGACAAGTGCACCACGGGCCCATCGTAGATTTTCAATGTGTGACAAAATATCTGCTAAACAATAAAATGGTTAAATAGGACCTTTCATGTCTTCTAAGACAGGCAATGTTATACACCATTACAAAGCTGACAGTACAGTGATATCGCTAGCCAAAGCTAAGGTTACTGATATCTCAGGAACGGGGGGAAGATACCAAAAAAACTGAAGTGCGCTGAATTCAGTGCAACAACCGACAGCTTTGTAATGGTATATCACATTGCCTGTCCTAGAGGTAAAGTCCTCTTCAACACTCCTTGTGAATCTACACTAGACCAATAAGTACATTCTGAGGGTATAAGTAGAGGCATGGATTCATAGATCCCCATGAACAAGCAATAGCATTAGATAGGGAAAATGCAAACTCTTCAATTTCCAAATATCAATTTTGAGAATGAAGGTTGGTCAAACTCTTGTGGCCTGGGTAAGATAAATAGCTAAAATGTAATTGCATTTTAGGGTTCATATCATGGCCACCACTTCTCAACCCCCTGAGGTTTTACTGGTGAACTGTAGAACTGCCGGAGATCCCAATATTTCAGCTGTAATAAGGCCAATGAGATATGATCACATTATATCCATCTGAAACCAACATTACAACTTTTTGTGTGATCTTCTTTTACTCCGGATCATTTAAGATCTGAAACAAAAATACTATCTTTTCCAGCTGATTAAAGGAAAAGCATCCCAGCTCTTTGTTGCAGAGAAAGTTGTCCGAGAAGGTTAATGCACTGGAAAGTGAGAGTAAGCAGAAGGTGATTATAGATCGCTATGCAGAGAAGTATAAGGTTGTCAGTAAAGGGGAAGTACATTGATTGCTCATCAGTCTTGGGATATAGAAATGCTACCTTGTGCTGTGTCTTTCTACTTTCACCGGGATACCGGGAGCGAGGATAAGAAGTAGCAATAAACTTCAGTGTCTACAGATGATAATGATATCAGATTTACTCCTGTAGGCCAGTGGTGAACCACAGGTGACCTAGCAGCCCAGTGCAGAGTCTCCCAACAAAAGTCTCCTAGGAACCTGGTTAGTTATTTTGTAGATCATTTTTATAGAGCCAACATATTTGGCTGCACTGTACAGAGAATTTCATCACTTATATCTGTCCCTGTACCCGTTGGAACTTGCAGTCTAAATTTTCAGTTAAAGGGGTATTCCAAAACGTTTATATTGATAGCCATTCCTTAGGATCGGTCATCAATATCAGGTCGGTGGAGGTCATACGCCTGAAATCCCCAACATTAATGACACTGAAGAGATTGTGGTACTTGGGTGAGAATTGTGGCCCCTTAAATCTACTAATAGTGGGTTGCTGAGTGTCGGATCCCTACATATCTGATATTGATGACTTATCCTCAGGGAAGGTCATCTCAGTATAAAAGTTCTGGAGTACCCCTTTAACCTATCAGCATGTGTTTGGGAAGTAACCCATGCCAACTCCTTGCAGACATTGCCTTTGGTCAGTTCAGAACCCAGGACGTCAGTGCTACAGGTCAATATTGAGAACCACTGAGCCACCATGTTTGCCTTGTACACAACTGTCTACATGGAAACTGTCTAAAACAGAGACAATCAAAGCACTCAACAAATTTTGGCCAGAATATAGAGCTATAGAAGGCTTCTTAGGGTGATGCGGTGCCAACAACCAAGCATATTTATGCTGCTTAAAAGATGCTATCAGCCGACAAACCATTGTTTGCTTAGTGTTGTCTCATCGGGAGGATATTTATATGGACCAAATGATAGTGAACAATTGTTCGGAAGTTTCTGAAACGTGGCCCACGATAAGCAGTGTCTGGCAGCCTCTTATCTTACAGCCCCTATTAAATCAGCTTAGAGAAGTTGCAGAGAAAATAAAACCCTATATTGACCCAAAGCATTTAATAGAAAAAAAATTCTAGTAGTGACCAGTTTGGAAACCATTACCCCGCACAGGGTCCATCCACTACTGCTTGTCGTCCTGATGTAATAGAATAGTTACAGTTTCCTTTATCTCCTGAAAACTCAATTGCAACCAAGACAAAATAGACACATAATATTATCTGACTACTAAAAAGCATCAGGTATATGTAGTCTTCGCAGCATGTAGGTAACAGGTGCAGATCATTGGATTTTTTTGTGACAAAACAATAGAAACAGGTTTTTCCATAGAGAGCATGAAGCAGGCTGCCTTGGTTACAGCCAGTCATTTTAGAAGCCGCAGGCTCCAGCTACTACAAGCATTTACCTCCCAGTCCACTAGATGTCAGCAGAACATCTTAGGCTTTGGCTGCCTGTAAACTTCGTTAACCAATGAGTGTCCAAAATGGGTCAGGTTAAAGAAACAAAACGGCGGAACCGGACACTTAAGCAGAACCGGACCCATGGGTTACCCAGGATTAGTGCTCCCGTGTAAGGGGCTGTGGGGTTCGCGACTCTCCAGACACAGGAGAATGGATACTGGAGAGCTCTATGGTGGGGGAGGGGAAAGACGATAAATGAGAACAGTGAGCTGGAAAAGCAGATAGAGGGCAGATGCAAACAGGAGAGGATAATGAAACAATGGTTACAGTGCCTGATGACTGAATGTATTAACCTTTCACATGCCACTTACACCTGCAACGCACATTACCTATAAAAATGGATCCAGAACCGCTCATATATAAAATGCTGTTTTATAAACCTGTTTTACTGTATTCCATATATAGCTTGAATACAAAGACATAATGATATGCGATTTAGATTGTGAGGCCTATATGGGACAGCGATTGAATGTGTTGCCGCTATACGTCCACTATAAGTAAGAGCAGTAAATAAATATATAAAATTATTTGCAATAAAATTTTTCCCAAAATAGCAGATATGTCTCCAACTGAAGGTTAGGAAAAGTTAAAGGGGCAAAAAAAAAAATATTTTAAAAGCCAATGTAGTTTTTTATTTTGTGATCATAGATGGAAGATGGGACACAATTTATGGGAAATTTGCTCGGCTTAGTTGTAGTTGCCAAGAAATCTGACTTTTTTACTTTTTTTTTTTTTTGTTACTTGATAACAATAATAGAAACAAAGAAGATTGATGGCAGAAATAACCACATGATCCATTTAGTCTGCCCTTATATTGTTACCATTTTATCTTGGAATACACAGATGCTTATCCCAGGCATGCTTACATTCACTTACTGTAGTTTTACCCAACTACACCTGCTGGAAGTTTGTTCCAAACCTCAACTACTCCCTCAGTGTAACAATATTTCTGGACATTGTTTCTGGTCTTACTCCAACTCAGGCTAATGGCAGACAACCGTGGGCTGGCCCATGTCCAGAGCACAGGCGGCACACGGATGTAACCTGTGTGTCACCCGTGCACCAGCCGTGCTTCCGCGGCCCCATTCATTCAATGAATAGGTGCCACGGAAGCACGGCCACAAAACTGGACCTGTCCTGAGTTTTGCGGCCTGGACTGTCGGCCAGCATGGTCGTGTGTGGGCAGACAGAAATGAATTGGTCAGTGTGCTGTCTGGGATAAATCTGGATAGCACACTGGCCTAGCCCACGGTCATCTGCAAGGGTCATAATTTCAGATTGTGCTCCTTTGTTCTTGTGTTTAGTTTTTATTGAAATGCTTCCCTCCTGAACCTTATTTATACCTTTAACTTTTACCATTCCTGATATGCTTCAGACCCTCCACCATTTTTGTTGCCTGCCTTTGCACCCATCCTGTTTCATCCATGCCTTTTTGTAGGTGGGTTCTCCAGGACTAAACACAGTATTCCAGATGTGGGCTCACTAGCACCCTATACAGCGGGATCACAATCTCTCTGGTTATACCCTCATACTGACTATACCTCTAGCTTTACAGCCGAGCATCCTACTTACTTTCCCTTCTGTCTGCCCACACACTTTTTAAAACCCCTAGATCCTTCTCTCCTGAAGTCCTTGCTAAAACAGAACTGCCAATACGATACTCAGATAGAGGGTTCCTTCTCCCCAAGTGCATTATTTTACATTTGGAAACATTGAAATGCACTTTCCATAGTTTGGACAATTTATCTTTTTCCAGGTTTCCCTATTACACTTTTGGGTCATCGACAAATTTTACTTACCAAAACTTCTCTTATGTCACTAGAAAGAATAGGACCCAGGACAGACCCCAGAGGTATGCCAGTATGCAACCATTAACAATAACACTCTGATATCTATTCACCAGCCAAGTGTGAATCCACTAGGGCTAGGTTCACATCTGCGTCTGAATCTCCCGCCACAGAAACCACAGAAAATCGGGGGAGAGAAAATTCCTACATGGAGGACTTTTCTCTCTGCTGGTTTCAGTATAAAAACGCGGACACCCGGTGGATTCAATTATAGGCTATGGTGTCCGCCGGTGACCGCTGTTTTAGCGGTTCGGCTCTCCACTGGGAGACCTGTACGACGGAGACAAGTACGCAGATGTGAACCTAGCCTGAACTATCCATGGATTAATCCATTTGTCAATAATGTATCTATCAGCTCTATATGTGGCACTGTATCAAAGACTTTGCAGAAATCTAGGTAGGCGATATCCACAGTGCCACACTTATGATATAGTCAAAGAAAACAATGCTTATTTGGACATAATCTGCCCTTAGTGACGCCATGCTGTTTTAGATCCAACAAGTTTCTTGCTTTTCAGTGCATTTATGTTATCTCTGGTCAGCTATCAACTGACTACCCAAAAAACTATTTTTTTCCAGGAGGGCTTCCATTATTTTTGCTATTACTGAGGTCAAGCTAACTGGTCTATAGTTTCCAGCTTCTTCTATTCTACCCTTAAACTATATTCACTCTACAGTAAATAATGGCCACGTAATGTCCTTTTTTTATTTTTAACTGATGTCACACGGCAGCATTAAATTCAATTGAAGTGAATTGGGGCTAAATACAGGTAATCTCCTACTTTTGTATGTTTTCATGGACCCCTCCATACACTCAAATATATGTTGGATCCGTGAAAACAGGTTCCGCTAGGGTGCAAGACGGCCTGTGAAAAATGGACGTTTTTCATGACCATCTGAACATTGGTCATGAATGTAGTCTTACTGTATTTAGTAACATGTTCAGTACTGGTATTAGGTATTAGGTTAATTGTGGTTCAAAAATCAACACCTGCTGGATTTTTGGTGACAAGTTGTATGCGACTACAATGAAAGTGACCTGGGAGTACAACTTGTTTCTGACCTTTGTTTCATATTTACTGCAAAATTGCAAAAGGAATATAGTAATGCAACAGTAAGTTACAGATAAACTGCACAATTTTTTGGTCAAAGGACTTTTCTGCGACTTAATATCGTATGACCAAAAATCCATTTTACATGAACAAGCAGTAATGGATTGGAATATATAGGTAGAACACTGGTTAATAATAATAAAAGTAAATAAGAAATGTTGGACTTGGTGGATGTGTCTTTTTTCAACCTAAGTAACTATACAGTTATGTTTACTCGAGTAAAATTAACCTTGTCAGATAAAAAAAGTTGTTTTTTTTTGTTTTGTTTTTTATTAAAGTCACACAAAAGCAACAAATATTAGGAATCCCCTTAAAAAATACACCACAGAACATAAAAAACAAGACCATACACAGCAATGTCAGAAATAAAATGACAAAGTTATGACTTCAGAATCTGTTTAGGTGAAAATGAAAAAAATATCCTGTGCCCTGAAGACCAAAATTATCCACGTCCTTAAATAGGATCTGTCACCAGAAAAAAGCCCAACGACCTACCTCATCTGATGGGCACAGCCACCCAGAGAATTTTGGTATTTTTGGTTATCCAAATTGGTTTAGCCATTCCAAAGATATAAGCCTTGTTATTGTTCATGCAAATTTGGATCAGTTAGCCAAGTAGGCGGTAACACTGTGGTTCCTGTGGAGGCAGTGTCTTTGTGGGTTGTATGTCATGCTGTGTTACCACCCACTTGGCTAGTAGGCCCAAATTTTCATAACCACTAAAGACCTGTTCATCCTGTAGGATTTGGTGCTGATTTTGAAGTGATTTTGTCTCACATCAATTCTTCTCGGTATACTTGTAGACAGTTTTTGAAATACCTCGGCAGGTTTTCCCAAAAATTTTGGAGAACTAAGCTCAGATCTTCTGTTGATATAGGTTTGGTCAAATCCCTCTGCCTCTTCATGTAATCCCAGACAGACTGGATGATGTTGAGATCAGGGCTATACCTGTGGGGGCCATATCATTACTTCCAGGACTCCTACTTCTAAGGGCGGTCCCACCAAATATTGATTTGATTTAGATTTCTCTTTTGTTCATTCACAAAAATAAAACTATTAACACTTCTATTTATGAAAGCATTCTTACTTTGCAGCATGTTTCCACATCTGTCTAAAACTTTTGCACAGTACTTTATATACAGAAGTAAAATAACAGGGGAGGACAATGAAAGATATCAGCCAAGTCTGCACTCAGATGAACACTTCATAATTATTCGCACAGAATTTCTATCCTGAATAACATCATCCTGAACAGGAATAATAAAAGTAGATTTTGGGTAATGGTATCCCTCGCTTGGCATTGTAAAGGAAACATCGTTAATATCATTACCCCTTATTTATGGAGTGCTAAGCTGTTCCTTGTATTCTGCAACCCATCATAATAAGGAAACAAGGCAAATGATTCTGCTATGGAGTATTATGTGCAAATAAAAGAGCTATTTAAATGCAATTTAGAAAGCAAAAATGAATGAAAACCCTTGTTTCCATATAACACATTATTCTAGGCAGCGCTGTATAGGTGCCATTTACAGTCCTCCGATTTATCTGGATACACGGCCTCAGAGCAGAGTTATAACAGTATGGCGTATTTTATGCGGTATACCGTTATTACTGTAAATATATAATCTGGGCCTGAGATAATGGGCCATAGATTTGGTTTAATGCTGTAAATGTTTACTAGTTGTATTAAACAGGATAAGGGCTGTCATCTCGCCCACATCTTTACAATAATGGGCTTTTACTATACAGGGGGTACGGGTATTCCCATCCTAGACATTACCTGCAGATACACCATACATTTCTGACAGTCCCACTTCCAGCACTTATCTCCAGCACCACTGTCCTCCAACCTGCCATGACTGCTATGGATGAAAGGTGACCAAACGATCGTAAGCCCTTGCGGGCAGGGCCCTCTATCCCACTGTGCCAGTTGGTCACTGTTAGTATTATATTTGTCTTGTATATCTTGTGTAATGTTTGTAAACCCTCAAATGTAAAGCACCATGGAATTAATATAATAATGTACAGCACCATGGAATTAATATAATAATGTACAGCGCCATGGAATTAATTTAATAATGTACAGCACCATGGAATTAATATATTAATGTACAGCACCATGGAATTAATACAATAATGTAAAGCACCATGGAATTAATATAATAATGTAAAGCACCATGGAATTAATATATTAATGTACAGCACCATGGAATTAATATAATAATGTAAAGCACCATGGAATTAATGGTGCTATATATTTAAATAAACAATAACAATAATAACAACAATAATATGTACAGCTCTCTCCACATTTGCATGTCAGTTCCAAAAACTGTCCAGCGTTTATAGCAGCTGGGACTACAAGATGGACCAAGTCAGGGAACTTCTGTTATGGGAGAGGAAGGACCCGCACCTATCAGATATTTATGCCATAAATACCCAAGATGAGATTGCTTATTTGAGCACCTGCCAATGAAGCCCAATTTTTTGACCCAATTACACAGGTAAGAGAAAAAGAAAACAATGGCTCAGTGGTTAACAGCACCGCTGTCCTAACAAGGGCAATATCTGCATGGAGTTTAGATGTTTCATCCACTTATGAGTTTCCTCTGGATTCTTGTCACTCTCACTCTTGTGCCAATGTGCACCACAATATCACTCCTCTATGTAAGAATACACCCTTTGAATACACCTGTTATTAAAGGACAAATATTTCAATAAGCTAAACATATAGTGCTACCATTGTGTTTATTGAGGTTTGTGTAGACTGCAACACAAGTAATGTGTACTTATCCTTCTGACCTTCACATATCCTTCTGTAGCAAAGATAGAGAGCTCTAAATCCTCTACATATCTATTGAGTGAATAGATGGCTTCATATAGCCACCACTAGAGGGAGCTTAGAATGTATATGTTACCGTTAAAGTGCAGAATTCAGTTAATCTGCAGATTAACTAGGTAATGTGCACATTAACTAGGGCAATCCATTAAAGTGCAGAAAACTTCTTTCATTTCTTACATTACCTAGCTAATCTGCACATTACCTAGTTAATCTGCACATTAACTACTAGGCACTCGTTAAAGTGCAGATAATGACATGGTGAATGGGTTTTGAAAGCAAACCGTTAGATGTGCTACGCGCTGGGAAGCCGACGGCGATTGTGACACATGAAAAAAAACAACGACCGGAGACGCTGGCGAAAGGAGGGAGAAGAGGGGGACAGAGTAGAGACAGCAGGACTACAAGAGAAACAAAACTTCTGGACTCTAACCACCCGCAAGCCGTGAATGTGGACATTACCTAGGTAAAGTGTGGAAAACTCCTGATTCCACACTTTAACGGAGCAAATCAGTTAATCTGCAGACTACCTAGGTAATGTGCACATCCACTGATTTCGCACTTTAACGGTAACATATACACTGAACCCAATAATCTGCCATTAAAGAGCTTCTCTGCATTGGACAATCCCTACTTCACAATAAGCTAAACACAAAGTGCTCAGTTGCTGGGACTCCTACTGATCAGCTGGCACTAAGTGTTCAATTTCCCTGCAGCGCCCCCACAGGGGAAATTAATCATTACACAGTGTACCTTCAAATCAGTTGAAAGTGCCCCTAAGGTTTGTGATTGAGGGAACTTCGATTGTGGGTCTTACTGGGGACAGCGGCTGATATGATGTGTATGATGACAATTTCTGTACCGTTTTCCAGATGTTGGTGCTATAGAAACAGAAAACATGATTGCATTAAAAACTCTGTGTATAAATTATCCATAAAGGGGTATTTCCATCTGGGACATTTATATGATGTACAGCCTTTGAGTAGACAGTATGCTGTGCATGCGCAGATCTCTCCATTGACTTCTACCAAGAATAGCGGAGCTGGTGACTGGCTGCATTGATCTTGTTCTTGTATGGCACATCATCACTACAGAGAAGTATACAGAGACTGGTGGGGACGACTGAAACGGCAGCAATGGGGCTTTCAGGGTTTCAAGAAAAGGAATATTGATTTTTTTTTTTTTTTTTTTCAAATCAATTTTCCTACACTTAGTAATTTTTTCTAAATTCCAGACTATCCCTTTAAAGCAATGTTTACCAATTGACTGCATTATATAAAGTATGAAGTTGGCAACCTTTACCCACTTATAGGTGTTTGGCTAATACTTATTATCCTCCATACCATAATTCATATATGATACAATGCCAGGTAAAACCAATAAAAATTAACTAATATTAATAGTCAGGTTCACTAACAACATTATTGTAATTCAGATGACCTTATGGCTTTTTTTTTTCTTTTTTATTATTCTCATTGCTTACATAGCACCAACATATACCACAGCACTCACTCACTATTCATATCAGTCCCTGTCCTAATACGGCTCACAATGTAATTTCCCTCTGATTCATACATACTATGTGTGATTTGAATGGTCACTGTGTAATAATTATTTTCCCCTGTGGTGGCGCTGCAGTGAAATTGAACACTTACTGCCAGCTGATCACTAGGGGTCCCAGCAACTGAGCACTTTGTGTTTAGTTTAGTGAAGGGACCTCCTAAACAAGTAGGGATTGTCCAATGCAGAGAAGCTCTTTAATGCCAGATTATTGGGTTCAGTGTATATATTCTAAGCTCCCCCTAGTGGTGGCTATATGAAGCCATCATTTCACTCAATAGCTATGCAGAGGATTTAGAGATCTCCATCTTTACTATAGAAGGATATGTGAAGGTCAGAAGGATATGTGCACGTTACTTAAGTTGCAGACTACTCAAACAAATAAACACAATGGTCCAGAAAACATGAAGGAATGAAATTGGAACCGAAATGTATAATACTTCAATGTATTCAATAGACAAATCAACATAAAAAGAAGGAATATTGTAGGTTTTTAAGACTGGCACACATTGTTGTGATGGGTTTCAAGTAAAAGTGCTTGTCTGAAACACATAATGATGTTCTCTAGGCAGGGGATATATCAAATCCTGCACTCCAGAGTTCTGGCATGAAAAAAATTACAAAAAAAAGAAAAAGAAGTATTGCAACTTTTTGAGTTTATTTGCATAAAAATCTTCCAACATTTTGCATTTTTACACCACTTTATGCCACCAATCTTCTGTTTCTTATTTTAACATTTTGTAGGAACAGAATTGTTAAAAAATATTTTGTTTTTTAGATTTTTTTTTTTGGCAGCCACCCTGAAGGCTTCACACAAAGGAGTCAATCTGGTTAGTGATGACTCACGCGGCATGATGATGGCAAGCAGATCCCAGACCAGCTTTTGCTGAAATCACCAACGGTATACAGCACCAGCCATTTCATGACCTGCCAGCTGTTCTGTCTCTCTAGTTCATGTTTGTTAGGTTGTGTTCTTTAAAGAAACAGCTGTAGCATCTTTTCCTTGGACTCTGCATTTTGCCATTCCTCTGTTATACCTCATGAAAATACAGTATATTAATAAATTGACAACTGGGTGTTAGCATTGGAGATGTAACACTGACAATGTTAAATCAGTACCATCAATGTTAGATGTGAATGAACATACCCCACTGAGAAGGGGAATGGTAATATCCAGTTCTCAATTTAATTCTTATTTCCAGGAGGAATAATAGAGGAACTTTGCAATGCAGTGTATTAAGAAAATATACTCAGAACTTGTTATTTAATAGATAATACATGTGTTTGGTAAAACAGATATGACTATTAAATGAAGCCCATCTGAAGGATTTAGCCCCCCAAACTACCATTACTGGCTTATATTATAGCCACCTACACATGTCCCTCTATGTATAATCAGTACCTGAATACAAGATGTTCTTTTAATTCTTCATATCCCATATGCAAGAGAGTTTCTTGGGGTCATGGCGGTGGGGACACTCTTATTCCCTAATAACACACATTGTATTACGATAAATGTCCCTTCAGCAAGGATCATCACAAGTCATTCCAAATCCCATTCTGACAGCCTGATGACTTTGGACGCTGGGGCTAGTACATCCAATGAGTACATGAGTACATACAGTGGGGAAAAAAAGTATTTATTCAGCCACCAATTGTGCAAGTTCTCCCACTTAAAAAGATGAGAGAGGCCTGTAATTGTCATCATAGGTAGACCTCAACTATGAGAGACAAAATATTTGCAAATTATGGTGGAAAATAAGTATTTGGTCAATAACAAAAGTTCATCTCAATACTTTGTTATATATCCTTTGTTGGCAATGACAGAGGTCAAACGTTTTCTGTAAGTCTTCACAAGGTTGGCACACACTGTTGCTGGTATGTTGACCCATTTCTCCATGCAGATCTCCTCTAGAGCAGTGATGTTTTGGGGCTGTCGCTGGGCAACACGGACTTTCAACTACCTCCAAAGGTTTTCTATGGGGTTGAGATCTGGAGACTGGCTAGGCCACTCCAGGACCTTGAAATGCTTCTTACGAAGCCACTCCTTCGTTGCCCTGGCGGTGTGCTTGGGATCATTGTCATGCTGAAAGACCCAGCCACGTTTCATCTTCAATGCCCTTGCTGATGGAAGGAGGTTTGCACTCAAAATCTCACGATACATGGCCCCATTCATTCTTTCATGTACACGGATCAGTCATCCTGGTCCCTTTGCAGAGAAACAGCCCCAAAGCATGATTTTGCCACCCCCATGCTTCACAGTAGGTATGGTGTTCTTTGGATGCAACTCAGCATTCACTCTCCTCCAAACACGACGAGTTGTGTTTCTACCAAACAGTTCTACTTTGGTTTTATCTGACCATATGACATTCTCCCAATACTCTTCTGGAACATCCAAATGCTCTCTAGCAAACTTCATACAGGTCCGGATATGTTCTGGCTTAAGCAGGGGGACACGTCTGGTACTGCAGGATCTGAGTCCCTGGCGGCGTAGTGTGTTACTGACGGTAACGCCTTTGTTATGTTAGTCCCAGCTTTCTGCAGGTCACTCACTAGGTCCCCCCCGTGTGGTTCTGGGATTTTTGCTCACCGTTCTTGTGATCATTTTGACCCCACGGGGTGAGATCTTGAGTGGAGCCCCTGATCGAGGGAGATTATCAGTGGTCTTGTATGTCTTCCATTTTCTAATTATTGCTCCCACAGTTGATTTCTTCACACCAAGCTGCTTGCCTATTGCAGATTCAGTCTTCCCAGCCTGGTGCAGGTCTACAATGTTTCTGGTGTCCTTCCACAGCTCTTTGGTCATCACCATAGTGGAGTTTGGAGTGTGACTGTTTGAGGTTGTGGACAGGGGTCTTTTATACTGATAACAATGTCAAACAGGTGCCATTACTACAGGTAATGAGTGGAGGACAGAGGAAGAAGAAGTTACAGGTCTGTGAGGGCCAGAAATCTTGCTTGTTTGTAGGTTACCAAATACTTATTTTCCACCATAATATGCTAATAAATTCTTAAAAAATCAGACAATGTGATTTTCTGGATTTATTTTCTCATTTTGTCTGTCATAGTTGAGGTCTACCTATGATGTCAACTACAGGCCTCTCTCATCTTTTTAAGTGGGAGAACTTGCACAATTGGTGGCTGACTAAATACTTTTTTTCCCCACTCTATCTATCTACAGTCATGGCCAAAAGTTTTGAGAATGATACAAATATTAATTTTTACAAAGTCTACTGCTTCAGTTTTTCTAATGGCAATTTGCATATACTCCAGAATGTTATAAAGAGTGATCAGCTTAACAGCAATTACTTTCAAAGTCAATATTTGCCTAGAAAATGAACTTTATCCCCCAAAACACATTTCAACATCATTGCAGCCCTGCCTTAAAAGGACCACCTAACATCGTTTCAGTGATTGCTCCATTAACACAGGTGTGGGTGTTGATGAGGACAGGGCTGGAGATCAATCTGTCATGATTAAGTAAGAATGACACCACTGGACACTTTAAAAGGAGGCTGGTGCTTGCCATCATTGTTTCTCTTCTGTTAACCATGGTTATCTCTAAAGAAACACGTGCAGTCATCATTGCACTGCACAAAAATGGCCTAACTGGGAAGAGTATTGCAGCTAGAAAGATTGCACCTCAGTCAACAATCTATCGCATCATCAAGAACTTCAAGGAGAGAGGTTCCATTGGTGCCAAAAAGGCTCCAGGGCGCCCAAGAAAGACCAGCAAGCGGCAGGACCGTCTCTTAAAAGTGTTTCAACTGTGGGATCGGGCTACCAGCAGTGCAGAGCTTGCTGAGGAATGGCAGCAGGCAGGTGTGAGTGCATCTGCACGCACTGTGAGGCGGAGACTCTTGGAGCAAGGCCTGGTCTCAAGGAGGGCAGCAAAGAAGCCACTTCTCTCCAGAAAAAACATCAGGGACAGACTGATATTCTGCAAAAGGTACAGGGAGTGGACTGCTGAGGACTGGGGGAAAGTCATTTTCTCTGATGAATCCCCTTTTCGATTGTTTGGAACATCTGGAAAACAGCTTATTCGGAGAAGAAGAGGTGAGCGCTACCACCAGTCTTGTCTCATGCCAACTGTAAAGCATCCTGAAACCATTCATGTGTGGGGTTGCTTCTCAGTCAAGGGAATCGGCTCTCTCACAGTCTTGCCTAAAAACACAGCCATGAATAAAGAATGGTACCAGAATGTCCTCCAAGAGCAACTTCTCCCAACCGTCCAAGAGCAGTTTGGCGCTCAACAATGCCTTTTCCAGCATGATGGAGCACCTTGCCATAAAGCAAAGGTGATAACTAAATGGCTCAGGGAACAAAACATAGAGATTTTGGGTCCATGGCCTGGAAACTCCCCAGATCTTAATCCCATTGAGAACTTGTGGTCAATCATCAAGAGACGGGTGGACAAACAAAAACCAACAAATTCAGACAAAATTAAAGCATTGATTCTGCAAGAATGGACTGCTATCAGTCAGGATTTGGTCCAGAAGTTGATTGAGAGCATGCCAGGGAGAATTGCAGAGGTCCTGAAGAAGAAGGGTCAACACTGCAAATATTGACTTGCTGCATTAACTCATTCTGTCAATATAAGCTTCTGTTACTCATAATATGAATGCAATTATATTTCTGTATGTGATAAAAACATCTGACAAACACACATAAAAACCAGAGGGCAGCAGATCATGTGAAAATATAATATTTGTGTCATTCTCAAAACTTTTGGCCATGACTGTATCTATCTAATCAAAAAGAAAAGCGCAGCACAATCCAGATATCACAATTACAGTGCAGATCCACAGTCTGCAGCCAAAAGACCAAGAAGAGTCAAAATGTAATAAGGTAGCTCTCCAATAGAAATGAAAAAATGGACTTTATTTGGCCCAGCGCAACATTTCGGTTCATTACAAACCTTTCTTATCTATCTATCTGTGATTCTATCTAACCATCTGTCTGTTTCTCTTTCATTCTTTCTATTTAGGCTCCATATACTATAAAATATCTAGTCATTTTTTGCATGTACATACATACCTAGGTACATATTTATATATACATACGTGGACAAAATTGTTGGTACCCCTCGTTTAATGAAAGAAAAACCCACAATGGTCACGGAAATAACTTGAATCTGTCAAAAGTAATAATATATAAAAATTCTATGAAAATGAACAAATGAAAGTCAGACATTGCTTTTCAACCATGCTTCAAAAGAATTTTTAAAAAAAGAAAACTCATGAAACAGGCCTGGACAGAAATGATGGTTCCCTTAACATAATATTTTGTTGCACAACCTTTTGAGGCAATCACTGCAAACAAACGATGCCTGTAACTGTCAATGAGACTTCTGCAACTCTCAACAGGTATTTTGGCCACTCCTCATGAGCAAACTGCTCCAGTTGTCTCGGGTTTGAAGGGTGCCTTTTCCAGACTGCATGCTTCAGCTCCTTCCAAAGATGCTCAATAGGATTTAGGTCAGGGCTCATAGAAGGCCACTTCAGAATAGTCCAATGCTTTCCTCTTAGCCATTCTTGGGTGTTTTTAGCTGTGTTTTTTGGGTCATTATCCTGTTGCAAGACCCATGACCTGCGACTGAGATCAAGCTTTCTGACACTGGGCAGCACATTTCTCTCTAGAATCCCTTCATAGTCTTGAGATTTCATTGTACCCTGCACAGATTCAAGACACCCTGTGCCAGATGCAGCAAAGCAGCCCCAGAACATAACAGAGCCTCCTCCATGTTTCACAGTAGGGACAGTGTTCTTTTCAAGATATGCTTCATTTTTCAGTCTGTGAACATAGAGCTGATGTGCTTTCCCAAAAATTTCGATTTTTGTCTCATCTGTCCATAGGACATTCTCCCAGAAGCTTTGTGGCTTGTCAACATGTAGTTTGGCAAATTACTTTTGTCAGATTCAAGTTATTTCTGTGACCATTGTGGGTTTTTCTTTCATTAAACAAGGGGTACCAACAATTTTGTCCATGTGTGTACAAGTGTACAGAGGCGTAAGTTAAAGCTCCTGGGCCCTAATGCAAAACCTGTAATGGTGCTTCTGCCTACCTTGTGCCATTTAGTATAGTGGTATATTTTATATGGCAGAGGGCCCTTTTGGGGCCCGGTTGGGACTGCTACCCCTGCATCCCCTACCTTGAATGTGTCTATTTGTCTGTTTGTCTATCTATCCATTATCTATCTTTGCTCCAAGTGCCAGAGTTTAATTTTTAAATACAGTTTCTATGTACATGGCTGCCTATGTAGATGTTCATATACTGGACATGACAATGTGTATGTATGTAGTGGTGAGTATTTGGTCTCATTATCTATCACCTTTGTAATATCTATGTCTCTCTCTCTCACCCTCTATCCACATCTACATTTTTCACCATATTTTGTGGATTGCTGCCTATTTATCTTCTCACCCTTTTGTATGGCTCAGCAAATTTACATTTTCACTACCCCAGTTGAAAGTTTCATGTAAAGTCCCTAGTCTTTGTACCATTTCCCCTATTTCATGCTACTCGTATAGCACCTTTATAGTACTGTCCAGAATATGAATATAATCTTTGTCCATTACTGGCCGATGGCACCAGGAGGATTATATTCAGTGCCCAGGTATTTGGTGGCTGCTTCTAATCCAGTCCTTGCCTTCTTTATTCTCTTGCACTGTGCAGAGACACATCAGAATAAAGAGCTGCTTTCTCCTGCAAAACTTGTAAGCAATGTCTCTCGTTTGATAATCCCATTGATCGTGGACTGTTCTAACATTGATTGTGAGCAGTCCCATCATTGCTCTTTCTGAATGATAGCATCATCAAACCGCCAGCGAGTGGAGAAGCAGAGCATACAAACCATGTGCTGGAGGAGGCGGCGGCGGCTGCCTGCTGGTGTGTAGCAGGGGGTGAAGGTACCGTAACAGTCTGTCCTCTCAACAATGTCATTGCTCTACTCAGTGCATGAAAACAGATTTCACTGGATCCTCCGCTTACCAATCTGGGCACAGACAACTCTCTATACCAAGCTGAGCTGTAAAGGAAAGAAAACAGAAGAATGAGATTTTTTTTATTGTTATTAGACCAATTCAGCCCACTACAAGAGATCAGTATAGATTTATATTCACACTAACATGTTCTTCAGGTAATAAGGAAGCATCTCGACAATCTACTACTGCTCATGGCACAGCTCAAAACACCAACAAAGTAAAACCCAATGACCAACCTCACCAATGTCAAGTAATTCCAAGTGTTCCCTAAAAGACAGACCTGCAAATGCCACATCTAAAAATGTAGGTCAGGTAATTATACCACAAAAAATGATGTATTAAGGGCGATTTCCTAAATTAGACAAAGGGGGCGGTTTTTCCATATAAACATCGCCACTTCTGTTCATGTGCTGCCTAATATTGTAACTCAGCCCCATTAATTTCAATAAGAAAGAGCTGCAATACCATACGTAGTCCTTGGACAAGGGTGGCGCTATTTCTAGGAAAAGCAGATTTTATTTTCTAATCCAAAACAACTCCTTTAATATTTTACTATCTTAGTCAAAAGAGGAATATTTACACCCAGTTATAAATTTATTTGCACATCTCCATGAAGAATACCAGAGGAAAGGGACAATGCAGAATTCTGAGAAAAGTTACTCCAGAATTTTTATTTTATGGGGAATATAAGTATCTACTAAAACAGATATGTCAGGAGAGGTGACAAGTCTTCTTTAAAGGGAACCTGTCACTATGTAAATGCTGTGTAATCTGCTGGCAGCATGTTATAGAGCAGGAGGAGCTGAGCAGATTTTATGAGAAAAGATTCAGTATAATTTGTCTTTTATACATTTCTCTGTTCTTTCTATGCTTGAGTCCAGTGGGCGGTCCTATCAGTGACTGACAGCTATCTCTGTATGCACAGTCATAGAGGGGAGGCTTTCAATCACGGATGGGACCGCCCACTGTACTTAATTTCTGTTTGTAAGCATAGAAAGAGTGGAAAAATAAATGAATAAATTACTTTTTATTAAACCTTTCCCCTCAGAACTATATATGATTCTGCTCAGCATCTCCTGCTCTATAACATGCTGCCTGAGGATTAGACTGCATTTTCTTAGTAACAAGTTCCTTTTAACACCTGGGTGCTGCACAATCTGCCGGCAGCATGTTATAGAGCAGTAGAATGTGAGCAAATTGATATATAGTTTTGTTAGTAAAGTTCCAATATAATGTGTCATTTATATATCTGCTCATTCTGGGATTAGAAGTCCAGTGGGTGGTCCTATTCAATGATCGACAGTTATTGCTGTATAAGTGTATACAAAAAGATAGCTGTCAATCACTGGTTAGGACCGCCCACTGGACTCCTAAACACAGAATGAGCAGATATAGAAATCACACGCTATACTGGAACTTTTCTAATAAAACTATATATCAATCTGCTCACATTCTACTGCTCTATAACATGCTTCCGGCAGATTGCACTATGTTTTCACCCCTTTAATGTCACAACTCCAAATAGATGAAACAAGGGTAGTTTTTAAATACATTTGAATAAAAAGGGGACACCTACCATGGATGTGGGTGTCCCTTTAGGATTTAGGGGTTGTCTTGTCCCAAAATGCACTCTCAGACCAATAACCTATTCACAGGATAGGTCATCAGTTTGAGATCTGTCGGGGTCAATACCTGGACTCAGCACAGTTCATCTGTTCTGGCAGCTTCTGGGTTCCAGAATTCAAGTAATAGGAACAGCGTATCAGACCCCTCCCCAGCATAGCAGTAGCGATGGTTCTGGCGAACTGTAGAACCGCTCCTATTACTTTAATAGGAGTGGCGCTGTATGCGCTGCCTGTCTACTAGCAGCTTCCAGCACTTGGAAACTGCTAGAACAGATGATCTGTGTGGGATCTAGGTTTCAGAACCCAACAGATCAGATACGGATGACCTATCTTCTGGATAGGTTATCAGTAGGAAATTTGATTTGGCGCCGGAGAACCCTTTTAAATCAAATGCAACTGCATCACATTTTTAGATGTGCAGCAATACTATAAAGAACACAAATAGATGCAGAAGATGTAGAAGATTTTTTATGAATTTTTTAGTATAGGAATGTTACGTCTTGTATTATTCATTTAAGCGTCCTTCTACACGCACACTCTTTTCTGCGGTATATATAATTTGGGTTTAATGCCTATAAGTAGGTGGGTAAGGCGTCTCATTAATGTGATAAAGTACTTCTTTGTAGATGTAATTATACTGACATTTTCTAGAGCAATTGTATTGAGACATGACAAAGAGAAGACGCTTAAGTGCAACATGGGTCTGCACAGATGTAATACATGATCAGCTCATGGTAATAGTTACAGTATCACAGCTTGATAACTGCTCTGTCTTTGGTTTAAAGCCATTTGGATTTCATACTGCTGGTAATGGGTCCCTTCTGCTCAAAACGCTAAGCAGTAACACATCACTATGGCATTGTAAATTATATGTAACGCAGCATGGTGACATTGTGGTTTACAGTGACACCTACCAGTATTACAGATAATCAAGCTGTGATATTATAGCTCACAGAAATTGGGGGCGATTACACTGCCGCTCCTCCCAGGAGAGCAGGTTAGAGAAGGATGGGATTTTGGGGAGCCATCTCCTGTCAACAATTCGATCAATTCTCTTCAGCTCGGCTCATACTTCATCCTCTTGTTCTGGATCTTGATCATGACCTGGGCTTTATGTATCTGCAGTACGCAATCTGCAGTATTTCCAAATGATCAGTTCAGATGATGGGTGTAATGGAGCTATGTCTCCAGCTCACTCACTTGTCTGGTTGTAATTTTTGTGCTGGGCTGAACCTAAACCTAGTGACTTCACCGTTAAAAAAAAAAGCTAAAACCTGGAGTTTACATGTGTTTTTGATAAGATCTGAAATGACGAATCCTTTGTGTTTAAGGGATTCCGTCACTAGGAAACTCCATATTATAGTCGCAGTACATTTTAGAGGACATTATGCTGAGTACCATCATAACCATAGGTAGTGCAATAGATGGACCAATTCCTTCAAAAAAGTTCTTAGAAATATACAAATGAGGCTCAAGTGTAATGGGGGCTCCAAGTACTTCATCTGGGAAACGCCAGGCGAATGTGCAGGAATTCAAGAATCCATGTCGTAGCTGTAGAATGGGAAGAGGTTGTCAACCATGTATATAGGGCCAAGGATTTAAACCTGGAGACAAAGCCCTTGGAGGTTCTGGCATGCCCCATTGCACTTGAACCTCATTTACATATTTCTAAAAACAGCTTTATCTAGGAAATACTGCATCTATTGGACCTAAAGGTATGATGTTGAGTATAATATCCTCTACAATACACTGTGGCTGGTTTGATATTGTGTTTCCTGGTCACAAAATCCCTTAAATGAGGAGTTTGCTGATCATAGACAGGCATAAGGCAGTGGGCTGCAAGGCAAGCTGTAAAAAGACCAATCCCCCTATGTGCAGCACATTAGTCATCAAACCATCATGGCCAACACAGGTCATGTAGTTGGCTTCAAGACACGATAGCAGTCATGGATCTAGCTATGTGATCCAAGGATTAAGACTGTGATAATTAAGACAACTGGCTGAAAGAAATCAGGAGGACCATGTAGACGCATAACTAGCCAGATGGCGGCAGAATTATTAAAGTGAATTTTTAAGTGACTTCTTTCTGTATTTCTAGTATATTTCTTTCCTTTAAGTGTCCCTCCAAGGTTACCCGCACTAAGGCCACTCCCCTCAGTTACCTAATAATCACTATTTCGCACTGATTTAGTACCTGTACTTTAAAAGGAGTATCTGGTTTCTAACACTGATGCCCTTAACTAATGATGAGACAGGAGGTTGTGTCTCAGACTACCCCAGGCTACCTGTATGCAAACTATAGTAACAGATCGCAACTCTACTCTAATGGAACTGAGCGGAAAAGCAAGCAGCAAGACCTAAGGTAAAGCAAGCATCACCTGTAGGTACTGACTTACATATCAATTCTCAGCTTCTGGCTGGACAGCCACTTTGGATCAAGCTTAACTTTGTCTAGATCAATTTAGGAGGAAATGCTGAGAATGGAGAGAGCTTCGCCTTGTCACTACAGCCAAACCACAACTGAAGACAAAAATAAAACATTGACAAGGATATAGTTATAAGTGAAAGGTCATGAAAGATGACATACCAGATAGGCAGAACTGATGTCTTGTTCAGGTGCCAAGAAGACAGATGTCAACATTTCCTGAATTAAATGAAGTGTAAGAAGATGAGAGATGACTGTCTGCTGGACATCACCTGTGGCCAGCCAATGGATGTGGCGAACCATTCCTGTGAAGAAAATGTGGATCAGCAACTACAATCTAGGTTACAATACGGAGGTGTGCAGGAATGGGTCATGGTTAGGTATTAGTGTCTGACAGTGATAGCAGAGTTATTTAACACCAAGAGTCATCACACATCGCATAGACTGAAACCTGGAGAAGACTGTGATGGTCTATAGCTCTCTCTTCATTTCACCTTTAGAGCTCAAGGACAGCACAAAGATATAGTTTATATTCAGTTATAAGCTAGAAAGATATGCTGTCCTATGAAAAGCAGAACAGGGATAAGTAGTGTACCGAGGTATCATGACCGACTGATGTTATGGTAGATAAGTAGACAATCGCCAGCTGAAGTTCTTATTAAGGAACAGTCAGTTCTTGACCTCTCTGTTTTTGTAAATACTTGTATTCTTCATTAAAAATAAAAATTCTGGAGCCTCTTTCTTTAGAACATTTCCTTGTGGCAATCCTCTTTTATTTCTCCTACAAATTTATAAATAAATTGACAACTGGGTGTTACCAGTTGGGGCCGTGGTCCTGCACAACATGATGTTGACCAAGCAATGCCAGACTGTATAGAGACACACCCCTTTGACTAAGATGAATGTTAACACTTAGTTATCAATTAATTGATGAATTTTCTAGAATAGGGCAATAGAAAATGTAAAATACTAAAGAGAGGTACTCTAGAATTGTTATTATATGGGGAATACAATTATTTTCTTAAATAGACAAGTCAAGAGAGCAAATAAGTCTTCATTAAATTGGTATTCTAGTAATGTAAAAGTTATACCCATCAGGGATTCACTTGCTCCCCTGTGGACCAGTCCGCATCTGACACGGTACCGCATTCTCATGATCAGCAGGGGTCACAACGTTCAACCTCCAACTAACCAAAAAGTTATCCCCTCTCCAGTGTACAAGAAATAACTTCAAATTACCGGAATACCACTTTAAGTGCCCCAAAAAGTCTAAATCTGGATGCATTTTTGGACACCTGGCTAATGGGGCCAACTTTGACTTATCAAAGACATGCAATGCTTTATTGCTAAAGCTAAACAGACCTAATCCTACATGTGAAAAAGGAAGCTTGAGGTGTGCATTCCCAGATACATACAGGTGCATAGCTTGTAGCCCTATTTGTTGGGGTTGGGATCTGTAGGTAGGTGGTGTAAATGTGAATATCGGGAGCCGTACCCCATTTTTACTTTGCAAGTAAGGAAATAATCCAAATATCTACTGAATAAAATGGGTGAGAGCAGTGTGGACAAGTGAGTAGTAGGTGGCTTACACGGGATATTGCAGAATTTTTCTTGCAAATAAGATCTATTTAAGCAATATTCAATCATCTACATATTTTGCAGCTCTAGCCCTTTATGATACACATAGTAACACACACTAGTACCCCTGACAGTAGAGGTGTTAATCTAATAAAGTAACTGTGGATTTTAAAGTAAAAGTCTGATGAAAAAGGAAGATTTACAACCTAGAGCGCGGTGTAAGTAGAACTGTTTATAAGAGCCCTGCTTTCATAGCACACAGCAGGGCACTAGAATGTGTTATTTAACACCATCCTCAAATTAAGCAGCATATAGATAAATATAATTGCAGCCTAAATTTCCATACCCAAACTGGTCTACTGGGACATATAAGTAGGGTAATATTTTCCTAGTAGAATTATTTGTGGGGAAGTAGCAGAATAAATCCTTTTAGATCAAGAGATGTATGAAGCAATTGTGGCTCGTGGCTTGGGACTTTATTGAAGCTTTTCTTAATGCCAAGTACTCAAGGACTTGGAAAGCTAAATGACTTAGGAAAGAAACAGTGCATTCAGGAGTGGGGATTTTCATTCTGGTTAATATGTAAATATATAAAGTAGGGGCCTTTAATAGGAGCAGAAACATACCTGTGTGACTACAAACCAATGAAGCAATGCAGAGACAATCATCTTTTTATGGATATGTTAATCCATCTGCAAGTGCACGGGGGGCGGGGCCTGAGTTGCCTACAAATCCTACAGCCTTTCTCTGGAATCGATACCAAAATGTCTTTCCTTTGGCAGTGATTGACATTTTTAGCCTCTGTCCACATCACAGTTGTCTGTAGGTAAATCTGGTTAATTGGGCTCCACCTCCCATGCACTGGACAGTGATTTACCTATCCATAAAAAGATGATTTTCTCAGCACTGCTTCATCAGTTTGTAGCCACAAATGGTATGTTTCTGTTCCTATAAAGGGGTTATACCACAAAACATATTTATTCTCTATCCATAGGATAGAGAGTGAATTACTGATTCGTGGGGGTCCTGACCGGTGGAACCCTGACTGTTCCTGAGAATTACCCCCACTGTGAATGCAGCTGTGGAGAAATCTGCTGAACCCCCTGTTGAATGCAAACACGCCACCACTCCCATTCACTTAAATGGGAATACCAGAGAGTACAACACTTGGCTATCTCCAGCACTCTCATTAAAGTGAATGGAAGCAGGGACACGTCTATGTCTACCAGTTGTATACAGCTATAGCCCCTGTTATCAGAATTGGTGGTGATCTCAGTGGTCAGACCCCAATGATCAGAAATTTATCCTCTATCCTATGGCTAATTTTTTTAATTTTTTTCATTGAGCTATAAGAGAGCTATTTTATGGGGTGAGCTACAATTTTATTGGTACCAGTTTCTGATACATGAAACTATTTATCACTTTTTATTCCTTTTTTTTGTGCAGGCAGGTGACCAAAAAGAATAATTCTTCTAGTATGTATTTTTTCAACAAATGGTATAAAAATATTGTATTTTAAAAGTTTAAACCTTTGGCCACAGAGTGATACCATTATTTTTTTTAAGAAGAAATGGTTCAAACACTTTTTTTACTTTTATTTTTAACCTGTCCCACAAGCGGACTTGAATATAGAATAGGTTGATGGCCTGTAAAACCTATACTGTAATGTAAATTTTACTAGATGCCTATTAGGTCCTGTTTTCATCGGGAACTAACAGGCATCCATACAAGACTGAATTTCCCCATTGTGGGACTATTAAAGGACTATTATTAAGACAGTCTCCTGGCTGTCATAGCATTAATTCAGCAGTCCATGATCTTGTGACAATATATTCCCTTCTTAAACACTTAGATGTTATCACTATTGGTCATGGCATCTAAGGGGTTATGTTGCCAAAATCAGAGTTATGTCTGACAAAGAGAGCTCAGTCCTGCATGTATAATACAGCTGGAACCCATCAGCAATGTAGTAGGCACTACTATATTATAACATTACTATAGTATTCAAAAAGTATACAAACATGACGGAATAAAGATTCTATCATGTTTTTACATTGAGTGAATGCAGGCAGAGGGGGCTCTGTCTGTGTCAGTCATTCCAGCACCATTTAAAGAGGTCCTTTCATGCCTTCTAAGATTGTGAGTGTTATATACCATTGCAGAGCTGACAGTATGCTGAATTCAGTGCACTTACAGTTTTGCCAATATCTGCCCCCATTATCACTACATTGTCAAAGGGGCCAACCTCGCAGCTCAGCGATGCCCTGACGCCCGCTAAGTACATTTCTATAGTCTTGTACTATAAAGGGTGGAGTTCCTCACCATCCAATGTAGCCAAAATTAACGCTACTGACATTACTATAACCAGGGCAAATACTGGCAAAACCAAAATTCAGTTTTGCAACAGTCTATAACACTCCTGATCTTAGAGGACATGAAAGGTCCTCTTTAAGTCCATTGCTCTCATCCTATCACAGATAAAATCAATGGACTATAATAACAGATATGTGAACTTAGCTTAACACTTTGTATTTCTCATTCAATATTGAGATTATTTCTTGTCTCTGAAAGATTATTTTAAAAATCTGACTAATTTTATACAGTGCAATAACTTACTAATTGTCAGTATCAAAAAACTTAATGATGTCATAAGGTGATGTCATTCCTGATTGACGTCTAATAAAGTGTCACAAGATCAGTTAAAGACAGAAGCCGCATGTTGCAGTAATGCAGGACTTTTGGCCTTTGCAGAAATACAACAGAAAAAAACACTGCATTTTATAGCCCCAGTAAAGTGAATGAGATTTTATTTAATCTCATCCCCACATTACAGGAAAAAAACACTGTGGAAAATTTAGTATTTTCATAAATGTGAAACACAGCAAGTTAATTTTACCAATTTTACAAAAACACTGTATTTCCCCATAGACTTATATGGGGGGAAGTCAAAAATACAAAACACAGCGGAAAATCAGTGAACAACGTGTTAAAACATATTACAGCATATGCCTTAAAGTTCAGCTCAGGTTTGGGCATCCACTTTGACCAAGACCAATCCCAGGAATTAGCCAGTTTTTACACTTTATTTTACTGGAGGGTGAAGGCACATTTACAACCTACTTTACACCAATAGCTGTGAACAAAGGTTCTGAGGCTTACTGGAAGTCTCAGCATTGTGTGTTACATCACAGAGAAATCAAGAATAAAGTAGATTGGATAGCACCAACATATTCTGTAGCGCTTTATAATTTAAAAAAATTTAAAATGTATCATCAAATCAAAATAAAATGAGCCAAAAGGAGAGAGGTCCATCCTGGCCAATAGGAGTTACAACAGTTTCACCCAAGATCAGTGGCAGCAGTATGTCTCATAATTGCTTATCTCCATTTACCATAGAATTTATATGCTTAATATGCTGACCTAAATGGACATTATGATGAGTGAATCCTATATAGATGGAAATGAGATACACAATCAGATAGACTGATGGGTAGATAGATAATTTGTGAAAGACAGAGCAAGCAAAAGATAGATTGGCAGATAGAAAGATAATTAGATAGATATATAGAATTTTGTGAAAGACATGTAGAGTGAGAGATAGGTAGATAGATAGATAGATAGATAGATAGATAGATAAGTACTGATAGGCAGATAGATAGATAGATAGATAGATAGGCAGATAGATAGATAGATAGATAGATATTAGATAAGTACTGATAAGCAGATAGATAGATAGATAGATAGATAGATAGATAGATAGATAGATAGATAGATAGATAGATAGGTCATTTAGACAGATAGATAGATAGATAGATAGATAGATAGATAGATAGATAGATAGATAGATAGGCAAATAGATAGGCAGATAGATAGATAGATAGATAGATAGATAGATAGGCAAATAGATAGACAGATAGATAGATAGATAGATAGATAGATAGATAGATAGATAGGCAAATAGATAGGCAGATAGATAGATAGATAGATAGATAGATAGATAGATAGATAGATAGGCAGATAGATAGGTAGATATTAGTTAAGTACTGATAGGCAGATAGATAGATAGATAGATAGATAGATAGATAGATATTAGTTAAGTACTGATAGGCAGATAGATAGATATTAGATAAGTACTGATAGGCAGACAGATAGATAAATAGATAGATAGATACAGTCATGTATTACTCTTTTGTTTTTGTATTTATTACTTTGGCCCAATGTCAGATATAACTTTAGAATTTATCTCTAGATGTTTGCAAGCTTCACGGGACTGTCTAAACAAAGCACTTGGGTGTAAAACCATGTCTCATGAATGTGTTATGATCGTAGAATTATTTATGTATTTACCAAACTTTCACGAGCAAATAAAAACTTGTCCTAAGATGTAATTCATTATAATAGAACATAATAAATTATGAGGATATTTTACAGCGTGGTTTGCAGATTATGAGTGCACATCAAAAAGAAAAAGTGTCCACATACAGTTCCCTGACAATGTTTCCCTTGAGTCTTCAGGAGCCTGAAGAGGATGTACTGGCAGATATCAGCTGAGAGTTGGAAAGGGGCACAGTAGTTGTAAATCACTTTGTGAAATAATGTACTTATGTTTTATTGATTACATACAGCCTGTAGGCATTTGTATAACTAATCTTTCTCTTATCTCGTCCTACATTTACTTTCTAATCCCAAGAACTAATTAGCAAATCACTTAATTCTTAGCACTTACAGACTGGCAGGGGGTTAATCCTCAGCACTCACAGACCTCCTGCATGCCTTGTCCTTCACACACAGATATCTGATATGTGCCTGTATTTATATTCATTGTGTATAAGCTGCCATGCCACTTTGGAAGGAAATGTATAGCATGCTTGCTATGTTGTTATTAGGCTCTGCCCTCTGGCAATGGGTACTGCTGCAGCTGCTTCTATATTCTTCATACTTGAACATTAGGATAATTCCAGGAAAGATATATATATATATATATATATATATATAATGTGTGTTATATTCCCCCTCTCTTTGGGCTTCAATCCTAATTTTGGCAATGCCATCAAATGCACATATATAAACCTAACTAAATACAGGGGCATCAAGAGGGCAGCTTTCGGGGTGTACATACAGAGTCTAAGGCAGAGCTTTAGAAGTATTCCCTTCATCTTCTAAACAACTCTAAAGTTTCAACTGGAAAGCATTGCACAGACATATATGTTTTTTTATTTGTTTTCTTGATCCTGTATACACCAAACTAAACCATTACTACATCCAAATTTTACCACTGTCACGATGGCACAATTATTTTTATATAAATATATGTTGTATAAAAAATATACGTGTGTATGTGCAGAACTACAAGTTTCATAGTGCTATATCAAATCCTTTCATATACTTTGACTGTATATGTAAAACCAAAATCAGTCAGCCAATCCTTGCTAGATTGCATATCATAGAGAGGGGGTGGGAAAGTTTACATGTATATCTGGCACTTGTAGTCCTCCATCCAATGACAAGTCATTTTATTCTTTGTCTAGTCTATATGTCTAAAACATTGGTTTCATATGACATTATTCTTACTTTCGGTCTTACTAAGTGCAAATGGATATGCTGGTGTTATATAAATATAACATTGAATTACAGTATTCCTTCTGCTAGACTGCTGAGGTGTTGTTACAGTGACACAGGACAATAGTAATGGGGGCCCCTGCTGAGCTGTAGCTTCTGGGTACCAGGCTGTAATTAACTTAAGTGTTAAATGATCACAGGGACAATCCCTATTGTGTCCAAAGAGGGGCATTAGCATGAGAAGTATGGTTAATGATGCCATGTAATCCCCTGGTTTAGCTAACAGCTACACAGTTTACAGAGACTCACTTTACAAAGGATTACACAGGATTAACAGGATGCTCCCTGCTGAGGAAGATTACTAACACACAAACTTTCCTAGACTAGCAGTCACTCACCCAAACAGCAGGAGAGATGTCATTGACTATCCAATACAGAGAATATGAGCCACTGAATACATGAGCTGCAGCCCTTCTCCTGGCACTTAGAGAGTTAAACCAATCTCCATATGCTTCCTAGACTTCAATTTAAAGCTGTTGTCTACAAAGAGATCTAACCCATGAAGCTGAACATCATTACTGCCATAAAGGGAGATGGAAGTGCTGGTCTGATCACTCCAAACCTATTTGTTCCATTCCCACTGTAATCATATCTGTGACAAGGTTAACTTTAGTATAAACTCTACATTGCTGAGCTGAGTACATGGGGCTGGCTGTATATTACACACTAGTTCGCATGCACATGCATCACCAGCCATGAGCAATATAAACCATACAAACACTGTCCCACTGTTCATGTTTATAAACTTTCTATGACTGATACATTGTATATAATAAACTGTATTACCTGATACATTGTATATAAACAGTATTACTTGATACATTGTATATAATAAATAGTATTTACCTGATGTGCTTTCTCCTCTCTCATTGTCTGCTTTCTCATACACACCTTTCTTAGTTTGTTACTCCCCATTAGTTAAGTTGTGGAGGACAGAGACACCTTCCCCATGTATAGAGTTGTCTTTGGAGCTAGCAATGTCACAACTCCTGGAATGGAAAGAATAGTGAGATGACATCTTCAGGATATTGGAAGCTCAGAGGAAATCATGTTTGTATAGTTCATGACTGGCCAGTAAGGAGTCAATAGCAAGTTCACTGGGTGCCAACTCCAAGTTGAGTGCCTGCTGCTCAGCTGACTGTTTCCTGCCTGTGCTGTGTGCAGATGCTGGTCTGTGCTTGGTGGTTTCCTGCTTGCAGGACATGATTAAGAAGGTTCCTTGCCATTGTAGGGTGCAGGGGTTCATGTGCATGTCCATCCTGGCTCTGGTGCACACATCTCACTGGACACCACAGCCAGTGAGCTGGGCAAACAGACAGCAGCAAGGCACACAGCTGAAACCTGAGCTGCTGGCACAGGGACATGTGACTAGCTGCTGGCCAATGGCCAGGGGGATGGAAGGATCACAATGAACAGATAATAGTAGCAATTTGTAACTTCCAGTCTCCTCTATGTAACCCACAAGTATAGTAAACACAGTGTGATCTATTGATGTAATACACACATTGGCTGCTGGGTAATTATGATATTAATATGTGGATACTGCTCTGCCTCATCTCATATGGCTCTGGCATTTCAAGGTCTCAGGGAGAGAGCAAATAATAAAGACAATGAGTGATATGAATGATGTGCTGAGTAGGGGAGTTCTTAAGCAGAATGTCATGAACTTCATAAAGACAATGTGCATGTGTCAGCGATGCCTATGAGCCTGACATTCAGCTCAAAGTATCTTATGGATTTAAGTAAGGTAGGTTATAGGCAGGAGCTAACACTTTGCAAAGACCTGACTATTGTGATGATTGCAAATATTTCCCATGTGTAGCACTGATCATAACCTGACACTGGGAGTCCGGATATTCCTATTATGATAGTACTGTAATAGAATCCTTTGTGAATGAAGTGAATACCCACTGTAGCTTGTCCAAATATTGTTTTTTTTTTTAACATGCCTGTGAGCTCAGAGGTGGACAGTGATAACAGAGGAACCCTGTACTAAAAGTGCGGTTGGACCCTCTCCCTTCAGAGGTAACAAAATATAAGGAATGATCTTTTTCATACAAATGTATAAAAATTAAGTAAAATTATATATGCACCACTGACATGCTGTATAAATGTTACTCAAGTGGCATCCCCACACATGACCCATGCAACACACACCTGATTCACACACATGCTTCACATGTATCCAGCAGCATAACAGGCAGCCATATAGCCCCATAGTAAAACTTGTATTGGGCCCCTCTCTACCATGATCACTTTAAGTGGCAAGTTCAGAACTTGAAAAGTATACAATTATTTTAGTCTCCTTTACACAAAGGGAAAAGGTATATAGTGATTTTACAGTATAGATAATGCACACAGTGATGTCACAGTACTGGACTAATATACATAGTGACATCACAGTAGAGAGATAATATACACAGTGATGTCACAGTACAGAAAATGCACACAGTGATGTCACAGTACAGGGATAATTCACATACAAAAAGATCACTGTATACACTGTGACATCACAACATATGAAGAAAGTAATTATAATGATGTCACATTTAAGTATTATGATATCACAGTAAAGCAATGCAGGTGCATTCAATTTTCTATCATCCATAGTTATCACTAATTTCACTGTGTGCATTATCTGTATTATGACATCACTGTGTATATTATCTCTCTACTGTGATGTCACTATGTACTATCACTGTGTATATTACTCCTGTACTGTGATATCTCAGTAGATATGGTCTCCTTACTTGTTGTGCCCCATAGCAGCTGCTGTGTGTCTGGTAGTCACGTCCATGCATGTATCACTCACATATCAGCTCACTGACAAACTGGACACAAGGCTCACATGCACTACACATGCACTGAACACATATGGCACAAGCACCTCCCACAAATATGAATATCACAACACACATCATTTACATGTTGTCAAACTCTACACCAATCACTCAAACTTACCTGACCTTTGCCTGGTGCTGACTTTAGGGACATAAATCTACACCCTAAAATATTGCATACAAAACCACACCCATCAAACCTACGCCACTCACAGTACACACATCACACACTTACCACTTACCACACGTGGTTCATTCACATGCTGGACACATGTCTTCCAAGTGCCGCTTACACATAGGATACAACCCAATCACATACCAGTCATACATAGGATGCATGCCGCACACATGTCACTCATAACCTGGACTTAAGCCTCACATGCATCACTCGCACACAGGACATGTACCACACACTCATACACTGGACACACCAGTCACACATATGGCCCATACCTCACACACCTTACACATTGGGTACATACACTCAAATATACGTTCCATGTGGAATGTCTGTGATTCACTCATAGGATACATGCAGTATACAAGGACTCTCCTGTGAATGGAGAAGCATTGTAGCCACCACATTCTGTCAGTTGGAAGGGGCCACAGGGGTAGTTCCCCTTCAAGGCCACCAATGTAAGCTCCCCCTCTAGTAAGTATAATAGTCATGCTCGCTGCCAGCATTTTTGGTATATTTCCCAATTTTGCAATGGAATATTTGACATTGTTAGAAATATGAGGTCTCAGCTGAACAGCTTCGACTGGCATCCCTTATATTATGGGGGGATTATTTTTTTCATTATTATCCTTTCCAAGAACTGACATATAACACAGCACAGGGAATGTTTTCACTTACATCTGTCTCTGCCTCACTGGAGTTTCTATTCTATTTTCTCCTCAACAGATGCACATACAGAATCCAAAGGTCAATTACATTGCAAGCCAATTAAACTTCAAGTATATTTTTGGACTGTTGAAGGAACCTGGCGTCGGTAGAAGAAAGTGCACACAAAAATGGAATAACAGAAAAATTCTCTGAAAATGTATCCTTGGCTGAAATCAAGCATCTGAGCTCTGTAGTGCAAGACAATGCTGTACAGACCCACAATATGTTTTGTTAGAGCAATGTAGAAATTCTGGATTTTATGTTATAATTTCAGTACAATGAATTTTGCAGGTCCTTTACTGCACATGTGCTGATAATGCAGTATTATAGTGATTCACACTATAGGTCCTTTACTGGGCATCTGCAGATAATGCAATATTATAATGATTTACACTGTAGGTCCTTTATTGGACATTTGTAAGTAATGCAGTATTATAATAATTTACACTGTAGGATCTTTACTAGAGATCTGCAGATAATGCAGTATTATAGTGAATTACACTGCAGGTCCTTTACTGGACATGAGAAGGTACTGCAGTATTATGGTGATTTACACTGTAGGTCCTTTACTGGACATCAGCAGGTAATGCAGTATTATGGTGATTTACACTGTAGGTCCTTTACTGGACATCAGCAGGTAATGCAGCATTGTAGTGATTTACTGGACATCAGCAGGTCATACAGTACTACAGTGATTTACACAGTAGGTCCTTTACTAGACAACTGCAGATAATGCAGTATTATAGTGATTCAGACTGTAGGTCCTTTACTGGACATCAGCACATAATGCAGTATTATGGTGATTTAAAATGTAGGTCCTTTACTGGACAACTACAGATAATGCCGTATTATGGTGATTTACACTGTGGGTCCTTTACTGGTCATCAATAGATAAGGCAGTATTATGGTGATTTACACTGTAGTTCCTTTACTGGACATCTGCACATAATACAGTATTATGGTGATTTCCACTGTAGTTCCTTTCCAGGACAACTGTAGATAATGCAGTATTAGGCTAGGTTCACACGGCAGAAAATGAAGAGGAAACTCCTCTTCATGTTCCGCCACTGTAGTTAGCCATGGGATTGTCACGATGGAATGCCGATGTAGGGCATCGACATTCCGTTGCTGAATTTCCTCTACTGATTAGGCCCAGATGAATGGGCTTAATTGGCAGGGACCCCCAAGCCACGGAATGCCACGAAATGTGTGGCAAGATGGAGCAGTACGCTGATTTTTTCTACCATGGGAGGCATATTTGGGACAGAATCTGTCACGTATTCGGGGGTGGAATCCACTCCCTAATCCATCCGCTCCCTAATCCGCTACCCTTATGGTGATTCACACTATAGGCACTTTTCTGGACATCTGTAGATATATATTATGGCGAATTAGACTGCAGTTTCAGTAATTTACTCAATGAGGTCGTAATTTTACTTCCAGCAAGAGTACGGTGATATAAAAACACTAAATAAGCCTCAAGCTGGCCAGCAATCGTTCAGCTGACAGCTATTTCACCCAATCCACTATGCACACGCACACACACAGCTCAGCTGAGTAGCGCATGCTTGCTGAATTGTAGAGAGGAGGAAGTTGTTGCCAAAGGTTCTCCCCAGAAAACAAAAGAATCAAGCAGGGGCATAGCTAAAGGGGGCGCAGAGACAGCATTCGCTAACAGGCCCTGGACTATAAGGAGGCCCTGGACTATAAGGAGGCCCCAAAAGTTTCTCTGTCATGTAAACAACCTCCCTGCTGCGTTCCTTCAAAAATTGTGTGTAAGTGGACCTATAAGAATTGATGTTGTTTTGAAGACAAAGGGCGGTCACACTAAATATTTGGAGGAGAGTCCAGGTGTTGTTAGAAACTAATGACCTTTTCTGTGGATAGGTCATAAGTATCAAAAACTGCTGGGTGGCCCGGAAAACACCATAATAGGGCATAACAATTTGGGCTACAGTGCAAAAAAAGAAGAGTCCAGAATTTGCTCTGGGGCCCTTAGGAGTCTACTTACCCCAACCTTCTGAGTTACGTAACCCAATGGTAGAGACATGATTGATATTGTCAGCAATTGCTTATTTGGTCAAAAGAACTCATAAACTCTTAATTTATATATAGTTTTCTTTTCACTGGGCAGTCCCTCTAACAATTTTTTGCAACATTTGTTTGTGAACACAAAGGCACAGTAGTATGCTATCACCTTTCATACCTTACCTTTATTGTCCACTAGGGGTGTACCATCCATGAGGCGAGGTAAAGGCAGTAGTTATATCTACTTCTACTTTATAAATCCAGTTACAAAAAACCTAGAAGCCAGGTTTCTCAGTGCACATTTAAAATAAAGACACCAAATCTGTATTTCTTTTCTGAATATCTACATTTATCAGTTGTGTATTTTGCAATGACTACCAAAGTACAGTAAAGTAATGCCATTTTCTGATGTAATATAATTGAAAAACCATTTTATTAAGGCTAGGTTCACACTTACACTGGGCTCTCTGTTGTTCGGGTCCACCAGGGGACCCAAATGATGGAAAGCCGGTCCGTTGAAACAGTGGTTACTCGTGGACCCCATAGACTGTAATTGGGTCTGTGGGGAGTCCGTCGAGTTTCAGATATTTTTATACTGAAACTGGCGGAGAGAAAAGTCCTCTGTGCAGATGTGAACCTAGCCGATAAGGGTCATATGCTGGTTGTTTTATTACAGTTGTGTGACCTATTTATGAACGTTTTTATGTATACCCTGATATTGTGCAACAGTAGTGAATACTGAAAATTCCTAAAATCAGCCCCATTCTCAGAAATGCAAGTCTTGGTAAATGTTCAAGGTGAGTGCATGCTATGCTGGAGCTGAAATAACTAGCTGTCAGTCAAATGCCTAAAGTGGTCTTTACTTTAAAAATCCCTATTATTTGAAGGGTCCATTCAGTGACACCAAAGGAAAAACTAAGCATTACACAGTGTCCATTGTAATCAAAGGGATTTCTATGTAAGGAAACTGTGCGGACCCCATTATAGTCTATGGGGTCCACAGGTTTCTGCAGGTAACCACTTTTTAAGCAGACAAGATCTCCGTTTTTCGGTCCCCATTTGGACCCGAATGGCGGACACCCAAGCGTTAGTGTGAGCATAGAGTAATGCAGGACGTCCAAAACAAGAGTAACTCTTTATAGTTACTCTCCCTTCTGGCCAGAAAAAAAGGATCCTGAATAGTGATCTCTTCTATCAACTTCTGTCATTTTCCTATTTGGGTATATAAAAAATGTTTTTGTTTTTCTAATTTTCCTAAATTGAACAGCCCTATAAATGAAAAATCAATTTGGGGATGGAAAACCCCTTTAAACTATACATACAGTACAAAGGAGCTGTCAGTTGAACCCCCAACCTCCTCATACTAATACAGTATATATGACATATTTAACATGCCAAATTTAAACAAAAATTTCCTTGCCCATTTTAAAGGTTAAGGTTTTTTTTTAAGTATATTTTTGCTCAAACCTTCACCCTGGTTGGGGTGTCACAGAAATAGCCAGGAATCTCGCCAGGCTGTAGAGGAATAAAGTGCAAATCAGGTTTCAGCATTTTAAAATGCCAACTTTCTCTCCGAGATCAAAATGTCATCCAGCTCCTGTCTCCCTCGATGGGAGATTAAATGACAAAGAACTGTGTACAAAGCATTCATGTTATCTGCAAAGTAACAACTTTCCAGGTCTGGGAGGCAGCTCCGACAGTAAAGTGTCGATATTAGGAGCTGCGCAGCCTGAAAAATATTTATTCTCTTGGTGCTCAGTGCTTAAGAGGCTTTTTGATCCTTAGAAATTAAGAATAAATGAGCATAAGTAATGGTTATATAGAAGCCATGACCACCGGAGGAGGGTCATTAAGGAGAAGAAAGGTTAATAAAATGTTTGAGAAGCATGATAAGGTTTTATATTGTTTTTGTGTCTTGTGATTTCCTGGCTCTAACAAAAAAACCAACAAACTGTTGAAGTCAGCATTAGCTTATTAGGGTTGAGAGATTAGCATTTGCAGAAGGTGAATCGTAAGGTCTACCTCCATCTAATGGAAAAGGTCTTGGATAAAGTTGGATGAGAATACTAATAACAATAGACTGTCCTCTACATATCCTCTACTCTACTACATACACCTACCAGATAAGCCTACCAGTCCCGTTGTATGGTGGCCTGGAGACAGAGAAGACTTCTGGGACATGTGAAGCTTTTTAACCTAAGACATGCAAGCCATTCTACTTCTTCATATGTCAACAAACAAAAATACAGTCCTTCAAATACTTGTTTGTGGACTAAAGCAGTCAATGAATAATAGATGTATATGGGAGCCTCCCAACTATTTCCCTTGGCAGATGTCAGGTAAGATAAGGATTTGGCCTTTGGATTTCAACAACCCAATCCTTTGGTTTTCTGGGAGAAGCTACTACCAGTGGAGTCTGACAGCAGCTTATTACCCTTATTCTGGTCATTTCCGGCAGCGCCCTCAGCCCCATAGAAGTATAGGAGCACCAGTCACATAAGTGCGCTGGCTTTCCATTCACAAGGAGGCTTTAGGGAGATTTTCAGTCCCCCATCTTCCTGATCGCTGGAGGGGACCCAGTGGTTGGGCCCCCAGTGATCGGACACTTATCCCCTTTCCTGTGGACAGGGGATAAGTGTCCTTAATGGCACGACTCCTTTAATACTTTAGTACAGACCATGCCCAAACAAAAAAAAAAACTTTTTGCTTTGTTTTTAAATTAAAAATATAGAATCTTTTGAAACTCTTAACTGAAGCTCAACTGCAACCACCATATTACAGAGCGCATTACAGTGATAAACAACATACTGCTGTTATATATGTCACTTTTGTAAATTTGGAGAAAAACTACTTTGAAGTCTTAGTCAAATGTGGCAGTTAGTGCACTGGGGGCGGGCCTTTAGATCCCTGGCACTCTGCTCTTGCTACCATCTCACCCTATGCGGTGAGTTGATCCTCCCACTGCTGTGACATCACTCATCCTACTTGAGCAACGACTGCAGTGCTCTCAGGGCTGAAGTCCCGCCCCCAGTGCACCAAGTAATTTGACTTCAAAGTTGTTTTTGTCCAAATCTACAAAACTCACACACTTAACTAAAAGTATGTTATTTATCACTGTAATGTGCTCTAAAAAATGATGGTGACACTTGAATATTCTTGGTGATAGACTCCCTTTAATAGTATTGTCGATATGAGTTCACATGGTGGAATTTTTGTGGTGGAATCTGCGCAAAAATTCTGCTTCCTATTAATTTTAATGGGAGGCAAACACTTCATTTTCCACTAGCTGAGAAAATCAGCTAATAGAAAAAAGAAGCAATCCTGTCCAATCTTCAGGCTGAATCCACAGAGCCTCCTATTGAATAGAATTTATGTAGAAAATCTTTCTTCTGATGGCAGGAGGATTTCCGCAGTACATTTTGTATGATGGTTCCACCGCAAAATCCAACATGTGAACTCATCCTACTATAGTAAAGAAGTCTCTAAATCTAAAAGAATGAGACTAAACCTAGCAGGATGTGGCCGCCATTGCATGTTGCCCTTACACAGTGCCGTACATTGAGCGAGTTAACCTGATATGGCCACTCACTAAACAAAAGTCATAAAATGTTCCCACTTGCTATGGCTTCTCCCAAAATCACTGCTAAGACATCCTATTATTGTTAATCTCTTTCTCCCACAGTATTATGGGAAGCCGCAGCACACTTGTGCTTTTTTGCATTGTGGTCATGACCATTCACAGTAATTCATCTGGTACAATTATTTGTTGTTGTGTAGCTACAGCATTCCTGGACAGTCCATAAAATAGAACATTTTTAAAAAAATTTTTGGAAGCAAGAGAAGTTTATGCAGGATATGGTGATTGTAAGTATCATCGTTTTACAAGGTTATATGCTAATATTATGCTACTACTTACTATTGCTAAGTGTTCATCTCAGTGTTCTGGGCTGTAGACATGTCAATTATAATGTTTATGCTTCATTGTGGTTTACCTATATGTCTGTAAAAAATGTTGGCTGGCTGTGATTCTTGAGTAAGTTGTCCAAAAAAAAAAAATAGCCAGAAGTGAACTGTGTAGCCTTACCGTAACTAGAGCTAAGTCCCAAAGTTCAGTCTAAAAGGCACTCAGCTGTCACATGGGACGTGCTGACAACATGACGCTTTATTTATTTATTTATTTATTTTGCTTACTTTTATAGTGCCATCATATTCCGCAGCGCTTTACAGACATTGACAGTCACTGTCCCATATAGGGCTCACAATCTACATAATTGCAAGCATCATGACTTCAACGTGCCCCATGTGACTGCTGAGACCCAAGGAGAGTTAAGGAAAGTTGAGTATAAATGTTTATTATGTATCCGCAACTCCCCTGGGCCTCCGCTTATTATATATAATCTGAAGAGACCTTAGAGTGTAATAATAGTACTTTCAGTTCACACTGAACAACTTTGTCCCGAAACTAAAAAAGTGAACAAACCTGGTGAATATTTGCAAAATGAATCTCATAAAGGTTCGCCCATCTCTAGTTAAGTTATCGCCTATATAAGTTATGATTTTTTAACTTGCTACCTGATGCATGTAGATTCTTAGACATAGCTCTTTAGTATTTTCCAGTTTCTCTGATCAGTGCATGATCTGACCTTGGGATGAATTTATCAGGAGGTCCACTTCTGGGAAGATTGTCAACTGTCTTGAAAGTTTTCCACCTGTGAATAATCTTTCTCACATTAGAATGATGGACTTCAGATTGTTTGTAAATGGCCTTACAACCCTTCCCATATTGATGAGCAATAACTCTTGCTTCTCTACGATCATTGCTGATATCGTTCTTCCTTAGTATTGTGTTAACATACACCTAGATGTTCCAGAGCAACAAACTGCCAAAACTTGTGCAATTACAATTACACATATTGGTCACACTTTCTGAAGATCAATTAATCAATGGCATGTGATTAGCGACACCTGGTTGATACTTACCTTCTTAATTCTTATGGAAGCATTAAGGGTGTACTTCATTTTTTACACACTGCTTCTGCATTTTGGTCTTGTTTTTGCTAAATAATGACATAGTGTAATTTATCAAGTGTTTTTGTTCATCTGAGATTGTATTTTTCTAACTTTTAAACATTCTAAGGCTGAAGCCTCAAGTTGCGAAAACGAAGCGTTTTGGCCACGGCAAAAAAACGCCGATTTTTACAGTACCTGCAAAGGGAATGGCATTCTGGCTAATCCCATCCACACATTGCAGAAAAAAAATCTGCAGTGTGAAAAGCTGCGTTTTCAAAAACACCTGCATTTTTGAAAATCGCAGCATGTCAATTATACCTGCGGAAACGCTGCTGTTTACCATATAGGTACAATAACGGAAAAAAGTCCACAGAAGAAAACTCTGCGAAAATGCGTTTTTTTTCCTGTGTTTCACTACGCGGAGCCTTAACCTAAGGACAAAGGGTTTTTTTGTATTATGTCCTGTTAATGTGTCCCTGGTGCTAGGTGTCAAGAAACCAAAGCATAACCTACAGATCAATTACAACAAGTGTACACCTTTTTCTGTTCCATCAAAACCCCCCAACCTTTGAATTGCTATTACAACATTCCCATAGTATTTAAATATATGTAACATACAGTATAGTTTCTCATTTTTACAGTCCCTCAGAGCCAGCGTTCCCTGTTTTGCATTCCCCGCCATACATCAGAACA